>VWZW01000753.1:857714-997585 GCA_013397115.1 Edolisoma coerulescens | reverse complement strand
CACAGCATGGTTCAGGTTGGAAGGGACCACCGGGGGTCATCTGGTCCAACCTCCCTGCTCAGGCAGGGCCATCCCAGAGCACAGGGCACTGGGTTGTGGCCAGACTGCTCTGGGATATCCCCAGTGAGGGAGACTGCACCCCCTTTTTGGGCAGCCTGTTGAGTGCTCGGTCACTGCCCAGGACAGAAATTCTTCCTCCTGGCCAGGTGGAACTTCCTGGGATCAGTTCTTGCCCGTTCCTCTGGTGCCATTGCTGGGCCCCCACAGCAGAGCTTGGGCCCTGCCCTGAGCCTTCCCTGCAGACAGGGACACCCAGGGATGGGGTCCCCTCTCAGTTGTCTCTTGTTGAGAGTGAACAGCCCCAACTCCCTCAGCCTTTTTTCACAAGGAGATGCTCCAGTCCCTTCAGCATCTCTGTTGCCTTCCACTGGAGCCGCTCCAGGAGGTGTTTCAGTGACAGAGGCTGGCTGGCTTACATGGCTTGGTAGACCTGGCTCTGAACAGCTCTGTAGCTTCAAACAAATCCTCTTTTTGGAGAGTTTGTCCTTGCAAATGTGGGGACAAAGGAAAGCCAAAAGGCTCTACTTTTGTGGTACTGGTGGAGTTTTGGGTTTTCAGCAGTGCCCTGTCCAGCCAGCTGTGAGGTTTGGTGCATTCCCACCTTGCCCAGCTGTGCCTCTGGCCCGTCCCTGTGCAAGGTGGGCTCTGCTCAGCACAGAGTAGCCTGAATTGGAGAGGAGGCACAAAGCTCTTCGTATGGGAATGAATCCAGCATTTGGAATCCTACCTTTTTCTCTTCCTGGCACCCCCAACATTGTCCACTGGAAAGGAGAAATGAAGCTTGGAAATTGAGAGACCTCAACTGAGTACAGCCCAGGAGTGTGTAAAACATACTAAAATAATACCTTTTGCAGCATGTGTTTTGGCAAGATGAGTTAATGTGTTTTACTGCTCCACAGTGGAAGTCACAGATTTCACTCAGGCTCTTTCCATCTGTCTTTAAATTGTGTTCACAATTTCATTTTTTCTATTTTTCATTTCTTTCTTTTTGTCTCTTAATTCTTTTAGCCCTTCATGAGTCCCATGTAACTTAAAGGTCTGCAGTACCTTATCCAGTCTCTTTGAAATAAACTCTCTCACGTAGAAATTGCCAGCAGGGAGACCATTGGACGTGCTGTAGCATTCATTTCTCTGCTGCATTGGGTAATGATTTCCTGGTTCCAGGAGCAAGAGATTAAAATTCTGGTGAGAGGATTTGCCCCCTTCCTCACTCAGCAAGGCCCCTGTGCCAGAGCTCAATCACTTCCTCTGCAGCAGCAGGAGCAGAGGGAATGTGATACTGTGGTCATTCAATCAGAGGGAGAAATGCTTTAATCTCTGCTATTCTGTCTGATAAATGCTTTCTTCTTTGTTCTGAATTCAGATCTCTAGTGTTCCTATTGTTGCAGGGATTGGCGGAGAAAAGAGATCATCCTGTCCAGTTAAGTGTTCAGTGATGATGCCTTCCTTTATTCCCAGAGGGACTTTGTGATTTAGTGAGGGAAATGCAATTGCAGGAGGGGCAGAAAAAGCATAGGAAAGAAGTGGGACTATCTGGCAAATCCCACCACATCTTGTAATTTCCCTAAAACAAGGACAGCACGTCTTGTGAGAGACTTTTATTTGCAAAAGCACAGTGTAGGTAGAGCAGCTTCTGCTTCAGCACGTGGTCTTTGCTCTGAATATTTGGGGTACTCCATATTAATTGGACAGATGAATTTCTGACCTGTGCAGCCACTTCCTTTGTCGTGTGTTCCTCTTCACTGCAGCAGCTGCACAGAAATGGGATGGATGGGTATTGACTTTGCTGCTTTCTTTTGCTCCCTTTGCTGTATTGACACGAGTTAATAGGGCAGAAGTGGAAGACAGACTCAGTACAAAGTGGAGGGAGATTTTATGTCAATAGGGTTTGTAAGATAAGAAATACAGCATTAAGGGTGAACACACAGGAGAGTTAATAGCTAACAAACCACTCGATGTGTTGACAGGAGAAAGACACTGACCAGGAGCCATAAACTCCTTTTCGATGAAAATATGTTTTCTTGTTTGGTGTGATGTGTTATTAGTAATTAGTTTTTCTCAGTGCTGTCAAACGCTGAAAGATGGGTTGTTGTCTTTTATAATGCTGTTATAATGTTTCATTATGTTGGCTTTACGAGGTTTCGCTTGATTAGTTGATCACACTATTAGAGGAGAGTGCCTCCATTTTTATTAATACTACTACATCCATATGCTCCCTTGATTTGGCTGTATTAAAAGTGGAAATGAGTGTGTTAAGCGAAATTTAAGCTTGAAGGTGATTGGAAATGGAAGGCAGAACAGGTTCTGACTGAGCAATAGTAGTTCACCCAGCCTCAAAAGGCTGTAGATCATTTAAGCTACTTAATAAATGGAGTGTGTATTCTAGAATTTTAAACTAGTTGTTTAGTAAGTTGTTAGTAAGGAGCCCACTGGAAGGATACTCTGGCTGTACATCCAAATGAAGAAAAAACATTTTAGATATTCTTATGTTCAGTGGTTCAAAAAACCTCTGCTGATGCGTAGCAGTAGTTTGAAAGGCTGAAGAAACACTTTGGTATCAGGAAACAATTTGAACATCTTAAAATAAGTGCTGTACTACCACTGAACAGGACATTGTTGGATCCTTAGAATGTCACTGAATTACAGAAAGGAGACTGCCAGGGGCAAGAAGCAGCCCTGGATAACAAATTGAAGCAGGTATTTGGAAACCAGCTAAATACATATTCACTGGAAGATGAAAGGAGACTCTTCATATCTCTTACAATTATGAAAGAGATGAGCTGTGCTGCTGGCAAAGTTATTTAGATGGGTTGACAATTGAAAAATGAGTAGTTTAGTTAAATATTGGAAAGCCAGAAATGAATGAGAGTGCTTAGACCAAGTTAATTATGCATGGATATGTGCTGTAGGTATGGGGGGAAAATGGCAAGGGGCATTTACTGGGCCAAGTTTTCAGTTCGCCTTTTGTTTGGGAGCTCTTTCTAATGAGAAGGATGTTCAGTAATTTTCATCTGATTAATGTTTGTGGCATTTTAATGTTCTTTGAAAATGGGCATCTGCATGCATTTCTAAAGGGGCCCTGCCTAGTTTGGCTCACGAAGTTCTGCTTTTGTACTGGACTTGGGTAGAACTAGAAGAAGAAAAAGCATAATTTAGTGCACTGCAGGCCAAATATTAAACCCATGCTAGAGACAATTAATGGCATAAGCTGTAGAGTTCCCTTTCCTTAGTGACCTTCTTAGGAGAAAGGAAACAAAAGGAAACTTCTTTCTCTCCCTGCTTCAAATGTCCTTTTTCTTTGGCTTAAAATCTTTATGCCTAAACATGGAATAAATATATTCCTGCCTGGTTGTTCCGGAAATATGAAATCCATTGGTGAAGGACATAAGTAAAGAGGGAGTAGAAAGCTCCAGCGTGTTGTTCCAGTGAGGTACATCACACTTAGTGTGGCAGGAGGAAGTTTTTGTAGGCAGGTGGAGGCTGTACTGGCTGGAGGTCAGGTCACTTTGGGGCCAGCAGAAATTGTGAGTTCAGAATTGAGGATTTGGAGCTGGGGCTGGAGTTTGCATAGACAGTCATGTTTCAGATGTGTATCATGAATATGAGTTTTATGAATATTAGTTTAGTTCTGGTTCCTTATCTTTACCAAATGTTACGTGGCAAGGTGCAGGTTGGTTGATAATCACAGTTTGGTCAGCAGAGCTGGAAGAAGCTAGTTCTTTAAAAAAAAAACCCACCAAGATTAGTGATTTCTATTGAAATCTTTGATCATGGCCAAACAGCTGCTATTCCTCTATAATACCTTTATTGAGGAACAGTGTTGTGATCAGATTTGTTTTCGGGGCTGCCATCAGTTTGTGGGGTGTGAACAAGTTCAGACACAGGAGGGACTTCTGTGAGCTTCTCATATAGTCATATCTCAGTCCATTGACTGGGACCACATAGATATTTGATTTTTTTAGTCTCTGCCAAAGAGATGCTGGAAGTGACATTCTGCTGTTCAGTACCCTGGCAGCTGAGCTGTTAATCATGATGGAATTTGAATGGGGCATTTAATTGTGCAAAGCTTTTTCTGTCCTTTTGTTAATTAACTGGATTATCCATCAATCAGTGCCTTCCAAGAGAAGACTTGGTGCATGTTCATTTGCATGGACAGTCTCCATCTGCTTTTGAAATGTCATGCTGAGATCAGTGTCTTTGTTTCCAGATAATAGGAGATCAAAGTTTTGGTAAAGCATAAAATACAGAAAGGTTTGGGTTGGAAGGGGCCTCAAAGATCATCTTGTTCTAACCCCCTGCCATGGGCAGGGACACCTTCCACTAGACCAGGTTGCTTTGTAGATGACAGGGATTTGAACATTTCTGTTTAGAATGCATGATTGAACTTTTTTGTCCTAGACTTTAGTTTTAACACCATTTTTGCAAACAGACGCAGAGATGTTGAAGTATTTGCATTGAATAGATTGAATTGTGGCAGATTTTTCCTAGGGTATCAAACCAGCTTCTTTATCCAAGAATAGAAGAAAAATTAATTTTTGGAGTAGTTTTATCAGGCTTTGAGTTTGAATGTTCATTGGCCTCTGGCTACCTTGATCACACCAGAGAGGGGGACAGGTCTTTTAAAGCCAGGGCGTTTTGTGCAAAGGAAGGAGCAAGGATATGGCTTTCACTCCAGCCAAATGCAGAGACAGCTGGGTTGCTCTATTTAGTTTGA
This sequence comes from Edolisoma coerulescens, assembly GCA_013397115.1. Taxonomy (NCBI): domain Eukaryota; kingdom Metazoa; phylum Chordata; class Aves; order Passeriformes; family Campephagidae; genus Edolisoma; species Edolisoma coerulescens. The sequence goes on along the minus strand of VWZW01000753.1, from coordinate 992,811 downwards.
CAGTGGCAAGGAGAAGGGTGTGTGTGTTCTGTAGCCCACACGTTCATAAGGAACAGAATTTGGAGAGAAAGTGTGGGGAGGGGAGAGGAAGTGTGGGCAATGTAGGGCTGATGAGGGTGCTGTGGGAGGACATTTGATTTATTGCTGTATGGGAGGAATTAGATGTACAACCACAGTCCAAAGGAAATTGAGCTTTGCTAGTTAGGTGGTTTTGTGGATTACAGAAGCATCTGATGTTGTGTGTGTGCATAAGGTAATTTAACATGGTCAGAGAAGGCTGCCTGGAAGGGGACCTGCTCAATAACAGCTGTTTAAAAAGACTTGTATTTTTCTCCTGACATGCATTCTGTGACTGAGCAGGTTAAGACCATAATTGATTTTCTTAAACCCTCTTTTTCTTAATGACTATGGAGCTAAAGAGAGACATTTCAGTATGGAGAATTTCACTTTGTGTCTTCCAAAGTTGAATCCATTGATTTTTCTGAGGATTAACATGCTTGGTTTTGTGCTAATTATAAAGAACTTTGCAGCAGAAAATTGCAAAAGACTATTGCAGTGGGTGGACTCAATTTACTCTGTATTTTTGAACTGAATTCCTTTGGCTTCAACTCATATCTTAAATGTTCCTTTTTCTTTGGCTCTAAATGGCCATTTCATCCATGGACTGAAATGTCTGCATGGCCTGCTTCACCACATCAAGGCTGTGGTTGCAGCAGGGATGTTTGACATTTGCTTTCTATTCCAAGTAAGAGCATTAGAAATGTCACCAAGGGACTGATACGTGGACAGAAGCAAGAGAGGAAAAGTTCAGGCATTGGGGAAAGTCAGGTTTGATCCTTCAGAGAGGCCTCTGATTGGGATTGACTGGGTTTGATTTCAAATTAATAACTGAAATCTTGCACTGCCTCTTGCTCATTTATAATTTCGGGTAAATATTCCCTCTTCTGTGGCCTTCTGCCCTTTTGCAACCCATGTGCTTGTCTCACTTCTCTGGGGCAATTTCAGAGTTTCTGGTTTCTTCCCTGGTGGCTTCAGTGCTGCCTCTGCCATTGGGATCCACCTGCTTTGTGTGGCAGAATGGGGAGCTAAAGTGACAAGAAGCTAGAGCTGAGCTAAGTGCCAGCAACCAAAAATAACCTCCAGTTTTCACTGCTGACTTTTAAAAAAATCAGTCTGTTCCCTTAAAAATGTGCTGAGTGCTGCCAAGTCTTACCATAACATATATGGCTTTGTTAATGCCAGATACAATTCCGTTGTTTAAAAAAGAAGGCTACAGAACTCTTGCAGTAGCTCTTGAATGTGTGCTCACCTGTTGGAGATTGAAATGTTGCCTTTGAGGTGAACTTTTACTGTTTTATAGGGGGGGAGAAACACTAATTTGAGAAGCCATGAACGTGCTGTTCTGTTTATTCTGATTGTTCTGTTGGGAAACTTCTGGGGGAGGATACGTACAAGTGTATCTATTAATCACTTCTACCCAGTAAAGCAATTTGTGAAATGTAATAAACAATGAAATTTGATCAATCTCCAGAACAATAAGATGTATTTCTTGAAGTGGTGCCTAGGGCAAACACAGAATCCTTGGGAACCAGCAAGTAAAACATGATCTGTGCAGATGTGCTCTTTATTTACCAGGAGATGCTTAGGTCCATGTGTGCAGACCTTTCTCACTTGGATCTAAGAAGAGAAGTTTTCTAATTAAATAGACTTTGTTGGAAAGCAGACCTATGAAAACGTTTTTTGTGTGAGGATGTTCCCCTGTTGAGTCACTGCAGTGGGAGTGCTGTAAGATGGACATTCAAACAGTGCTCTCACTACTGAGCTTGATTTTCTTTACCTTCATCTAATTATTCACATCTAATTTGTTTCAGAAAAGTGGGAGTAGAGTGAGTGTGTTTTGCTCAAGCTGTTTAACCAAAGGAGTCGAGTACTTGTGTGTTCCTCCTCGAAGCTGCTGGTGCCTCAATATTGTGGTTGTACTCAGTGCTGAAGTCCCATGAAAGACAATGAAAATGAGACATTTCTGGTTTTCTGCTTGAGAGCTTCCTGAGGTGATGCTGAGTGCATCATCTGTCTTGGAAGACTTGTATCTGCCTTGATCACCCTTCAGTTCCACTGGAAAAAGAATTGGTCCCACAAAAATGAGGGAGGGCCCTGTGCATCACACAGCTGCATGCTGGCTCTCTTCTGTACTAGTTTTCCTTAATATTGTGTTATAGATCTAAAGACATTAAACTTTATCTCTGGGGTAGTTTTGCTACTCTTTGGCTTCTTATTACCCTGAGTCCATCAGAGACAAGAGGTATTGTGTTGTTTCAGTTGCAAAACAAATCCACAAAGGAGTTATTATCTTAATTAGTTTGAAATGTAATTTCATTCAAGCTGTAACAAACAAGTAGGTACAGAAAAAGCAGGTAGTAGGGGAAAACAGGAAGCAATGATAAGCCTTGCTGAGTGGACTCTGGTAAGTACAGCTTGATGGTTGTTAGTTGTTTAACTGTTTTGAGTGTTGAAATCCCATATCTGGCAAAAGCTCTTTTGTAAATGAGACAGCTGAGACAGAGTTTAAATAGGTTAAATAAGCTGACCAAGCAGTACAGATTCATTTTGCATCATTAGATCATACAGTTCCTAAAGTGCTTGGTAAACATTGACATATTTATTGTATTGCTCTCTGTTTCCCTTAGGTTGAGAGGGTGATGGATAGTGATAGTAGCACTGGCTAAATTCAGACTCAGTTGTTCTTCTCTGTAGAGTTGTTGCTTTGTATCTTCTGCTTTGTAAGAGACTTTTTCTTATGCTGGTGTTTGGGGCCGAGTTTGTTTGCACCTCTTCTGAGCCCAAAGCTCAACTCCCAAGAGACTGTTGGATTTCACTAATCCTGTATAGTTAATTCAGGTTATTTTTATTCCTATTTAATCTCTCTCACAGGATTGAAGAAGTCCAGAACTGACTCCTTGCCAAATGATTCCAAAGGTTGTTTATGACAAAAAGAGCAATTTGGTATTCCTTCTTTCTTTTCCCTAAGGTTATACCTTTGCTTGCCAGATGTGAAGGCCTCATATAAAATTAAACCTCTGTTTCCATTTTTGGGTGAAAATAGCAATACAGGAGGTATGTGCTTAATGGCTTTGGGTATTCCCTGGAAGATTGCTGTAGCTCAGCTGCATCAAAGGCTGGCATTTAGATCCAAGTCTAGAGTGGGTTGGATCAATGCAGTGCAGAATTGAAGTCAGTGGAGTTGGATATAAATATATTTCTCCCTCCATAACAATTAAATGACTTTTTTTTCCCTGAAGATCCAGATTGTAACTATCTTTAAACACACAGTGTATAATACAGACAGATCAGGTCTCCAGTTCATCTGTTGTTCAGTGCCTGGAGCAGCTCGGTGCTAGTTAGCTTTTTTACAGTGATGAACTAATTTCAGTCAAACCTTTCTCACATCAGATGCACATTATAGCTCTGCCTGTGTCCCTCCTGCCTTTGAGAAATGCCTGTTTATATCAGATGTTTCCTTGTTTGTGCATTGCTGGCACTTTGCTGCTGCACACAGACCTCAGACTCTCCCTCGGTTTCTTCTTTTAACGGAGTGCGACTGCTGCAATTGGCATTTCACTCCTCTGCTCTTAATTCCCTGCACTGAGGAAAACTTTGGGCGTTAAACTAGTGTTGAGTTTCATTTTTTTATTTATTCCAGGACTGTAAACAGATTTGCTTCCTGTGTGGGAGTAGAGCCAGGCACTTGCTTGATTTGTTACTTGCAGTGACACAGGACCAGGGGGATCTGTCGGCTCCCTGCAGGCAGCTGAACCCAGTCTGGAATATACTTAATTGCTCTTTCACAGACTCCTCTTTGCCCAGGATAACTTCAGAAAGAATGTTCTGAGTCTGCAGCAGTACTTAAGATGTGGGTATTGTGGCACACTTACTGCTATTTTTAACTGTTTCATAGAGGAAGCCTGTACTAATGATATGCTGGGTCTTCATGTCATTCATTTGTCCATCTGATATTCCTGTCTTTAGATCCCAGACTGGCCTTTCCAGCTGACTGCACCATTTCTCCTGCTCTGACACCTTCTGACCCAGTTGCTGTTTGTTCTCAATCTTTGATATCATTTTTTGTGTGTGTGGTGTGTCTGTGTAGACCCATCTGCTACAGATTTCACTATTTTTATCAAGTTGCTTTTGCCAAAGTTCCAGATTTGCAGTCTCCATTTTCTCCAGTGTTGTTGGTGATATTTGGGATTCTCTCTTCTTTCTCTCTTCGTGGAGATTTAAGGTACCTCCTAAGGAAACTCATTAGGTCTAATTTGTGTAAGCACTCATTGTATGTAGGCTTTGATCTTCATTTCTCCTGACCTAGGATTTTTCATTATGATGACCTGGAAAGACTGTAAATAAATATATTTGTGTACACTGTGCATTACCTTGTGAAAGGTGTGTCAATAAGATCTAAGGAATGGTAACTTTTCAGCTGCTTCACTGACAGCCCTCACCCCCCAGTTTACCCTAAATTTAAACATAATGTTTCTGCGTTTAGTGGAGAAGAACTTCAATGTGATAAATGATTATAAGGCTATTGAAGGAATATTGAATGTTTACCAAAACTAAGAGCAGTGTTTTGCATGTCTGCTTTGTGCCAGAGTGAAATAATTAGCCCAGGAACTGTTATGATAAACTTGTAGTGACTCAACACAGTCATCTGATAATTTTAAAATGTTATTAAGAGGTGACTGTTCAGGGGAATTGCTTAGAGCCTTGTCTAATGACTTGTTGAGTGCCTTGTGGAGTCAGCTGAGCTGCTGCCTCTGCCTTGCTGCCTCACCTTTGGCATGGTGCCATCCTATGGGATGGCCATGGTGATCCTATTCCTGTGGGGCTGGCACTGACTTGAGGACTGTAGCCTTAATTTCTATTATGCCATGTCATCATTTCACTCCTTGCTAGTTTTCAAGCCTTCCTTGGTAGCAAAGATCTGCTTCTAAGGTTTATTTACAAAACTAAACCCATCCAAATTCACAAATTTTTTCAACAGTCTCAGAAACTGCTATTGTGAGCTGTAAGTTGTTCTCTTTTTTTTGCAGCATTCTCCTGGTATTATTTCCCATTTTCAAGGCACCTTTAGCCAAGTACATAAAGGACTGTTGTGATTCATTGGGACTATGGGCTGCTGCTCCTTTCTCCTGTCCCCACACCCAGTGTGGTCCAGGGCTGTATTATCACATTCTTGATTGCCTGCATCCTTTGTGCTGGTGCTAGCTGATGGAAAGAATAAAAGAGTTTGTTAGAGAAAATTCCAACTTTTTACCTGCCAAACTCAATCTGGCCTTGGGCATTATGGATAAAATAGTTTGGAAAACAGGAAGATGTGTGCTAGGTTTTTCTCCCCTCTCTCTGAGAGGCTTCTGCTGAGGTTTGTAGAAGGGCATTCTAACAATAGTCGGTTCTGTAGGAGGTGAATTTGTGTTATGCCATCTATATTTTAGTAGAGAAGGACAGGATTGAATAGTCATACGACTAAAATGCATCTCAGAAAGATCCATTAGTTAGAAATGGCCTCTGGAGCACACAGCATCTGCCATGGAGACTGTGGTAGGAGCCAGTGAAGAGCTGCAGCTTCTCACCCATTTATTTTCATGTGGAAACGCAGCGATTTGGAAACATCTGATTTCTTTTACCTGGAAAATTGACAATTTCCGCCAGCATCCCGACCCCCCTGGATGTGCTGCAGTCCCTTCCTGACTCTTCCCACTCAAAATGCAGTCCTCCAGGACAAGAATTTCTTAGCAGTAAATGAATTTCCTAATGAGCTTTCCTTCCAAAACGGCGAGGAGATGCCAAGTGACACGTTGGGAAGTGCCAAGCAGGAGGGAAATGGCTCTTCTGTGCCGACTGTCATAAACAGGATGTGGTTTGTTTACAGTCCTCACTTGCTCTCTACAGCTCCCTGTCAGGGCTGTGCACGAATGAGCCTCCCCGCAATGGCCTGGAGAAATCCGAGGTTTGTGAGCCAATATCAAATATTGTGTCAGAGGAGGAAGTGGCTCCGGGCGAAGGAGCAAACAAAATTAAGCATTGTATCTCGGATTCTTGTGTGCTTTTCTGGGGCATTTATCATTCTGACTGTGCAGCTGCCTTGCAGTTGACTGCAGAGCAGAGGGAATTTAATAAAGTGGGTGGGTAACTGTTGGGTGACTAATTTTAAGAGGAGATGTGTTGAAAAGCCTTTGTAGTGGGATAGTTTTGGAATGGTGACAAGGTCCATTACAAGAAAACAGTCTTGAAAGTTGTGAAAACAATAAAATGGAGTAGTTCAGTTGGAAGGGACCCACGACGATCACTGAGTCCAACCTCCAAGGAAACAACTTCAGGTTTTTTTTCCCTATCACCCCCAAAAACCCACATAAAATCCTTGGCATTGGTTGGAGCTCTCAGCACCGTGCTGAGGGGTTTCTGCTGACCATCTCACAGCTCAGGTGCAGCAGAGGTAGAGTTACAAACATTGTCAGAGCTGTGGGAGGAAAACCCAAGGATCTGGGGCTCCTGCCTTTGGTACTTTTACCTTTAAGGACTGCTGAGCTCATGTGCCATAAAATGCTCCTTGTACAGGAACGTGGTGATGATCCACTGTGGTTGTGAGTGAAACTTTGCTTGGAGTGGCAGCAAATACACCAAGGTTCCACGGCTGTGGGGTATGGCACGTGCTTCTCCTGGAGGAAAGGCACTGTGAACAATCTAATTAGGCCAAGTTTTGTTCTCTGAGGCTTCGCTGCCAATAAAAGTTCCTCGCTTAGAAAAATGAAATTGAGCTATAGCCCAGAGTAATGTGATTTGCATTAGAGCAGATTGTGAACATAAGGTAAATTTTTAAGTATCAAAGTAATTTAGAGAGTGAATTTTTACAGAAATTCAGCGATGCCTAAACAGTTTGTGACTCTCTCTCATAGTTTTCTAAGAAAAGGCTCTGATGCTTGGGAGTTGACATTCTCTGTTTTCCTACATACATGGATCTCTTCCTGTATATACTCTTATACAACATGAATAATTCAGTGCTTGTAAATAGACAGGGAGACGTGTTGAGCTGGAAAGTCAGGGGTTTCTTTGTTGATAGTCATGTCTTTTAGTTGTTGTGTAAAGAAAGCAAATAAAAGAAGTTAAAATAACACTGTTTACATCACCCCAGGAGTGTTTGTGTTCGTGTTTATCTGCTCCTCTCAAGTATTTTGTCGCACTTTAAAATCAGTTCCTTAATTCCTTGGCACTAATTTACCAGCTCAAGTTTATCTGCAGGGACATGTAGGCTGCCTTGTCTTTTTTGGGGCTGCAAAGACCGCCAACATTCCCTACAAGCAGCTTGGGTTTTCAGCCAGCCTGCTGCTGCTCTGGCAGAGCATTTTGGTAATGCCTCAGTATTGCGAGTTTTCTGTTTGCCACCCAGGACGCTGACAACTGAAAAGGCGAATTGGGATAAGGTGTAGGGAGGAAGAGAAAATCTCAAAACTCAGACAATAAACAGAATTAATTTGGTTGGTGCAGGGGTTGTGTTGTGGAGCGAGGCTGTTCGTGTACCTTCTCTCATGTTGAATCAAGGAACAACTTGCTGTCAGAAGAGGAAGAAATCATTTGTACTGAGTTTATCTAAACTCCCAGTGGCTGCAGACTTGTTTTTAAGGGTTTGTGCAGGGATTTAGTGCTGTGGCCTGACTGGCTGTGATCTGTCTGACCGAGGAAATGAGAACTGATGACTGCAAGCTGCCTTCCATTGGTGTGGATGTCTTTTTGTTTTTAAGTCACTGCTCATTATTGAGGAAAATAGGGTGAGAGCCACTGCTTGTATAATTTGAAGAATTAAAAATCAAATGTCATTTACAAACTGAGGGTGCAATGCAGGATGGATGCATATTTCAGGAAGCAAAGTCATGACAGAATTAACAGACACTGAGCATTTCTAATATAAACTGAAAGGACCACTGCAGCAAGGCAGCACTTCCTAATCTCACAAGCACAAACAGGTGTTGTATTTAACCCTTAAATCTTTGAGTCTGAAATATTTGTGTTTACCTGGTTACTGTGCTTTCCTCTCCTCATCTGGAGGAGAAAAGGTGGTTTGGTAAGAGAAGAGTTACTACAAAATAATACCCTACAGAAGTGAAACCATCAGCCCAGCATGGAGCAATCCTTCTTTACACAAATACCATTTAGCCGTAAGAAATACAGAGTTCATCTCTTTGTACAGAAGATATATGTGTTTGCAATCTGCAGAGGGGAATATGAATCCAGCTGTTTGTATTATGATTATTATTTCTTTTTGATTATAGGCTGTTTGTGCCTAAGGAGAACAGCCAAGCTGAGGAATGGGTGTGCATTGTGCTGGCAAATCCCGTTTGGTGCTTTGTCCCAGGCAGAAGGAGGGCGACAGAAATGCTGATGGAAAAAAAGGAAAAAAACCTTAAAGGAATGAGAACTGCTTTCTTAACAGCATCCATAAAGATAGGGCTTGATGGTGTGTTCTTGAAATATCTTTTTCTAGCACAGTAAAATTTTCAAGGGCTTCTTGTTATTTAATTTTTAAGATGCTGTATTTATAACATGCAAGGTATAAAAGCCCTTGCTGATCAGAGAGTGTTGGGAGATTTGGGAACTCTGGTGTCATCAATATATTCTGTAAATAAGTCTCATTGACTTATTAATAAACCAAATGTGGGAGAATGTGGGAGGTGCCTCTGAAATAAAAGTGCTGTGTTCTGCAGCTCCTCAGACCCAGCACGGCAGCCTGGTCCTGTCTCACTCTCCCCAAAGGGCTGCTTTGGATGCAGGCAGTGAGCTGGAGGAATTCTTGCAGATGTGGCATCTTGCTTTGCAGCCTTGCATCCCAGGAGCTTGTGGTTTCTTCCTGGAATGTGTTTTGATTCTATTAGAGGAAGGTAGAGCAGCCTGTGTAGGAAATGGGCACACTCAGGGAGAGTCTGCTGCTGTCAGGAGACCTCATCCAGCCCAAGCTCCATCACGGGAGACGTGGGATGATGTAGGATTTTTCTGGGCAGATTTTATGTCTCCCAAGGGGCTGCTAGGACAGGGATGGCGAATGGGGAGTACAAACTTCCATGACCTAGTTGCAATTCCTAGGAATAAATGCCCTGAAAACATGCATTTCAAACAAGTATCAAAGTACATGACTTTACTCATCATTGTCAGTGGAGACCAGTGGATGCAGCTCTCCTCCCCACTGGTTTGACTGTGATTTGTATCTCACAAGGAATAACCAGTCTCTTCCCTGTCTTGGTTTAAAATTAAATGATTTCTGCTCCGAGGTCATGAAAATTTTAGCACTGTCAGAGATGAAGCATCATGGCATCACACCCTCATCTCAGAGATCCCATGGTCCTGGATGAAAAGTGAATGTTCTGGAAGGCCTCGCAGAGAGCACTGGAAAGGTTTTGGCACTGGTGAAGGCCTCAAAGTTTTTGAGAAAAATACCCCAGAGCAGTGCTTACTCCATCATCTGTTTTAGGCACAGGGCTTGGCTCAAGGTTGCTACAAGTGAGGAGCATCTTTCCCAAGGACAGTCCAGAGAGCACTGAGGTGGTGCCTGTGAGGAGAAGATGTCACCTGTAAACTGGTTCTCCCCAGACACCTCAGCAGTAGACAGCAAAAGTGGCTTCTGGAAATTAATATTTTAACTCTAATATAGAAGTGAGGGCATTCCTTCGTGGCACTCCAGCTGTTGAGTTGCCTGGAAAAATGGCCAGGCAGAAAGTCTGTGGATGGTGTAACAGCTGGGCTAAGATGTATGCAGTTTTTATATTATGAGAATGTATCTATTGAAGCTTGTCAGATTTTCTGTTTCTACAGCATTTCCAGTTTGGGTTTTATTTGTTAATGTTCTGTTGGATTGTGTTTTTGCATGGTTTTACACTGATAGGTTGGGATTTTTTTGAGTGTTGTATTTTCACTTTTGAGAAAATAAATACTAGTTTTGTGGAACTGTCTTTGATACATTTTTCATGATGGCTTAATAATAGAGCTGCCATGAAAGCCTGCTTCCCAACAATGTACTGTGATTTCCATATGAGGAAGGGGGGGAATCCCAAACATTTTGATGTTCCATTAAAATTTAAAGAAATATTATATTCAATTCTCCGTGGCATTTCTGAAAAAGATTCCTTAAATTTTTTCTGGCATAGTACAGATGGCATTTTAAAAAAAAAAAAAAAAGCCTGATAAATCACCAGCCTGCTGCTCCTCTCAGCAGGAACTGCTCAGGACACCAGGGGAGGCCTGACCGAGCATCCCAAGGGATTATCACATGGATACACTCCGTACATTGTCCTCTCACCAGTGTTTTCCATTTCCTGGAATAATACTTTTCCTTTCAGCAGCTGAGGTTTTGCAGTTTTCCATGACTGTCATGGAAATAAAGGACCTGGCAAGAACCTCTTGTATTCTAGTCCAGACCCCAGGTCTGTAGGGATCATGCCATATCCTTTTAATTGATTTATTGAGGTTTTGAATGCTGCATTTCATTCCCTGATCTGTAGTTGAGAGAAAGACCAATATGGCTGTGTCACAATCGATGACATATTTAACTTTTGATATATCCCCTAGTGACTCCAGGTACCTTTTTTCCAGAGCAGAACAGTTGGTCTATTGTTGATTTAATTTGGTTACCTATAATGAAAGCTTCAGTAAAATATTTAGAAGTTATAAACACAGAATTGTAGCCAAGAACTGACTTAGAGAACAGCCTCTGCCAGTTCCTTGAATTTTTATCCTAGGAAGTATTAACACAAATTCTGTTTAGTCATAGAATTTTCTCTCAGTTCTGCTACTTATGATTTACTTCAATGTCATCTCCTGCCAACTTCTGCTAAAAATATCTGATGCCAAAATATTTTGCTTTATAATTTAATGATGCCTTAGTTTCTTTTTTTTTTTTTCTCCCTACTTCTCATATTTTCTGCTGCTGTACCTGCAACTGAGCTGAATTTTGGAGCTTTTTGGAAATTTTAGGAAATACTTGGGCTCCTATCCTGTGTAAGGGGCTGAAGTGGAATTGCTTTTAATAGCAGTAGTTGGAAACTGCTGAGATGTGGTTCTCTGTTTGCTTTCAGTCCACCTGACTTTCCCCATATCTTTTCTGTTGCCTATTCAATACCCAGCTCCACCTCCTGATGTTGTTGGAAAATTGATTGCTCACACAGGTGGTATTCTAGTTTATCTTCCTCAGAGACAAGGAGAATACTCTGTGCCTTGATAAAGAAGCATTTTTCTCATCTCTGGAAAAATTATCATTTTATACACAGCTGTTTGTTTTCTCCCGTCTCCGTGTGCTTTCAGTGTTTTCTGAAGATAACTGTTGATCTTTTTTCCTTCTTTGACTGCACTCACTGGTGTTCCCAGTCCTCTGCTTTTCCATTTGCTCTGTGTTAAGCAAGCTTTCAGGTACTACTGTTCCTTACCTGCCTCCCTCTCTTCAGTGATTTGTGGTGCCAGTTTAGCATGTTTGATTTTATAGGGAAGCAGACTGTATGGGACTATATGAGCTAGATGGGATTTTGCTAAGAGAACTTGATGTGGTTTAACAGGATAAATCACAGAATGACAGAATGGTATAGGCTGGAAGGGACCTTAAAGCTCATCTTGTTCCAATCCCCTGCCATGGCCAGGGACACCTTCCACTAGACCAGCTTGTTCCAAGCCTCATCCAACCCGGCCTTGAACACTTATAGGGATGTGATGCTAGATCCTGGTAAAAAGCACAGTCACAGAAGATAATAAAATGTGCAATTGGCATTGAGGATCATTTCAAGTTTATGGCAGCTGTTATTTGAATGAAGACAGTGATGTAAGATAAGGTCTTGTTTTTTCTGAGGTCTGAGATTTGCAATAATCATTTTCATGTCATTATGTTGCCAGTGTTCTTATAGCTATGGTTTTATTTCATAGCATATGCTGACTTTGATTATGTGTCTGAGAGATAAACCACATGTTTTTAGATGACCTGGATGACTTTGATATGAAGATACTTAATTATGGAAAATAACTTTTGCAACAGCAGGTGGCTTTAAAACTGCTCATATTCAAACTGCAGTGTATGGTCGTAAATGCAGTATTGTAGTAAAAGCACAGATCAGATTTTGGACTTGTTTCCAAGCCCAGAGGGTCGTATGTTGTTTATAAGTTTTGAATACGAAACATAATGGTATTGCTGGAGATAATTTCTAGCTCCCAAGTTACAGTAGCATGGAATAAACAGACTTTTATTACTGGCAATCAGTGAATACATTTTGGGTTGTATTAAATCTGGCTTCATTGAAGATAAACTCGAAATTTTTTCCCTGGTCAGCTTCTCCTGCTTTTATGCTTTTTCTGTGCACATCAGTAAAGGAAGAGAAGAACCCAGAGAGGCTGTGGACTCCCCATCCTTGGAAGTTTCCAAGGCCAGGTTGGATGGAGCTTGGAGCAACCTGGTCTAGTGGAAGGTGTCCCTGCCCATGGCTGGCGTGGAAGGAGATCATCTTTAAGGTCCCTTCCAACCCAAACCATTCTGTGATTCCAGGATCAGCGATGGGTAACGCTGTCTCCAGGCAGTGTGGCCTCAGTCCAGAGAAGGCCTGGACCCACAGGTGTGTTTGGGTTTACACTGCACAGGATGATGGAGCCTGAATGTCTCTGAGCTGGGGGCCTGAGGTGTTTCCCACTCCTCTGGGAAAAATATTTCCAGTATTTCAAATACTGAGCAGACCTTTTAGCAGCTCTTATCAGAATGACCAAACAAACATTTTCATGAACAATGAAACAGCTTTAATTTCCTGTGGGTTTCTCTGTCTTGGTTAATTAGCTTTCTCTAAACTGAATTGGGCTTAATTTTTCTGTTGATTCTTCATTAGCCTGAAAAACCACCATCCTTTTCTCCCTATTGCTCTTTTCCTACAGAGTATTTTGGATAGCAGCATGTGTGCTGCTGTATTCAACACAACCAATTAGATCAGGGACTAGAGAAATTAAGGGTGAATTTGTGAATTCCAAATTGTCTCCTCACCAGCTGCTTATTTTCACAAAACTTGTAGGAAGAGAGTTATCCTTGAGATGTCTACTCTCATCTATGGAGATGTCTTTTGTAAATAGGTATTGTAGGGGAGGAAAAAGATGCACAAAGTGTCTAACCTTGATTTTCAATAATAATGATTAAACAATCCTAAAAGTATGGAGTTTGCACCCAGAGGTATGTTTAGCTATTTTATTTTTTATTTTTAATGAGAGTAACTTAGAACTGATATACTTTGCATACCAAGTGATACAATAGTATTAAATGTTCTTTTCCTTTAAGCTGATAAAAGCAGTGTTGTGTGTTGGTACCTGCTAGGAGGAATTTCCATTGAGATTTCCAAATCCATGACGTATTTTGATAAAGCAGCATTAACTGCTATTACTCTATTAAAAAGACATCAGTATTTCTTATGAATGCTGTCAGTGCTTCTATTAAAGATTTTCCATCACACTAATTTTGACCAGAATGTTTCACATGATTTTTTTAAAAACCAGTTTGTGAATGAATTACTCAGGGTGCATTTGGATATCTCACTCCAGTCACCTGTTATGTGTGAATTAAGAGCCACCACTGAGGTGCTTCTGCTGCTGCTTTGATTGGATGCACCTTTGATTCAGTCATCATTATTATGCATTCTGAATAATAAATCTTAATTCCCTAATTACTCATTTACTTACTATTCTAAATTGTCACATATTTACCTGATGCCTGTAATTAGGTAATTACAGCATTTATACAATAGATGATGTATTTTTCATGTTTCATAGTTGGGAAAATACAATAGGAAGTGAATTGGGAGGTATGTTTAAATATCCAAAGTACTTCCAGCTGTAATCACTTAAGAAAGCTAACTAATCTTAATAAAGAGATTTATACTTGAGCATTAGCTTCCATACAAGAACCATGAAATGGGGAGTACAGCACTAACGCAATAAATGTTGAAACTGGAAGTTTGGGCAAATACTTGGGCTTTCCCACTGAGCCTTTTTCTTAATGTTCAATAATATTTGGTTAAGGATTCGTATTTCATGACTTACCTGACAACCTAAATGTTGATTAAAATAGCATATCTTATACAAATATTCCCTTTGTCTGGGAACCGTCAGTATTAAGAGGACCTATCTGACCACAAAACTCTACAGTGGCTGATTTTCTGAACAATTTAAATATGAGGCCCATTAGTTGTGGTTTTCATTAGGGTTTGTGTCTGCAACTGGGGAAGGAAGGATGGAAAATGGCCATTTGGAAAATCCTCTTCTGTCTTCCCTTATTTACCTTGACTACAAGAAGCCCATGCAATTAGTAAGACATTTGTTGCTTTTGTTGGTTGACATCTGAGAAGTGATGCAATTTTTTTTTCCTTTAAAAGAGAACCTAGAGCAAAACCACCCCGAGATTACTTTGGAAGCCAGGCCTTTCCTGGTAATCAAGTGTTTACAGAAAGATGCTTTGTTCAAACCTTTTCTGGGGCTCTGTATGCTTAAACAAAGGGCTTTTAGACTTAAACACAGCTGTTCATTTGAAAATGAAAAATCAAATTAAGCAGAACCAGCTTTTGAAAGTTAATGTTGTATAGCCACGGAAACAAAGGAAGAAAATACTGTGTTTTACGTTTCACTTAAATAACTTTTTTACCATAAAGTTTTCAGCTCTGAAGTGTGGTTTCAAAGCTGCTCAGCTCTTGCTGTATCCCGCAATAGAACATCTGCGTTCATTCTGACGCGGATGAATGACATGAATTAAACTAAAACCGTTGAAGTGCTCTTTTTAACATAATTACACCTTGTTCATTTTGGAGACACAATGCAGGGATGAAATGCCAATTAAGCCTGGTATGTTAATGAGATTGAGCCTGAATAGGGGATTAGAGCGGACACAAATCCCAGCGGAATTGATTTGATATAATCCCTCAAGTTTGTGCTGTTTTCAAATGTACAATAACATTTCTGTTAAAATTTCCAGGCATAGAATAAAAACAAAAAAAAAAAATTCTCCAAACATGTTCAGTTTGGAGATAAGGTTAAAGAAGCTCTCACAGGGTCTGTGTTTGGTAGTCTTGGTTTTATTGTTTTTGCTCATGTCAGATTGAAAGAAAACTTGGAAGTGTTTGATGCCTTCATCAGCACAGAGTTCTCTTGCACGTTCCTTCCATGTGTGTGTCATGGAGTTCCACAGTGGATAAATATTACTTTACTTCAGATCCCCCAGGCTTGTGAGATCCAGAAGTGCAATTCATGATGCAAATATACACGTGTGTATACATAAAAGTATATTTACCTATAAAATAAACAGTATATGATTTCATTATATAATATAACATTATATAATGTTTAAAAAAAGAACCAAACCGACAAACCATAAAACATAAACCAAAACAAGTGGCTGCTTTCCCCTTATAAGGATTGACTCTACCATCTAATACTATCATTTTTTAATTATGTTTTTGGCATGGTCACCGAAAGCAGTGTGTTGGCAGGAGGGTGGATTGTTGCTGGATGTTTTGTGCAGCTGGAGATCAGGAATAGGAGATAAAGTGTAGGTGCCTCTTGCTTGTAGTTGCTAGGTTGGTAAGCTGTACCTATGAGTGAAGAAATACAATTATATCTAGAAATAGAAGATGATCTTCTTTTAATCAGTTGCATTAAAAGGAACGCAAAATGATGAAAGACGTGTAATCCAAATTTTTCCATGGTTGTGAAGACATAATTCCATTTCCTAGAAAACTCACTAGTTTATCTACTAGAACATCTCAAGGCAAATGATTCTGTTTCAGATGGATCTTAGTGCAGACTAATCTGGCTTTAGGAGCACGATCAAACCATCCCTTCAGGTTCAGATCAGGTTTATTATGAAATGCCATGTCAATACCTGTGATTGATCCTTGAGTTTCTATTAGATGAGAAGAACTCCTGTGCCACAGGTGTGTGGAGGACAGGCTGCTTCTTAGCCAGGCTCTGGGTCAGAGACACTTCAAGACAGAGCACTTCAAGTCAATTTAAATCCTAACTAGGACGCTGGAGAAGCTCCCCTAAAACACTGCACAGGGGTCCTTGGTGTGTGCTGAGGCTCAGAATGAAAAGCCATTGCCTGGTCTTTTCAGTTTGCCAGCGGTGTGTCCAGCCCCCTGTCTGATTGATTTTGCCTGTCTGTATAAATTTTTTGTCTGCCTGACTGAGGACTTACCACAATATCAGTCACCCAGGGTAGTTTTATAAAGGGAAGGTTCAGAGACCTCCTAGAAAAGAAAGGAGAAAATTCCTTTCTGTTTTTCCTGTACAATTTAATTTGTTCTTGTATTACTCATAGGTGGAAGCCCTTGGGGCTTTTTTATTTGTCCTATATTATAAAATGTATTAAACTCTTGAGTCCTCTTTGTGGCAGGGAGTCCAGTTGTTTAAACAAGTATAATTCTTGTCTTTTTGAGAGTGTTTGTAGTCTTTTAAACAGAATTTTGGAAATGTTAAACTATTATCCTGTCCTGTCACCTTTTGATGGGCTGGCCTCTCAATCAGAACAGCTATATGCAGAAAAAGAACTGCTTGAATTAATCAAAATACTGTCTTTCAGTAGTGGATTGAGCCCCCCAGAGAATGAGTTATCTTCATGAAGGGTGTTTTTCTTTTGCTATATCTGTTGCCTTATGGTAGCACCGTTTGTCTTCAGCCTGTCTCCGTATTTGCCTCAAAGCAACTCTCGGGTTAACAGCCAGTATTAAAATGAATTATTAAGATTGCTGGAGATACTGCTGGCTTGCAGACTAAAGTGTTTGGGAAGAGTCTGGAGCTTCCTGGGAATGTCAGGGCTGCTTTATACCTCCAGCAATTTTCCTGCTCTGTTTCTTAAGCCAAAGTCTTGTTTCACCCTTGGTAGTTTTGCTCTCCTCCGTGTTGTGACCAGCTGGATGGCAGCCTGTCCTCATTCATATGCACCTCTGTAATTCCTTGCCTGGGCTGGAATATACAGCAGTGTACTGAAGTGTGAGTCTGTCCTGGGATTACAAACCACAGCAGTTTCAGGCTCCTCAGCACGGTCTGTGGCACAGAGATCAAATCTACGAAGAAATTTTTGTACTTTCCTCCCAGAGAAAACAAGGTCTCCATGGTTTTTCTTCACTGCTCTAATTACCAGTGTCTGGGATATTGAAGAGGCTTCTTGTAATGACATCTCAGCTCTCCATGTAGAACAGAATTTTCTTAAATTTTCTTCGGGTTGCTAAAAAAAATCTCTCTCTGGATGTAAACCCAACTCCCCCTTTCTCAGCCGAGCGTCTATTTTGATATTACCCTCCATAGCTAAAATAACTTCACCAATCCTGTTTCTAATAGTTAAAGAAATAGGTGATGAATTAGAACTGGTTACTGCTTCGGGGATGGGGAGAAGGGAAGACACCCAGAAGCTGTGTGCCATCTGTCAGAGCTGCTCCTGCAGTGGGACACACTTGGTGCCGTGGTGCTGGTGTAGGCGTGAGAACCCCAGTGGAATATGTTGTAGAGGGAGAAATCGTCTCTGTTCCTCAATACTCCATGCACTGCTGCAAAATTTGCTGGCCCGTGTGTCATTGTGCTGGATCTAATTCAAAGCAGGATTAATTTTTTCACTTGCTGGCGTTTTGACTTCATTTCTTACAGATTAGGTTAAATCTTCTACCGTGTGGGTAGAAAAGCATCAAAGTGTTGCAGCCCGTGGCTGCTGCCAGTGCCTGTGAGTGGGATTAGGGAGGAGTCCCCGTTCTGGGCTCCTGATTCTCTGTAATGCTCCAGAAGCTGGGACCTTCCAGCACCCACATCACATTAAAAAGCAAAACAAAACCAAACCGACCGAAGAGCAAACCCACAAGCAACCAAACAAAAAAACCCCCAAAGAACCCAGGCCCCCCTAAAACCAAACAAGATGCTGCTGGTTCCTGTCAGGTTTTGCTGATCAAAAGTAGCCATCCAGATTTGGATTCACCTGGTTTTTGAGATCTGGAACTTGTTTTTTATGTTAAATGTATTGGGAATGCTGGAATTGGATGTATAAGAATAAAGTAATGACATTTTTAAGTTGAGAACTTATCCAGGTATAAAGTCAATTACTGAAACAGTTGGCTTAACAGAACTGATTATAAAATATACAAGTGGAGCTTTATTCCTGACATGCATTTAATTATTTAATATAAAACTTTTTCAAGAGATAAATTATGGCTGAAATGATTCTGAGTGTCACTGTAACTGTTTGGATTGTCCTGTCCTCTGGAATAACATCTCCTAGTAAGGACTACAACTTAACTTTGTGTCTGTGTTTGTTTGGCTGCTCACACCTGGGTCATTCTCCCCAGCCTTGTGTTGCTCCTCTTCTTACTCTCTGCTCACTTTTCCCACAAGTGCTTCGATGTAAATTTTGCTCTGTTTTTTTTTAACAGATGAGGAAAATGAATGGTGTTTTTTGGCATGTAGAATCTTCCCAGGATTGGCTCGTTGCTCTCGTACATCGGACACAGAATTGACACGCAGAGCTGGAGCCTGGCACCGCCGGGCTGGGTTAAATCCCTGAGCTCTGCAGTGCTCAGACACTGTTATTCTTTTTGGCGTTCTTCCCACGTTCCCTTCAAATGGGGGATGATCCATATGTGTTCAATACAGCTTTCCTGTAATAGGCCTTAGTGCCTGTAATAACAGATACTGCCTGTCATGCAGTTGGGCAGTGAAACTCTGATCATCACTTATCTGAGCGTAGATGTTTTGCCCCAGGCAGCTGATTAGATAAATTCCTATCTTTATCTTTTAGTTTGCTAGATGTAAGCAGCGTACTCCTTTCCCTGTGATCCTTCTCTTGGAAGGTTTTGCTCTGAAGATTGTCTGTAGTGGTTTCTTAATCTCATGGTGTATCAGTGCAGGGATCTCTAAGGGATCTGCAATTTCAGTTTAGGTGGGTCCTGCTGCAGCTGCTGCTGCACCTTCATGATGTGCATGAGTGAGGTGCTGTCAGCATTTTCAGTTTGTGAGGGCAAACAGGAGTGAAATTGAAGTTTGCAGTCCCCTTTGCTTCTTGGCATCTTTCCTCCTGGGCACGATGGAATTTCTCACTCTCAGAGGCACTAGAAGCCCATTTGGGTAGCAGATTTCTTTTACTGATAATTTACATCCAGACAGCTGCTGAAGGAGCCCGTTGTAGGTATGAGCTCTGCTAGAATGTGTAATTACAGCACAAGCAACCAAAAAAATGTCTCAATTTGTTCAGTCTGGGGAGGGTTAGTTGCCTTCAATTCGGCAGAGTAACTCCAGGAGGGAGGTGCGGTGCAAAACGACGTGGATGTGCAGATTTATGAAAATCAGATGTTCAGAAAGTACTAAATAACTGCAGCAGGGCAAATGATATTCCACAGTGACTGGCATATTTGGTGTTAACTTCTACTCTGGTTGGAGCAGGAGAGGGTTGTGGGAGACATTCATCCCCCAGTGGTGTTATCTTGCTGTATTCTGGTTGTGTAGCATCACAGCTCGTAAATGTATAATTTAACATTCTGAGACAGTAAGCTAGCAACAAAATGCAGTTTTTAAAGTTCTCTCATCTTGCAAATAAAACTATACTTGGCAAAATAAAAAGGTAAAGTTTCTGCCTAGCTTAAGAAAGTTAAATGCTTTTTCTTGTAATTTTATTCACACTGCCAGAACATAACAAAAATGCGGTTGTTTACTTGTTTGCTCTAATCATATTCTTTTGGTTTTGTCATTAATAATGTATTGTGAATATCAATTAAAAGCTAAGCAGAAATTCAGACTTTTCTCAGAGCCAATTGAAAATGAAACATTGTTTCAAAGGAATATTTTTCTAATTTAAGAGGGGAAAAAAAAGCGCCAAATAATTCAAAGTTGGTGTGTGAGAAATCTTGATAATTAGAAAATGATTCTTCCAGCTTGCTGCTGACAGGGGATGGTAAATCACATATACAAAAAGAAAGAAGAGAAAGGAGTGGAAAGCAAATTGTTAGCCCTGTTCCATAACTGATGGGGAAAGCAGGTAATTAGGTGATTTCTTTCGCTTTCTGACATGTGTAAATGAGGACCCATTAATAAGAGATCTGTAATATAAATGATAAAAATGAAAACAACAACAACAATAGCAACAAAAAGAGATGAACCTGGCAGGTGTGGTCTGGGTGTGAAGGCAGATTTTTGAAGTTGAATACTCTTAGATAGCCTGGCTTGAAGGGCGCTCGAGCAGTGGCAGGGCTTGAGATGCCACTGAAGTCACACCACTGAAACAGCCAAGTCCTCCTGGATGAGATGTCTCAGTCTTTGGGAAGTGGAGCTGTGCCCAAATTCTGTTGTTTTTGAGTAGAAAAGGATGGTCCCTGTCACTGCTGGACACTGCTCAGAGCTCATTTCTTGGCTTTTCCTGGTGGGTTTGGCTTTTGTTAGCGAGCGAAAAGGATTCAGGGCTGCGTATCTTAAGCACTTGCTTTGTTTCCCTTAGCAAAGAGGAAAGCAAGTTGATGTATCGTGGTAGCCACCACCTACTCCTCAATTAAAATACTTCCCTGGGCTCTTCTCCTCCAGTTCTGAGTCTGTCAGTGCTGTGAGGGCTTGGATCCGTGCAGAGCTCCTGCTCCTCCGAGCTCAGCGTGTGCCGTGTTTCCGTAGCGGGGGGATCGTCGGCTCGGGGAGGGTGGGTTTTAATCAGGCCTTTCCTTTTCCTGTTTGCACTCTGCTCCATTTTCCTATTAAATGGTGATTGCACATTGTTGAAGAAGGCAGTCAAGTGTAAATTTCATTTTTTGCTTCAGCTAATGTTGCTGCTAGAGGTGGCTTTGCACATCTGTGAATATTCCCTGAAGGAGGAGGAGGAAAATCAATAGATGTAGCTAAAATGTTCCAAAAAACCAAAACAACAAGAAGGCAGTGGGAGAAATTTTGAGGTAGAGGAAACTGTGTTTTGGTACAGAAACTTTCTGGTTCTGTCTGCGTCTGATCACTTGCTCTGAGTTTTCTTAGAGCAGACAAAAATGATTTGTGATTTTTCTTTCCTGGATTCAGAGATGGAAGGCAGTAGAAGACACTTTCTTTTGAATACAGGAATCTAAGTGGGAATGAAATCTTCCTTTTTGTCTTTTATTTGGATTGTTTTCTAAGCAAGTGAGAGACTGCATTTGGTTTTGGGGTGAGGGTTTCCTACGCTGCTTCTCTCACAGGTCCTGTTAATTCTCAGTGCCCTAAGCTTTGTGCTGGGGCTTCAATACAGGGTGTCAGCACATTCTGTCCATGCAAGGTCATTCCCTGTTGTATATTCCCAAGTTTCCATTTGTAATCTTGCAGTAGAAACTCTGTTCCCCGTTTTTCAGTACTCTCTTACACTGGGGCAATGTTTTTAGGAAGCAGGAAGTACCAGGTAAGCTTTGCCATCTCTTTGTGGTCACCCTGAGAGCACGTCCCTCTAAATTTTGTGAGTTCAGAGACACTTTATTATCCAGAGGGACTTTTGTAGCTTCTTGACTTCAGCATTTCTTGACTGGTGCTCAAATTTCAGTACCAACCGTGGTTCATTTTTTGCATACATTTCACTGGTGTCTAGTCCCCTTTTATTATCACCTTTTCATTTGCCCTAAAGTCTGAGCTGCTCATAGTGCTGAGCTTCTTGTTTCCTTCTGTTTTCCCCATCCTTTTGCACACAGACATTTTATTCATGTAGTCCCTTCTGTTTGCTATTTGTCTTCCTTGCTTAAAATCCAAGTGCTGGTTAGTTTTTGGATGCATTATAGCTGCAAGCCCCTACCTGCCTTTTAAGCTGTAAGCATGACTAAGGACAACAAGACAGTATTTATTTTCCTTGTTCCTTCCATTGTGTTTATATTCATTTATTATCCTGTCTTTTAAATGAAAGGTGTTCTGTGCAGCTGCTGACTCTCTCCTCTGTCTCATAAAACTTCTCAGATACTTGGGGCTATAAAAACCTAGTTGTAATCTGGTTGGGGATTTTCTTTAGAGATTTGTTATCTGTGTGCTACCCGTAAAAAATGTGTTAAAATAATTTAATTTATTGTGAATTTTTGTTCATTTCTCTGCAGTAGTTCCTGCAGCCAGGTAAGATATCTGCTTAGTGAAGAATTGCCTGTCTCTTCCCAGTGTGGATGTGCATCTTTATCACCTCAACTTCCTTTGCGTGTTTTCTTATTACTGTCTTTTTGTGTTCAGGAAAACACAGTTTTTTCTAAAGTTGAGGGTCTGTCTGTGCTACAGGAACTGGAGGCCAGCAAATGAAATCTGCAGGTATAAAACAGCTCATCATGATGGTATCAAAGTTCAAAAAGGGAGTGAGAACAACAAAGGAAGAAAAATACATTTTGGTTTATTATTACAAAGGTGCCACATTTGATTCAAAAAAGAGTCTGAGATAGGAATTTCTGGAAACATGGAGAATATCTTGCAAAAGTTTTGATATGCCTTTGTCCTGCTCTTGTGTTTTTCCAAAGACATCTGCCTTGGCTGCTGTTGAAGATGGAGTGCTGGGCTAGATTAGATTTGGTCTGACCCGGAGTGACTGCTGAGAATAGGGGTTTTTTTTTGAGGAATAGCAACAGTCTTTATAAAATGGAATATTTGTGTACTCAGTGCAAAGTGTGGTGATGTACAAATGTTAACAATGTAGGTGGGTGTTCAGGAAATCCATCTTCTGCATGACAAGACAGTTAAGTTTCTGTACACCAGGAATATTCAAATAGGTTGCAAATTATCGACAGAGCAAATTCACTGTGCTTCAGAACCTGCTGGGTAAGTCACCTTACCATGCACAACATAACGTGGGTTTAATTCACCAGCTGTTTAAATATGACATTCTTCACAAGGCAGCCTCAGCACTCAAACCTTTGGCGCATGTTAAATTTTAATGGGACATCTTCGATTAAAATGAAGCTTTTGGAGCTCACACTGTTTATATGCAAAAAATGGTTATCGTCATAAAAATCCCAGGAGGGGAGCAGAAAAATGCAATAAAATTTCACACTGTTTAATGTTCATCACCCTCGGGTATCCAGTAGATTTCCACTAACTAAATGTGAATTCCATTTGCTTTCGCAGCTGAATCTGCTTTCTCAGCCAGCTCAGTTGTGCTGCTGCCCATGGAGTCTGTTAGGAGTACCTTCTTTTGAAATGCCTTTGTATTTCTTCAGATTTCTCTGTTTAAGAAATGCAGTTAAGTGAAGTGGTTTATTTCCAGTGGCACGTCTGAACATCTTCCATGGGTTTGTTTGATCAGTTCTTGGCTGCCTTTGCTCCTTAGCTCTGCACAGCAGTTAGGGGGTGGCAGGGCTGTAAGGAAGCAGAAGTGCAGTTCTTTGCTCTGCATTCCCTCCTCATCCCTACCAGACTGGTAAATCACAGCCATTTATTGGGAAATCTGATATATGGCTCAGCCCCATTAGGTTAATCTGTTTTACCTGATAAAATACACTGTGTGTTATTACCTGCCAACCTTGGCCACAGGTTACTCAAAGTGCTAAGGTTATCAGAAAACTGCTTTGTTATTTTTGGCTTTGTCATCATGATTCAAAACCCCCCCTCTCCTCTGTGTCCTGGGCTCCTCTGCCAGGACTGTGTCCAGATTTCCCCTTGCAAAGAAGCTGATGCATCAGGATGGGTGGAAAATGCAAAATGCTTTTTTTGAAGATATTTGCTCTGCTGTCACTGACCAGCAGCACCTGATTGCCACCTCAGCTCCCCCTTTGGAAACCACAGGCACTGTGTGTTGTCTCCAGCATTGCTCCTTCTGTAAAGGCAGGGAATAACTGATTTCCCCATCCATAACACAGGAACAGAACCAATTGGTTTTGCCTTCTCTCATTTCTCTTTTGTTGTCTGAAATTAAGGTGATTTTTCCCTCTGAGCTGGCTTTTCTGCAGACCTATATCTCTCATTTATTGTGCTCTTGCACTGAGGCTACTGATACTGAGAGAAAAGTTTGCTCTGTCTTCTTTCTGACAGTTCTTTTATGACAATTCTTGGGCTTTTGGGAGATGTGGTTCTTTTTACTCTCTTTTTGAGAGGAAATACTGTTTGTGCCTGAAGGTTCTGTTGAGAAATGTCTGGGTTTTCAGTCTTGTGCATGTCTGTAGGTACCCACACAGATGCTAGTGCCAGACTTTTGCATGTTTATCATATAAAAAGTGTATATAAGAAGCATTGTGGCATTTTTATTAAATATAGTGTTGTACAGATGAGTAATAGAGGTACAGGGGAGGTTAAATGAATTGCCTGAGGTTAAGCTGAAAGCCTGAGGCTCAGTGTGGCTTTGAACTTAGATCTGCTGAATCCCAGATAAGAGCTCTAACCTGTTAATTTTTCTTCTTAGATCTGTTTCTGCTGCAATTAATTTATAACTGTATCATCAAATGCAAAATATTTCAATGGCTAAACACAAAAGAGTTGTTTTATCAATTTTAGATGGAATTTACTTTTAAGAACTGGACAACCACTAATAAATATTTTCAAAGTATTATGGAAAGTGTGAAATATGTTGCTTTTAAGTCTTCAGTCTGTCTTCAGGCTACAGATATCCCCGTTTCTAACTGTGCACACCCAGTTTCCTGGGAGATTTTATATCCTGTTTGGATTTCTTGAGGTTGAAGGTGACCACTTGGCAGAGACCTGTCTCCCATGGTGGCTGTGGTGAAGGTCTTGTTCTATCCTTTGGACAAGGACATGCAGTGATAGGACAAGGGATGGTGGCTTTGAACTGAAGGATGGTAGGTTTAGATTGGGTATTGGGAAGAAATTTCTCCCTGTGAGGGTGAGGAGGCCCTGGCACAGGTTGCCGAGAGAAGCTGTGGCTGCCCCGTCCCTGGGACATTCATCCAAGTGTCCAAGGCCGGGTTGGATGGGGTTTGGAGCACCCTGGCACAGTGGGAAATGTCCCTGCCCATGGCAGGGGGTGAGACTGGATGAGCTTTAAGGTCCCTTCCAACCCAAACCATTCCATGATTCCATGATCCCCTAGATTGTTTCATCAAAATAAGTGATAGGTCTTGCTAAGATGGACTAAACAGCTAACCCTGTTGTTTAGCACTTCAGTTTTCCAAAGCAATTTTGTATTTGAGGTGGGTTTTTTTTGTTTGTTTCTTTATTTTTAAAGAATAAATTTCTTTGCTTCCACAGTGTAACTTAGGTGTTAATTGCTTATCTCCTGAAGCTTCAACAGGTAATTGGCTGAGACTTGACTCTGGCAGCCCACAGCTCAGGGTGTTCCTAAGTGGCTTCTCATGGATTGCATTTTAAGAATGATGTTTTTTAAAGCAAGTCACCTGTGCTAGTATTTGGGATTTGGGACATTTGAATAGGAAATGGTGGATGTATTTGTGGTATTTTTTAAGGAAACATGCACAAGCTTTTTCCTGTGCTTCAAGATGACCAGAGCCCATTTAGTCCTGCAGGGAGATTCCTTAACACACCTTGTTTCTCAGAAGAACATGAGCTCCTGGATTCAGTGTGGTAACAGTCACTGTGGGAATTTTCAGCTCAGACTGCAGGGAAATGTCTGTTTGTCTGCCTTCAAAATACTATAGAAGAATTCACTCTATTTTGCAGTATTGGAAGTTTTGGTACTGAGTGTTCACTGTTTGGAGTGAAATTATGTAATAGATGCTGGAGGCTTAAATTTCTTAATTGTTCCTATGCATCAACTTATTTTTATAATTACTGTCTGTGTGTCAAAAATGCATTACTGGAAATAGAGTATCAAAGATCCTTTTCCCATTTGAATGAGCATTACTAGCAGCTGTCATATACAGCATAAAAACTATAAAGGTAATTTAGCTTGGCCCAGCATTTCTGTTCTTTCTATATCAAAGTCTGCCAGTTCAGCCTCATTTTCCTTACAATGGGATTATGTACTTTATTACTTATGTTTGGGTAGAGGATGAAATTCTTCAGCCTTTGTTCAGTCCGTGGAGCTTCCAAGGTGCCATGGTCTGAAGCAAGAGATTTGCAGCTGAGTTTAGTTAGAAATGACTCCTGGTTGCTCAGTCACCATAATGACTCTGTTTGGATTTTAATGCCCTTGCACCTCAGCTCCCTGCATGGAAATAATGTGCTGTTTCACAAAGATGAAAGGGGAAGAAAATGGTTTTGTAATGTTTCTGCAAGAGATTCTCCTTGAAAAATGAGATGAGGAATTTGTGACTATGAAGGGCTCTTAGCATTTCGGCATAGAATGGCTTTTTGTCTCATTTTCGGGGGGCTGCATTGCACTGTCTGACCGTGAGAAATGTAAAAAAGGGAATTCCTGAATCTGTATATTACAAAGTTTTAATTCAAACCTGGTTCTGAGTTCATTTGGAAAGTAAGAGTATTGGATCTGGACTGTTTCTCACAGGTTAACTATGACATGGCAAGAACCTAACAAATTTGGAGGTTTTTTACCTTCAGTTTCAATCACTTCATAATTTTTTTCATGTACAGAAAAACAATTTGAGGAAAAAAAATTAAGACAAAAGGGGCAAAACCATCAAGGTCTGGGAGTAAATCATTAGGACAGAACTAACTGGCTGCCATGGATCTTGGTCTTGCTCTCCTGGCCCTTGCATGCAGAGTTGTGTGCTTTGCAAGCTGCACGTTGTGGCTGTGGCTGCTGAGAGCAGGTTCCTCATGGGAGAGCAGCACTTCACACCTTTTTTCCCCAAAAAAGCTCCCTTTTCGGTTTCCTGGATTGCAACAGAAATACAGGGGATTAGCTCTATTTTTGCCAGCTCAGGTAAAGCCCTTGGTCAGGAGCCACAGAGCTTTGAAATGGATCCCTAAGGATTGTGTTTCAAACCACCTGATCCGAATCCTGCTGGGTTACCTGTCCAGGAAAGGCATTGACACCGAGAAACTGCCACGGATCACAGCCAGAGATAACCCAAAATGATGGGAACAGCCCAACCACCAGCCAGGCCAGGAGAGGTTTGGTGGGCTGTAGATAGAACACAAAGTACATTTCCCCTTTCACACTAATTTTTCCCACGTCCAAACAATGTCCCGGATTGGATTCAAAGGGTCACCGTCTAATTCCCTTTAATTGCTGTGATTCAGAGGCAGTTTTGGAAATGTCTTCTCTAGTCAGCACGCTGTGGTGCCTGCCTTTGCTTTTCAGGCTTAATGTGCCTTGGATGGAAGCAAAGCAAAGATTATTTCTTTGTGTGTAAACACAAATAATGTTTTCTTTGGTGTTTGCACACAAATGTGTGAGGCTGAATGCTGTCAGTGGGGCTCCGTGTGTGGAGTGGTTTTGTTTAACTGAGTGTTACTGCAAGCTTAGAGTTGATTGAAAACTTCAATTTCCTCCTTCCTAAGCTGTACTGTTACCCATAAATGTAATACTTTAAAATATGAGTTTATGTGCATATGTAGATACATGCAAACATCAGATTAGACAATAAAATGTATAATTAAACTAACATTCAATGTTTAAGCCACTCAGCCAGCAGCCTTCTGGTTATGGATGTATTTCTAAGTTGGACAGGTCAGCAGATGGGACAGCAATTTTTGTAGTACTTTTTGTCACCAGGCAAACTCTCCACTGCACAGGGGTTAGGGAATGAATACATTTGGGGAATATTCAGAATGGAGGGTGGAAAATGCCAGGTTCCAGTCTCGATTCCAGGCACAAACCAGTTTCAGGACAGCTGGAAGTTTCCACCGAAATTATCCATTACGAAATTAATTTACATCTCTCTGGTTAATTAGCACTACTATCCACAGAAACACATGAACACATGAATAGGAAATTTTCACTCTTGTTTTTGAGCCGTGTCTGCAGGCAGTGTAAAACTGCACAGACCACGTGTGTGCCAGGGGACCCTCCCGAGCATATGAGCTCCGAATTTAATGGATTTTAAAATACTTTAAGAAGAGACAGGGCTGGATGAGAAATGTCAGTGTCTCCTGCAAACCAGTTTGGGCTGAATCTTCATCTGAATTGTTCTGAGGAAAGGCAACCCGCCCCAGCACGTCTCCTGTACACAACACATAAAAGAGTGGAAAAAGCCTGCTTGAGATACAACCTTTGCTTGAAGATTAGAATAGAAACTAATCTGCTCAGCTGTTCTTTAAGAGCAGACTAAGCTTTGTATTAATGCAGTCACAGTTGATGGGACCCAGAGGAGAGCAAACAGGAGACTGAGAGCCTACCTTTAAAACAGTAAATTGGATGTTCCTAAAGGCAAGACATTTACAGCTATTATAGTCTCATATTTATTTGTAGTCTCATTTCCCTTGCACTTGCATTTAGATCTACTACTGTGCTATCAAATGTGATATTAGGTGGGTTTTCCCTGGTTTTGGAGGCATTGAGTTTTCAGATTGATTTTTAAAAATGCAGAGCTACCAGCAGAACCTTGTATTTGATGACACTCAATATTTCTGATGGTTTGTTTTTTTTTAAATCAATGCACACTGAATTGCAAAACCACACTAATTTCTTCTAATGAAACTGTAAGGCTGACACCTGTAATCTTCTCAGCAATCCAGATTTTACCTTCTGGGGTCAGAACTCCACTGCACACAGCGCTGGTAACTTGTGCTGCCTAGGATTTCTGTCTGGCCCTCACTTGGAAAGATGGTGAGAATAACCACAATTAGTTGATGTCAAATTGATCTAGGTTTTCAGGATTCAGCAGGGAATCTCATGAAGGCAAGCAAAGATTGTTCAGGCATCTGCACGGATTAGTCTTTCTCTCTTCAGGGCTCTCTCCTGGCTGCAAGATTTGTCTTGGGATGTCAGTGGAGACAGGCACTGCAATTAGCTTTATATAAATAAATTTGATGTTATTTAACATGATTGCTTGTGATGTTTCTATAGGAACTTGAAGAAAAAGGGGAATAAGTATTGAAAGTTGTTTGAATATTCAAATATTGGTGCTCTGCTTTTGGTATTTTTCATGGAGCAAGTCTGGTGCCTCTGCTCGTGTCACTGCCCTGCTTGGCACCAGCTCAAACCTGCCAAGTGCTAAACCCAGGATTTTCTACTTAACAGCCTGGTGTAAGACCTCATAGGAAGCTTATATTTGCTTGTTGAAACCAAATTGCCAGCAGTTTTCTTAGGGAATTAAAAAGAATTTTAAAAAAGCCCCACCAATATGAGAATTAAAGTCCGGGAACGTGCCAATCCAGGCCATGCAGGCTGCAACCTGGGTTTGTGCCCCGCATTTAAAATAAATGCTGAGGATCTGGTTAAATTTAGGCCTCAGTCTGGGGCAAAACTGAAATTATTTCTCTTGTGTGCCTTAGGTTAAAGCAGTTGTATTTTCTGTTACAGCTTTGGAGTAAATAAACACTGGGTACCAAAATAAGCCAGTAGCAGGCCCATGTGCTGAAGCGGGCTCAGAGAGGTGAGGTGCCTCATAACCAAAGGAAAATACCATACATTTGGTACTGTACAAATGTTTCCCGAATTACTGGGATGTCACAAGACATACCAGTCTTTTAAAAGGTCTTTTAAAGCCCAAACTACCCAATTATAAAATGTTTACTAATCTACTTCCAATAACTAATTTTGCTAGGCTCTGCGTTGCGGAATTTTTAAACCAATACTAAAGCACCTAAGTTTGCGAAGAAGGAAGAGAAGTGAAATTAGCCCACACCCAAAATCCTCCATCTTGTTACATTCACATTACTTATTACTATATCCCAAAAATTCTATGCTTCTATACTCTCTTACTCTCTGTAAGAGTTCTCTGTGCTGTAGTTAACAGTGGTGGCTTGAAAGTTCGAGGCAATGTAAGTGTTGGATCATGCTTTCGTTCTCTTTAATTCCAGTGCTGTTATCCCATATGCAGCACCACAAATGGATGAACTCTTTCACAAATTCGATTAAAAAAAAGAAAGATGAACTTGCGAAACTGGTTTTATTCTGTAAACACTACTGGTAAAATACAAACATTAATTCTTTTTAAAAGGATTCTTTAATCGATAGAAATGTTTCTATACATTTTTTATGGCACTATTAAAATAGTCATTTCCCTAGACTGTCCTGCCTTAATGGAAACACAAATATTGGAACACCAAGGTCCTGAAAATGAGAACATGAACAGCCTTGGAATGAATTGGTTATTGTTGTCTAGAACTAGAGAAGGATCAGAAAAATCAGACAGATTAGGGTTGTAAAATACTCCTGTATGAAGTTTGTCATAAGTAATTACAGGCTTATGGATTTTCAAATCATTCTCAGGTTGTTAAGTATATAAATGCTATCAGTATCTAATAGTTGGAGCTATGGAATCAATTCTCTCTAAATAGATTAATGAATTCAACTAAAATTGATTGACTGTTTGATTGATTTAAGCGATTCCAAGTAGACTTGGCAATATATACTCATTTTGAGATGCTGAGAATGTCATAAAATTAGCTAAAGATCAGAAAATATTTACTCTTTGGGCATGCATGCCACTGAAGCATGATCCTCTACAGTATAGAATATTTGGATACTTCAGCAGAGTTCAGGTTTTGTTGTTTACTGGTTTTATTCAGTTTGAGAATAACTTTGAACAGCCACAACATCAAAGAAAAACCTCTCCCAGGTTAGCAGTCTGTCAGTTCAGCCAGGGTACGTGAACAAAATAACTTCTGTAAGATCCTGATGGTTTTGTGTGTTTCTTTACTACACTCTTCTGTTGTTTTCTGTTGTCTTGCTTGCTTGGGTTTTTTTAATTATGGTTTCTATTTTCTTGGGGGTTTTTGTTAATTAAAAGATTAAAGAATGAAGGCCATACAGAGTTGCTGTGTAGTTATCTTTTATATATAATCTCATGTATCTGTAGCAATTTAGAGAGCCTGGGAAGCACTTGCTGGCTGTTCCTGGCTGACACCTGCATACAAAGGAGCCCCTGCAAATGTTCTTTGGTTTGGAACATCATCTGTAGGTGGTACAGCTGCTCTGTGCAAAGCATCACCAAATGACAGTCAAGCCACAAGGAACTCTGCTGACATTCAAGGGTGGCATTGTTGCTGTAGATGGAATGAGATATTTTCTGTATTCTTACAAACTTCTTGTGAATTTGCAATAAAATTACCAGTTTTCTGCTTGAATTCCATTTTAAACTGGTTAGAGAAAATCTCTTTTTTTCCCCCCTCACTGTTGGGGGGATGTTGTGTTGATGATGTGGTGAGAGGGTTTGCTTAAGGTATTTGTGCAAAATTGACAAGAATTTCAACAATTGCAAATTATTTTTTGCACTGCTTCCTGTTAATGAATCCACCTAGACTAATACTCCAGTGGTGTGTTACTGCAGTATTTGAGTCAAAGTCCTTATGGTAATGATGGATTCCTCATTTTCAGCAACAGCCTCGCTCAGCTTTGCCTTATGCTGCTAAAAGCTGACTTACACAACCTACTAGTAAGATAATTTATTGTGTCTTGCCTGTTGACGTTTCTTCATCCTTCAGCAAATTTTGTTTTCTGTACTATTGAATGAAATCTGGGGAAAAGTTCCACCTTTTCTTCTGGGCTACTTCATACATTTCTGCTGAAATACCTGGAGTAACCCAAGTGGCTTTGACTTGTAAATTCTCCTGCCTCAGAGTGAATTAGAAGACAAAGAGAAGAGGTGCCAAACATGGATTCTTGATCACTGCTTTCTTCTTTCAAAAGAGTAGCAAAGATAGAAAAATTCCCTGACTGAAGGTGATCCCTGCTGGAAGTTAGATCTGGGAACACACATGTTGGGAGTGTTTCAGAAAGCAGTGACAGAACTCAGGAGTCTCAGATTTTAGTCAGACCAACGCCTTCTTCCCCCTTTTGTTGTCATTCCAGAGATCTAACAGACTCTTGAATAAAGGGTACAAAATTGTTTCTCCTTTTACATTGAGTTCTTCATCTTTCTTGCTTCATTTAAAGCTGTTTTTCTGATCTGCATTCGTGTTCCCGTTTGTTCCCATGGGAGTGATTAGATGGTGCCAAAGCACAGAGAGCAGAGTCCTTGAAGCAGCTGAATGGGGAAGACACTTTACTACGAGAAAAGTGCCCTGGGACATGAATTGCTTTAATTAAAACCTTCAGGCAAAAGTTACAAGTCTCAAAGTACATCTCATGTAAATCAGATGGCAGTTCCTTACTGTTTTTTAATGTTGTTTGATGTGTATTACAGTTGAGCAAATCTGTTTTGCAGCAGTTATACACCTACAGTATAAATCTGTATTTTCATATTGCCCTAAAGATGTTAAGAAGCCTTTTTATGCACAAGAGTCAGAGCCCCAAAAGCAGCATTCCATGTGTGAGAGCAACAGTTGGAGGCTAAACACTGTTAAATTGACTGTTAAAAGAAGTGATTGTGCAGTAACTTTGGAAGTGGGAGTCTCTCTAATGGATTGCAGAAGTAAACAGGTTTTTCCAAGACCTCCTGTGATTATACACACAGGAAAAGCCCCACCAGAGAGATCAGACAGTATTTAAAAATACATTAAAAATTAATACTTGCAACCCTTGAAATGCTACATAGGATAAAACAGTACAGATATTCTTCTTTAATATGCATTGATAAGTACTGTGTTCTTCTCTCTCTATATATATTTATACACTGTACATATAACTGTATAAATATATTTCAGGTGCAGGAATTTGCTAAGTCTCAGCCAGCAGTGAGATGCCAAGCTCTTATCTGAGAGTTTCCACTCAATATCCCACTGAGGTCGTGGTTCCCTGTCATGCCTCCAGTTGCACTGGAGAGCAGAACACCCCTCCCCACCTCCTCTCCCCCTGCCAAAGGGCCTGATACTAAACCTTAGGAATAATGACAAAAATGGTTCATTATTAATAAGTTAACCTAGACAATATAAGGCTTGACTTCTTCTGTCTGCCTTGCTGAGTTTGATGTGTATTTCCCTTCCAGAGAAAAAGAAAATCCTGCACAGAATAGCCATGGGGTTCTCTTTATAAGATGTCTGCTTCTGCTTAAGTGGGCTGATGGTAGATTGGAAGCATTTCATTGCTGCTGATGGCAAAGTGATACTTCATACTTCACTGGAGATTTCTGAACTCCATCAGTCCTTCACTGCTTGGAGTCAGCATGGCTTAGTAGCTGAAGATCAAGGCTAGAAATAAAATAAATTTAAAAATAAAAGGAGGAGGCAAGGAGGCAGAATTTCAACCCTGCCTCTTAGGAGTTTCTCTGCCGGGCAGCGGAAAGTTTGCTCACGTTCTGCATTAATATTTTGCTGTTACCAAAATGGCTACATCTGCCTTCCTTACAGAGTGAGAAACAGCTGAATACTCTTACACTTTCTGGATAAATGAAATATCATTTGGATATCTTAGTTTAATGTGCAGGTGTAGTGCCTGTCAGCAGGGCACTTTATATCTTCAAATGCTGTACCACTAAGTGTCATTATTAGCACACAGGCAAACTAAACTTGTTTGTCCCCAGTGTATTCCCATCCCCATTAACATCCCAGATATTTGTTTTGTGAATTTCCTTTATCAGAACTCCTAGGTTGTCCTCTGCTGCCACAAAATCCTTCAATTGCCTTTCTTTGGACATCTGGTGGTATTAATTGTGTGGTGGACCTCAGACAAGAATATTCTGCCCAGCTACATTTCTGGCTATTGGTGTGGCAGCAAGTATTATTAGCAGTTATTGTTGGGTATTGATTTGCATTTTCAAGCTGCCTTTCATTGAAGACCACTAATGAGCCATGTAGTGATTGGTTTCTTTTTCAGCAGCTTCAGTAAAGATTGATGTAAGCAAACTCACAACCACCAGGGAGATGTGCCAAAATAGCAGTCCTGGTATCTTGCTGTGTGTCCCACTGGCAGCAGGACTCTGTGGCTGTTCTGTGGTTGGGGCTGGTGGTGGGATTTAGGTACCAGCTGGTGGCTCTGCAAAATTTTGGTTGTGTCTGCACTGCTTCCTTGTGATGGAAGATCGGGTGTCCCCAGGGTGTGAATATTGGTGTAATCTCTGTCCTGGGCGTGTATAAGGTCATCGATTTATGGTTGTATCGGGCTCTTCCTGTCTCGTTGGAGACAAGCTGGGTCACAGGTCCCACATCCTCCAGTTCCATGGATCCTGTGGTTGGTGGAACACGATGTTGTTCTTGCCTCTGGTGAGAGAGGGGAGTTTGTATAGGAGATTTGCTCAGTACCTTGCTGTGCTGTGTAAGCAAAGAATCCTTCTATCAATTCATACAAGAACTAACCCTGCCTTTTTAAAGGTCATTTCTGTCTCAGTCAGCTCTTAAAGTTCAAGAGGAAATAAACTGCTTAGAGTTGGCATTTTTCAAGTCAAGTGTCAACTTTTCAAGCCCCCGAGCCAGTGAATGTGGAGGAAGGAGAGATTAATAAGTGAGCTGCTTGCTTGATACAGTGATTGTGCAGAAACGTTCCCTTTTTTCTTTCCTCTTTATGGGGCTTTGGAATGAACATCATTGAAATATCTTACTTTCTCCTTTTCACTTTGCAATGCAAAAGTACCCAAAGCTCTTTAGAAGTGCTTCTTTTCTCATTAGTCCAGTGACAGCGAGTGGAGAGTTTGTCAGCTCCACTGAAGTAGGAGACGAGGAACATTTTATGACATTGCCAATACCTAAAAGCTCCTTTAACCAGAGATTCTTATTATCCAGGGGGAACAAAACTCTCTCTCAGAAAGCAGCCGAAGGCTGAAGTCTCTGAGCAGGTGCCTGCCCTTAACTGCATTGACGCCTTTTCCCATGCAGGAGACGGTGGATCGATAAGGAAATAACCAGGAAGAATGGGCTGCATTAATCAGGTACAATGGAGGCAGCAGGGGAGATGATGAGGGAGGACAGGTGGCAATCGAAGGATGAGCTGAGCACAGCCCATCAGTTGGCTGCCAGAGTGCCTCTATTGAGCGTGGGGGATGTGGGCTGGGGGGGACCAGCTCTAATTGTGCTCACGGGCAGCTCCAAGGAGAGTGAGCTGTGTCTCCCAGTTACTGCCTTGGGGTTTTAGTTTCAGTCTTGGCAACTTGGTCTTGTCAATTTGTTTTGCTGGCCCACCTGAACTGTCATTGGAGGTTTTCTTCTTTCCTTCCTAAAGGAGTTTGCAGAAATAAACACATTAGTGGCATTGTCTTGTCGTGCTTCACTTTAAATAAAGCGCCATGGTAAGAAGAATTTTTGAAAGTGACAGATAAATCAGCTTTGCCAAATATCTCTGCATGGTTACCCTGTCCCTGGAAGTGTTCAGGCCAGGCTGGATGGGGTTCTGACACCCTGGTCCTGTGGAAAGTGTCCCTGCTGATGGCAGGGAGGTTGGAATGACATGATCTTTAAGGTGCCTTGTAACCCAAACCATTCCATGATATTCCAGATCATATGATGTCATGCTCTGCTGGTGTTAAACCCAGAGATGAATTGAGGTGCCACAGTGCTGAGGGCAGAAACTTCTCCCTACACCTGTTGAATCCACACTGGGCTATCATCCTGCCCCTGCAACATGGAGCTGGTTGGTGCAGGATTTGTGGTGCCAGCTGGCTGACACCAAATTACATTGAACAGTGCATTTCTTTCCTGAGCGATACAGAAACAAAATGACTTGGTTGCCGAGTCTTTAAATTCACCACAAAATAAGGGATGTGACTTGTCTGCTCATCTAGTGATTTTGAAACCTGAAACTACTGTATAAAGGCTATTTACATGTCCACCTAACTGGTTTCTCTCTAAGTATTCATGACAAAAAGATTGCATTGAATGTAGTATTGTTTTATTAAACACTTAAAGATATTGATGCAGAAGAATTGATGTAACAGGGCTGTAAATGCAGTTGTTCTGGCAGTTCTCCTTCCATGGTGACAGCTTTATTCCCCTTGCCTTGTATTGGTTTATGGGTTCTTTCAGCTAATTTTGGGGATAAAAATTAGAGGCAGATAGGGGCAGTTTCAGCTAACTCTAATGTTTTGCCTCATTCTTGTTCTTAGATAAGTGTTTTTGCTTTTATGTTTTGGGGTTTTTTTTTTGTTGTTGTTGTTTCTTAGAAATATTTTTAAGTAGTATTTTCCCCATGAGGAAAATAGGTACTTCAAAGGCAAGATCAGGGTTACAAGGTGAAGCTCTCAGGGGGTAGGAAATCCCAAATTCAAGTCACCAGATGCCTCCTTAGTCTTGTTTCCTATAGCATGCAGCATTCTCGTTTCACTTGGCAGAGATGGCGGATTATGTTGACTTAATGAGCAGCTATTAATGCTTTTCTACAGAGAAATTTAATAATTTATTAGTTATTTCTTATGCTGGTCCTGTTATACCAGACGTAAACCGAGGAGAAAGTGTAGCCTTATTTTTGGAGTATATGGAACATTTAGAACACGTTCTTTCAAAACACTTACCCAAGGCTTCATGTGGGCTGAGTAGCTGCTACTGATTTCAGCAGCAGTGCCAGTGCCCAGCACTGGAGCTCAGCACCAAGGGCTGCCCAATGACTTAGCACCAAGGACTGCTCTGAGAAGGTCATGGTATCACCAGGAGCTCTGGCAGAGGCAAGAATTGGAACCATTTTTTTTTGGGGAGACTTTCAGTTGCCTTAATGTGAGACCATTCTCTTCAAGCAATTTATGTGCTTCATTAATCTTCCAAATTCTGCAGCAAATGAGGCAGAGATCCTGCAGAAAACAGATGCAGTTAGCAGTGAATTCTGATTTGTTGTTAGAGCATGGTAGAAAAGATCCTACACTACCATGACATGTTGTTTGTGCCCAAAGATATGGTGGCACTTGGAAAATCCATGGTTGCAGCTCAGGTTACTTGGTCATGGAATTTTTAAGATCTTTGCAGACTTAATATGCATCCATATTGTGGATTTAAGGATTAGCAGGTCTGTTACAACGCTGTGCTTAATATGGCTTGGATCCTGGTAGACTGCTTTGACATAAGCTGAGTCAAAGCAGGTGGGAAGCAGATATGAAATGGAGTTAAATTGGTGCTTGTGAGAAAGAAAAGCCAAGAGCAGCAGTGTGGCAGAGTGCTTGTCACAGATAGCTGAGTGATTCTGCAGTCATTCCTTTGCTTTTATCTGTGCCAGTGTCCCATGGGTAAATGCTGGGGGGTAGCACTTAATTGTTTGGGTTCCTTTGTTGTCAACAAGTAACACTACGAATTCTTTTCTGAGTCCCTAGTGAAAACTGAGACAAGTTTTCATCCCATAACCTGGGGGGATTTTCACTGACAAAAGCCTGATGCTGAAATGCTGAGCCATAGCCTTGGATTTTAGTGAGAGTTATGGTGGGGGTCCATCACTGAATTGTTCTGCAAAAAATATTTTAGGCAATTGTGTTTCTGTAAATTTGTTCAGGTAGTCTTAGATTCAGATATTAAAAAAAAAAGTGTCTGAGCAGTAATATACAATCCTCATTTCAGTCCTCATTTCACTGTGGAGTACTGTAATGCACATTGGAAATGAGGTCTCATTGGAAAAGGTAATTTGAAACAGATCCGCAGAACCTTCACAAAGTGTAATGAGTCACCAGTCTGTGAGGACTCACTTGCTATATTGCAGTGGAGGGTTTAATGTTTTGTTTTTCTCATCTAAACACTTTGACCCTTCTTATTTTATTAAGATAAGCCATTATCTAACTGTCAAGAGCCTAGGATTTCAGCAGATTTGTTTGCGGACAAGTTGGTTCAGCACGACCATTCTCCTACTCATTTCCTTCACCACTTCAAGCAAATTTTCCTTTTTTTCACTCCTCTTTATCAGTTCTTTATTCTTTAGAGCTCCTCAGCTCTCGTGCTATTCCCAGATGACTTTCCCACTCTCTTGATAAGTGTTGGTTGGAATGTATAACAGAAACTGGAAATATTCTTAGTCACTCGTGGTGTTCATGTTACCAGCTGTCCGTGTGGTGTGGCTGAGCTGGAGAGTTGGCCCAGTGGCTTGACAGGTTACTGGGAGGGAGAAGAGTTATTATGTGCACTTTATAATGAACATAATACTGGATTGGGTTGAGAAAACTGTGCAATGCCTTCACTTGTGACTGTGCCACAAACTGAAATCCTTGGGATGTGTATTTGAGGCTGAGTGGTGGGGAAGGACAGAGGTAGGGGCTTAATCCCTTTAGTGAGGGAGCAACAGAAAACACATTAGTACAAAAAAAAAGTGAGAAGTTTTGACTTTCTTCATCATATTTAGGCACAGCCATGAGTTCCTCCAGGCCACCAGTGTGGTTATGGATTGGTAACTGGTGGGGCCAACTGCATTATTTATTCTGGTTCAGACTGAAATGAAATCATCGAGGGCAATTTTCTGTGTCACACTTCAAGGTCAGACAAGAGTATTTATTATCCCTTCTCTGTTTATCTGCGAATGCAAATTGAATTTAGTGATTCAAATTGATGAAATGTTAGAAATATAAAACTCATCAGAGCCGACACGAAGAGAAATTACTGGGTAGAGCTGGCCAGTGACTTCACCAGCCCATGTACAGGCCTCTGTTTTGATTAGTAATTATTTCAGTCTTTGGGTTTTCTCATTCAGAGTTTTGTTTCAGTTGTTGTCATTTTTGTTTTCAAAGAAAAAAGTGTAATAACACTTTGAAGCATTTAGAATTTGAATTAGATGATGTAAATTAAACCAGCTGCAGAGAGGGCGCTTGGATCCTGGCTGAAGAAAAGGTTTCCCTTGAAAATTCTTTGGGGGTTATTTTTTGGGGACTTCTTTGTTTGTTTTCCTCTCTCCTACAACAGTTCCTTTACTCCAGTATTTTTCTCCCTTGTGCTGGATGCTCAGAGCTGGGGGAGGGGTGATGGGGAAGGGAGCAGACATTTGGCATCTTTTGGTGCTGAAGCTCCATGTGTTCCCTTACTGGCTGCATCATCCACAGGCTGACCTTCCTCACTAGCCAGGGTTGTCAGGAGAACCCAAACTAGGAGCTGCAAAGGGGAGCAAATGAGCACAACTCGTAATGAAATAATGGCGTGGAGATGTTCCCTTCCCAACTCCCTGAGATGCATTTTGAACAGTTCAGTGAACATCTTGGCTTGGTTTGGTGGATCAGTCTGTGGTCAGAGGGCATCGCCTTAGTGGGCATCCTGTTCTCTGCAGTGTAGGAAAGACAAACTTGTTCTTATCTCAGAATGGGAGTGGAAAATCCTTTTCAGTGAATGCCCTTTTAAAATAGTCTGTCCTCCATAATTGCCAAATGCCACATGCAAATGGTGATGCAGGGAGAGATGACACATGCTGTACTGGCTATATGCTGTGTTAATCATCATAGAGGACTCTTGGTTTTAACTCCTGCTTTTTAATTACTTTCGTTTTATTAAGAACATTTAGTATTTGCTTCTCTCCAAGCACTGCAAAGGGAATCCATTTGCTCAGGGTGTAACTGATGTCTGATTTGTTGTTGATTCAGAACAAGAGCCATGAGCATCTGCACATACCAAAGGCCCTTAAAGATTTGTCTACATAAGCTAATATTAATCCCTTTGTTTTTACAACCAGCAGCTTAATTTCTCCTGTAGCCAGTTGTACTGAAGGCAGCAGCATTTCCAAGTGTAGTAAGTGCACAGCCAGCAGTGTGGGCTCAGTGGTTTTTAAATACCAGTAAAAGTTTTATTCACCAAATAAATGCCTTTAGTTGAAGCTTTGGCCTTATGAACACTTCAGGTTTAGAGGCTTAGAAAAAGGACATTTATGCCTGGACTTATCTCCCCCTTGAAATATCTTACATTCCAGAATTCAGTGATGGATGTTGAAACTATTGATGTTTCCACATAAAACCAAAACAAACCATGGACGTTCCTTGTTTGTTAGGACACTGCTTTCATTCTTGTCTTGCTGGTGATGTGGAAGGCATGTTTAGAACCGTGACAGTGATTCTCCCATCGAGTGGCTGATTAAGTGTTTGTTCAGGTAGAGCCACCCTGGCCTGTGCATTTTGGCAGCGATCCCGGGCTGGGCTCCTTTGGGTCGCTGCCGTCAGCAGAGCCCCGTGTGCTGCAGAGTGTTGGCCCTGGAATGAAAGGAAGCACAGGGTGCCTGATGTGAATTTCTTCTAGTAAATCTCAACTCCTGCCAGTCAATTATGGCCATTGTACTGGGGCTGGGGCAGAAAATGTGTGTTATTTCTTCCCTCTCACTGTTCACTTTGGTGGAACTGCCTTTCCGAGCCCGATCGTTACGCTGCTGGTTAGGGAGTAAAATTAAATACTGTCTCACAGATAAAACATTGTCAGTGTACCAATAAAGCTCCAAATGTCTGTCTGCTTCTCACCCATTTCATCTGGCCGCACTAGCAAACTAATTCTCTTTATGTTGTTCCCTCATTATAAATTCAGTATGATTCCAGTCCTCCTTGTATGTCGAGCAGCAATGTGATGTATGATCTGTTTACTTTTGAATGATTTGTGATTTATGGAAGCCTGATGCTGATGAGTTATGCAAAAGATCTTTGAGAAAATACAAGGTGTGAACCAAGAGAAAGTTTGCTGAAGACTTGGGAGAAATAAATAGCAAGAAGAAAGCTTGTTTTCCCACCAACTCTCTGTAGACCGTTTCATGTAGTTTTTGTGTAGCAGTATTTCATGTGGCTCTCTGTGAGGCACAGTTAAAGCTTTAAATAAAATATAGCCCCTGTGATAACTTCTACTAAAGATGTTCATATTTTGTATCATTTCTCTTTCTGAATGTAGTGAGCAAATAGATAACACAGACCTGTTGGCCCCCACAGCTCCCACAACCCCGGTAGCAGGGCAGGATTTTGGGCAGGAGTGGGTGCTACTGCTTCCCTATATCCAGAGATTCGTCTGTGAAGAAGAAAGGAAGCAGAATAAGATGCCAATCTTATTGTAGTAAAAGTTAGCACCCAAACCTCTGACTTTTGAGCTGAAATACTTGTAGCACTAAAATCCTCTCCTCCTTCCTGATGGTTATTTTTCTAGTTTACCTGCCTTAAATGTTAAACTAGTTTAGGCAGCTCCATTCTGCAGCTGTGTTCTCAGAGCTCCAATCAGTCTTTTCGGCAGCATTTTGTAATAGATATTTTTTTCCCGATGGATATTTTTCTGTTTTGCCAAACCTCACCTTTTCTTTCTTGTGTCCTGTCCCTATTTAATTCAGACTGTTTTCATCTTCTCCCTTCTGTTTTTCCTTTTTAATTCCCATCCTGGATGGTGCCAAGGCAGGTTGGGCAGAGGCTGAGGGGGGAAGTTGCCTGTGTCAGAAATTGGAGGTTGGAAGGATCCTTGAGGGAGAGCACAGGCAGGGATGTCCTGCTGCTATCCACTGGAAAATAAAAGACGTGCTGGAGTTACCCTGTTTTTGCTTATGCCTTTGTGTTTGCTCAGAAAACCTGTGGGGGAGGAACTGGAATAAAAAACAATATTTTTGTTCAGCCCTCTGTTTATCAGTTTCCAGTGTGGTTTATGTGTGTACGTGTGGATTCATTGAGATGCCTGCGAGTTGTCAAGTTTCAGGAATGGGTGTTCCTTCATCCAAATGTCTTGCTACAAAACAATTTCCCGTGCTCCTTTTTGCCTCATTAGCTTCTGCATTAACCCTTTTTTTCTGGGCTCTGACACGAGGATGTTGATCGCTGCAGCGCGTTTCTCTTTTCTGTGCAATGGCACCGTCACCGTTGTTTTCCCTCTGTGCTCCCTCGGTGTTCTTCCCATCACACTCTGCTTTTCTCTTTGATGTGATCTCCTTCCTGACAGTTGGCCCTGGTAGGTACACGTGTCTTATCTTCTCCCAAGCTACAACATGACCCAGACAGTGTTGCTCTTCTAATTGTCGCTGTGGACTCCTTGTTTTCCTCTCAGGTTCACTCACAGACTGGTTCTGGCATCCTGTTTGCTTTCCCTGTTTTGTTTTTTTTTTAGTAACTCTGAGGTGGTAACTTGGCTACTGAAAGGATGGAATGATTAAAATAATGTTTTATGGATCACTGGGGGGCGGGTGGTGGAAAGCTGTCGGCTGCTTTTGTCATTTTTGAAGGAGATTATTAAAATGTATCTTATAGCTTCAGTATTCACTGTGTGCCCTCATTGTTCTCAGTCTTTCAAAGAATATTCTGGAAAATGAAGTTTTATCATTAAGATTGCATTAAAGTGGATTACAGAAGGGAAGAGCAAAATATGAGAGTCTCAACAGCTCAGAACAGAAAGATGTTGGCATCTCATTCACTGGGATGTGGAACAAGGGACATTAATAGGCTGATAAACAGAAATGACTTTTTCTCTTTAAGGCTTAAAAGGTTTACTTTGAACTTGCAAAGTAAGTTTTTAAAATGCCACTTCTCCAAGCTTATGTTGAATGGAGAACTTTGTGCCTCTTTTATTTTATGTCTTAATGCTCATATTGAGTGAGCAATTACTTCTGAAAAGCCATAGGTGTCATCAGGGTGGAAGAAGAGTGCACAAGTCTGGCTTTAAAGGCTTTTGCTTCTCAGCACCTACTTTCAAATCCTGTTTTGTGTCAATAAGAAATAGAACTTTCCCTTCGGATTTTTCCTTATAGAGGCAGCTCATGTTGTATTTGGTGCAGTTTCTGGAAGAATTATCAATCTGTCCTAAGAGAGGAAGAAAGGATCTCAATAATGTACTTTGGCATGGTGTGGAGAGTTGTGAGGAAGTTGAATTTCACGCCTCCCATAGCAAGGAAACCTATGGTAACAGTCAGTTCAGGGAGTTTGAGGATTGTCCCTGCTTTCAGAGACATCTCTGGCATTTGAATTTTAGGTACATTAACATCACATTTGTACTGAGGCTGAAATATAAACAGATGAAGGTGTTATTTCCATGCAGTGGCTGAGGAAATTGCCCATTTGTCTCTCTTTGCTCAGCTTCTCTCATGTTTT
The DNA here is from genome assembly GCA_013397115.1 of Edolisoma coerulescens. NCBI lineage: Eukaryota > Metazoa > Chordata > Aves > Passeriformes > Campephagidae > Edolisoma > Edolisoma coerulescens. Next base: position 950,011 of record VWZW01000753.1, on the reverse strand, counting down.
AAAACAGTTGTTTTCCAACCTAGTTTGAGAGTTTTGTGTGTGGCTGAATGTCTGTGCTCTCCATGAGATGTGAAGCTCAAATATTTTTCATTATTTTGGGAAGGAAACCTAGCACGTCTGATTTTTCTTGGTGAATGTCAAATCAATCATAGTTTGTCAGTCCACTCAACATTTATAGAAATAAGTCACAATATTGGGAGATTAAGAAAAAAGATTTCTCCATTGCCTTATCAAAATGTTTTGCAATAATCAAATGTGAGATTTTGGCTGTTTCATAGTAGCTAATCTTATGATTGCATTTTTTTCTTTTGTTCTGACTCTAATCAGGACAAAGGTTCTTTGATAAAGCAAAAAGTATTTACAGTACGGTTTCTGTAATGTGATTTTAATTGTTACAACACATATATCACAGTTAATGAGGATTTTGTGCTTATGTTTACCCTGTGCATAAAAAGGAATGTTGTTGAACAAGCTGTAACGAATCTTAAGGCAGAAATTGAGGTTACCAGGTCTTACCCATCCTTTCTGCCCTGTTTTGAGGACTGACCTGCTGCAAGCTTGATAGGCTGACCCACAGGCATGTCCCATCACCAGAGATGTTACTCTTGGCACGGGTGCCCTTCTTAACTGATTAATTAAAACAGATCCAAGGAAGCAGTGGTGCCCTGGTAATGCAATTATCCAGTTTCAAATGCAGATGTGAAGCCTTCTTGATGAACCTTCCCACCTGAATGCAGCAATGAAGAGACTATTTCACAGTTCCCAATTATGAAATTGGTCTGTGAATGGTTCCAAATTGAACTGGAGCTTTAAACAGGTTTCTAATTCATCCAGTTCTTTTAAAAGAAATACTTTTTTCAAAGAGAAGGATTTGGAGATAGGGAGAGAGCTGCTTTGGAATTCTTGTAAATTCCTACATACATTTCCCAAGAAATATAATTTGGTGACCTGGCAGCACAGGTTGCACTTGATTTATGCTAGAAGTGTTCTTTAAGTATTCCCTTTTGGATCTATCTAAACAGTACCTTAACAATAGTGCTATTTTATTTAAAAGCATTTTTATTTATTTTCTTTCAATTATAATGATGAATGAGACCCCTCAGAAGCACTCATAAATTTTCCAGCGTTGTTTCTAGCATTAGAGAAACAAAGTTTTTCTGTTCCTGGCTAAGCTGGAGATGTTGGGTTTGATCTTTCCTGCTTGCTTGAGGGTTTTTGACTTGTGTACAATACTTTTATTTCATGTCCTGCTCACTCATTAAATACTTAGTGCAGTCTTGGATAAACTCATCATATTTAAATCATGAACTGACTCTTAACAATCACAGGAGCGATTTCACTTTTATTTTGTTATTGATCAAGTGCTTTGCCAGCAGTTGATGTGTGATGAGCTGCCTGATGTGAGCCTTGGAGCAGCTGCCCACCAGTGTCCCAGCAGCAGACTGAGGGCTGAAGGGCACACGTGGAGAGCTTCTCCAGGGGCACACGGATAATTGTGCATCACCACGGCGTGCTGCACAGAGAACTGAGAGGAAGAGGGCCCAGGCTATTCTGGTGTAATTGAGAATCATGTCCACATCTCAAAAGAAGTGCTAATCACCTGGCCTCAGAAGGCATTTCTCTTCCAACATAGGTTGCTGGCAAGAGCAGTGTGCAGGTGGTGGCTGTAATTACTTGCTGAGTACACTCAGTCAAAGCAGATCATATAAAACCTACTTTTTCTTCTACTTTGTTAGAAAAAAAATGCAAAGATCCAGTAGAGCCCAAGATCGTGCGTTGTTTGTTGAAAACAAGGCACGTTCTCAAAGGCAAATGGATTGATTTTTAGAAACAGATACGCAATTATTTAAATGCTTCCTATGTGTGAGGTTCCAGTAATTGTCTTGTGCTGCACAGGAAGGCTGTCCCTGGGGTGGTTCTTCTCTCACATCTTTTTCTGACAACAGCTGATAATGAGACTTCAGCCACCCGGTTTCCAGTGAGATGAGAGTGACACTGGGTCCTGTGTCATGGTGACGCTTCTCCTCTGAGGCTTTGCTGATCTCTCTGATGATTGAGAGGCAGCACTCGGGAGTTCACAGGTCTGCCTTATCTTTCTCAGTGCCCGAATGCTGGAGAAGGCCCGGCAGCAGCTACAGGAAGAAATCCTGCGTGTTCAGAGCCAGCTCTTGGAGGAGAAGAAGAAACGAGAGCACCAGGAAGCGCTGGTCAGGCGGCTGCAGAAACGTGTGGTGCTCCTCACCAAGGTGAGTTCCTAGACCACGTTTGGAAAAGCCCACGTCCTTATTTCTTTCTGTCAGGTGCAGTCCTTCCTATTTCTTCTTTTTTCACCTCTATAACTGGTGCTACAAAACTGTTCTGGGGTCTTTGCATAATGAGTGCCATGGGAGACATGAAACCTGTCTTTAGGACTTCATTGGAATGTGGAAGTACCAGTGCCTCCTAAAACATTGCTAGTGTTCCCCCAGCTGGGCTCGTGCTGTGCTGAGGATACGTGACTTCGTCTGAGGCTTGGCATCAATGTGAGGGCAGAGAATTGAATCATGTTGTTGCTGGAGTGTTCTGAGCCACTGAAGGGAATTTATAATGGCTTTGGCTGCATTGCCTCCTTTCCTAAAGAGAACGAAGTGGCGGCACCTTGTCAACTGTTCCTGTGGAAAAACAATTTACAGAGAGTAAGAGATTTGCCTTCCTCTTACGCTGGAAGTCTGTTCAAATGTAATGGCAAGCACTAGACCAGTAAATTGAAAATACGTTTTAAGATTCTTTCTATAGAATATATCAAAGGGGTCTGCATCATCCCATATCAGGTGTGCTCTCATGATGAAATTCTATACAATAATTCTGAAGTCTGCAGAGCATTGAAAATTTTATATTAAATTCTGAGAGCTCTCTTCCCACAAAGGGAATAATAATTCGCTGTAGTCAGAATGAGAGTTACTTCACCTTCCAAGAATACTCCTTGGAAAACTTCCCTCATCTGAGCAATCTCCCTGGTGTTATAAAGCTGCTCACGTAAATGAGCTTATGTGTGTGCAGAAGGTCAGACTCCAGTAGTCAGAGCTCACGAGAGGGAGCCAGGCACATCACTGTGTGGGGAGGCAGGAGGGGAAAGAACAGCTCTGGTGCCTGAGCTTTAGGCTTTGATTTTCAGTGTCAACTAAAGCGTTTTGATCGATTTTAATTGCGCTGCACCCAATTTTGTATAATTCCCATGTCGTTGTTGAGCCAAAGAAGCTGTGATGTATGGTGCAGTAAGCAGGGCTCTTGAAGCATGAAGCAGCCACTTTACAAGAGGATATTCCATCAGATCTTCTGGCTGTGGAGTTTGATGCCATGGAGAGTCACAGAAGCGCAAAGAAAAACGACAGCAGTTCTTTCAGCTTCACACTGAGGCAGGCACTGCAGTCAGGGTGGATGGACCAAACTCTCTCCATGGAAACAGAAAAGGCATCTCCTCCCCAGCCTTTCTCCTGCCCCCAGCAGCAGACAGCTCTCCACAGTGTTCTGGTTTGGTACTGCCGTGACTGGATAAGACACAGGTGGATACTGAGCCTGATAAAAAACCTGTCTTTGTAACCTTCTCAGCTATCTAACATTGTGCTGGACTGCTCAGCCCTGAAGGAAGTTTCTCAGATAGTTTCTAAAATATTCCCTTTGTTAACTTATTTCCAGTGTTCAGCAGAAATACTTTTTGTCATAGAACTCAAAAATATCATTACTTTTCTTTAAGTACGGGACAAAACCACAACAGTACTTCGGCATGTGATGGATTGTACCCTGATTTATATGGAAAGACAAACCTTTGCTTTATTTGCTGTGCTCTCCCTGAAGAGGAGTATAGGAAAAGTTGGAAGTGTTCTTCATCAGACCATCACAAATAAACTTGTGTTTTGACAGGGGAGATTTTCAGTGTGCTCAGTGATTCCTCAACTGACCTGTTTTGAAGGAATAAGGACTTTGCTGTTCTCTGAAAATTTATATTCCATCCAGAGAGTGCTGGGGTCCTTTGTGAAGAAGTACATGTGTTATGGTACTTGGACAATCTATCCTTGGCGCTGTTTCTCCTGCTGGTTGCTCTTCTCATGCAAAGTCAGATGAAGGAATTTCATTTAATTTAAAAAAGTGTGATATTGTGATTTAAAATGAGATTGAGCAAATATATTTCCTGTCAAAAATAATTATTTTACATTGAAGACATATCACCTAGAATGGTATTTAATCATCTAATTAGTGGCATCAGTACTATAGTGTGCTTGAGAATGGAAAAGATGAGTTCTCTCTATTCAGTCTTTGTCTTGTTAAATAGGACTGTGAAAATCTAATTTGGGGGAGAGTATTATGTATATGATTGAATTGCTATTGCTTTTGATAGTATGACTTCTGCATTTGTGTATGTTTGACCCTCTCCTAGGGCAGTGAATCAGTTCCTGTGTGCTGAGCAAACAGGGCCTGAAAGGTGTCAGAGGTGTTCAGCAGGGCAAGTTTAATGCTGTAACAGTTTTCCTTTCTTTGGGCTCAGATTGGAACCTGGAAGTCTCAGTCCTAGAATATGTTTTAAAATATGAATGGAAAACAGTCAGTTGTTCTTCGCTTGGTAACAGCAGTACCAAATATTTCAGGAGTAAATGTGCTCTCTTCAGGGGGTACTTGCTTTGCCAGTCTGACTCCTTCTCACTTCTATGGCTACTGATTTTTTTTCCTCAAGATTGAAGCAATACTTTGTGGCTCTTACAGGCTGCCTGTCTCACTTGTCAGTCGTGCTCAGCTGCTGCTCGCCACAGTCCCTGTCTGTCTTGGTTGCTCTCATATTTCCATTTCAGTGCATTTAACGTCGCTGTCCATTGCTTCCTTCCTCGCCTCATTTGCTTCTTTTGGGCTTTTTTGATCTTACTTGGGCCTTTCCAGTTGGTTTACAGCTCGGAAAGTGGCAGAGATGTCAGTCTGAGATATTTCAGTGCATCACTACAAACCTCTCTTCCCTGGCAGACTGGAAGAACAGCATTCTCCAGTCTCTGAGATGTTACTGCAGTGGTCCAGCCCCATCGATTCCACTGCTGAGTGTGGGCTGGTGTAGGAGCTGCATCCTGATTATTCCTGCTCACAGACTGCTCTTCAGAACATGTTAGTTGATAATTTTGTCCCATATGTCCTTGTAAATCAGGGCAGTGCTTAAGTTTTCTGATTTACATGTTTTCAATGAAACGTAAGACCAGATTTGGGCATCACCGAGGCTTTCAGACATTGATGGCTGGAAGGTTTCTCCTGCAGTGTCACTCCCTTCACTTAAGGTGATGAAACAGAAATTGATGTTTGAAGGGATGGATTCATTCTCTCTCTCAGAGATCTGCCTGGCTGGGTTTGCTGTCTGTCATGCTTTTTGCTTTCCCTTAGCTAAGAGTTTTGGGAAAATCTTTCATCTTTGCTTCAGTACTTGAGGTAGCTGTGATACAGGAGTACTGGGAGATACCTGAAATGCTGGGAAAACACCTAGTCCACCTCTGCCCTTTTCCCCGTTTGATTTACTGCTGTATTTGCTTTGAATGCCATGTTTGCTCACACAGTTTTGTATTTGACTTTTGTGTTGTCCTTAAGCTTGTGAGTGCTTCTCTTTTTCTGAGAGCTTTGCACACAACTCCTGGTCTTTGTTTATGAAGTGGGCTTGTTAAAAACAGTCAATTCTGCTACTGAATGGCTAAAATTTGAATCTCTTAGGAAATTTTATATGACGTAGAGGCCTCTCAAAATGAAAAACCCTTTTTGGAAATCCTTATCTGAGTGCAGGCAGCTGATTGAGTCAGTATCTCATGGAAAGAAAGCTCTGGTTATTTATTTCAGGAGGGCAGCTTCCAGAGGGCACAACTGGGCCTTGTGCAGCAGAAATGAGGCTGGAGAGCAGCAATAAAAGCACACTGAAAAGCTCCCAGAGACCTCTGATGACCACAGGCTGGCCATCATCTCCTCCTCTCCTCCACCTGGTTGTGATCAGCCCTTACTGTGTTCCTTACTTTGCTGCTGCCAGGGTTCAGACCTGCCAGCCTCTTCCCCTGCCCATGTTCAGTTCAGTGGCTCCCAAAAGCAGTGATTCCTGCTGTGCCCAGAGCTGCTGGAGGTACCTGCAAGAAGCTGTGGAGTGAGTGGGATCAGCCCATACCATGTGCTGCAGGTTTGACCCGAGACTAAATGCCCTGCTTTTTGCAGCGAGGGTGTGATCCTTTGCAGGAAGCTCAAAACTCAAAATGGGAAGCCCCATTTCAGTTACTTCTTGTAACTTATTCCAAATGAGGCCAATTTGCTCCCGAAATTGTAGGCTTCATGAGTGCACACTGCCATAATTGCAGCCCTTGCTCTCGTTTAAGGTGTAACACAAGGACTGAACTAATCTGCTTGTGTTGGATGTTGTTGTTTCACTGTGTTTATTTCCTGTCTGTGCACTTGTCTGCCTTTGGGTACTCTGCTGCCCGGAGAAGAGACTGAAAAATTCCCTTTTGTTTCCTGAGCTCTCAACCAGATCATGTGATATGATAGGAAATCTGTTCCTATTGAGGCATAATTTAGGCCATCACCATAAAAGTTAGAGATTAAACAAGTATTGATTAACCAACTCCAGCTGACTGCTGATACCACATGTTCCTGGAGATATCAGTCAGCGTGAAGTATATTAGTGACTCCCAGAGCTGAGAGTGGCAAAGATGCATCAGAAATGGGACTAGGTAATTAAACTGTTCATTAAGCATGGCAGATGCAGAGTTCATGACTTGATTTGCCATCTGCTTTGTTTTGTAATCAGTAAAGATTTAAAATAATGCTGATGGCTTCTCTGTCATATTGGGTCCCGCGTTATGTTTTTTCTGAGGAGGTAGATAGATGGTTTTAAAACACAAGGAAGGATCTTAAAGTTCTAGGTGTGCAGTGAAGAAGGTAAATTAACCCTTTTCATGGGATATGGAAAAAATTAGCTGTAAATACAGCAGTCAGTGTTGCACTCAGCAGCACTAAAAAGAGGCAGTTTGGCAGGCAGATCCTTGTGACAGACCTTTTGGGCATCATGCCCTGAGCTGTGCTCTGCATCCAGACAGCACAGTCAGCCTTGGGGCAGGTCTGAGCTGCTCCTCTGGGCTCTGAGCAGTGTCCAATGCTTTCCCTGGATGTGATGATACTCCTTCCTTCAATCCATGTCATGGTTCTGTGGATATCATTTAAGCAGTGCTGTTGCTGGTGCATCACCAGCTGTGCTGCTGCTCCACACGTGGTTGTTAACTGCTGTCAGCCTGACCCTCGCCAAACCTTTCCCTCTGCTCACTGCATCTCCCTTTTGCAGGTTTTTATAAACTCAGGAAAGTTACCTTCCTTTTTATGCCTGCAAATAAATATATTTTAAGGCAATTCCACTTCTCCCTCTTCAGCGATTGAGCAAGGCAGGTTTTGTGAATGCTTCCTTAGACCATCCTGCATCCTTGAGAAGAGAGAGACAAGACACTCCGTGTTTGAAAGGGACTCAGCAGCCTTTTAGATTGAGCACAGGTCTCTCCAATTTCAGCTTGATTATATTAATCAGTTAAACAATTTCAGAGGAAAGGTGGTTGGTAGTTAGGGGTGGAGGAGGATAATAGCAGAAGGAGACAGAAGATCATTAACAGGTGTGGGAAAGAGGTAAAGAGGCAGTTGCTGCCTGTGGAGTGCAGGGGCTCAGAACAGGTCACTGCTGAATTTTAATTTTTAGTAACCAGTAGCATCATCAATTTTAATTCCCAGACTTGTCTTGTAGGGTGCCTTTTTTAAAGAATGAAGACCAACAGGTCAGAGATGAGGTAGGTGCTTTTATGAATAATTTTCCACCCTGTGAGCTGGTGTTGAAATGATCCTGAGTTCAGTCTGATGCAGGGTGGTTGTGGGGCTTTGTGTTTGTGGTTTCCACAGGAGTGTCTGGGTTACTGGATAAAGAGTGCTGAGTTTTGTGAGGAGAAAGCCGGATTTGGGAGTTTGAGGACTGCTTCCATAGATGTTTTTTGTTGGAGTTGAGGAAATATCACACTTTGCTTTTGTTGGCCTCTGACAGCCTTCTGTCTATGAGGTGGAAAGTGCTCCAGGGAAATGGAGTCCTGTGAGGAGTTATTTTAACACAATTTTTGGGGAGGANTTTTTTTTTTTTTTTGAGTAACTTCTTCCAGTTACTTGCTGTGTCATGTTTTAGTCCTGATCCATTTAACCACCTCCTGGAGCTTAGGCAGCTGCCTCCACATGTAGCAGTGTTGGAGGTAACTTGCTGTACCACTCTGCCTGCAATAGATGCCCAAAAGATAACTCCATAAATATGTGTTCTGACAACACTTTTCCTGTCTAATTTTTTATTTTTTTCATGTCCATCACTGGTCTGCTTTACCTTTCTTAATCATCTTGCAATCTGCATTGTGAGGACCTTTAAGCCATGCTCTCACTGTCCATACCTAATAGCCTGCTGGGATCTGCTGACCTGATTTCAAGTATCTCTAGATCTCAGAGTCCGAGAGTGATTTTTCTCCTCTCTCTGTACCCTCTAATTTGTCTGCTTCTGAGTTTTATTTAGCTTTTAATGGACTAGTCTAACTCCAGGTTTCAAGGAAGTTGCTACAGGGAATACAAAAGAACAAACACAAATTTTATCAGCCTCAGCTGTTCCCCAAGTCACTCAGCCCTGCCCCTAGAGAAGCACAGCAGCGTTGATGGCTTCACCCTGGCCTTGTTGTGAACCAGCCATAGCATTTATTGAGATGGTTTCATCTGCAGCACTGCCCTTTCTGTGCACAATCCCACAATACTACGGAGACAATTTTTGCAGGCACTTGTTCAGTGACAAACTAACTCTGTGCTGATTTATACTTGATGCTTCGTTATATTCATTACAAGATCCTATTTGCATGCTTGACATTTTAAAACACTGTGTTTGGAATGTGTTATTTATTTTGAGACCTTTATTAAGCAACCTCAATCTAAGGGCTTAATTGTTACTGATAGCTAAGAGTATAATTACCTCAGTAAAATATCATGGCTATATTAAGCAAATGGCAATTGTCTTCCAGAATAAAATGAGTACAAGCCATTTTCCTTTGAAACAGGTTGTTTCACGAGGCCTGCTAATACCATTTACTGATACAATTGCAGAATCTCTCTATAAAGAATGAATGAGGAAAGCTGAGATCGGTGTGTTTGTAGAAGGGACTGGCTGCAGCAGTGTTGAAGCAGTGCACAAAGACCATTTGTGAGGAGGAAGTATCTTTAAATTAAACCAGAGAATGTTACTGTTTCTCAAGTGAGATTTGCAGTTTTCTTAAAGTCAGAAGAATTTGTTTTTGCTGGTGTGGGCTCCCAGAGCAGCGCCTGCTTTTCTTTTGCTTGGTTTTCTTTTTTGCCAGTGTTCCTTACTCTGCCTGACTTGGTCATAGGTTTAGCACTCACTTTTGACTCAATGAAGAAAGCAGCAGATTTGTTGAGTTCTCTCTTCCTTATCCTGCTCCAAAATGACTTTTCAAAGCCTGAGAGTTCCCTTAGTTTGACTTGTCAGTCTGCATTTGTCAAAGGTATCTCTGGCTCTGAGATGTGGGAGCTGCTCCCAGGCTGTGGGCACTGCACACATTTGGGAGCAAGTCTGCCCTCACCTTCTTGCTTTCCACTGCATCCTCTCTAGTGAGATCTTTAGCTCTTGATCTGTTGTCCTAATTCCTCATAGCTAGTGGATATATTTGCCTTTTCCCTGCCTTTGGCTACTGTGCTTTGTGTACCCATGTGGTACCTGTAGGAGCTGGTCCCACGGAGGCAGGAAGGTGATGTGCTTTGTTAGAGCTGAGCTTCATCACCTGAGGGCTCTCAACATGGAAATGGTTGAGTGTGAGTTCAAATGGTCAGCCTGGAGGCAGAAGATGAATTGGCTCCTGGGCCTTGCTTCCCTTTCCCTTTTAGAAGCATAAAAGAGCTCATAAAAAATTATCTTAGCAATTTTCTGGGAATCAGTTTTGTGTAATTCTTTCTCTTGCCTTATTATGTATCTGGTAAAACCTTGCAACGCTAAAAATATGGAGTTCATTACTATCTTTATATCTGATGTTTTTGAGGTGGAGGCACAAGGACAGCCTCTGTATTCTTATTGATGTTATCTCTGACATAACTTCTATTTAAGCAGAGAGGGTTTTTAAAAATTTTATAACAATTCAGAGTCTGCAGCAAAGTTAAAAGTTATGTGTTATTTTATGAGGTATTTGTGAAGAACAATAGAAATGTGGTCTTTTTTTCCCAGAATACTGACTGGATTCTGCTTTGTTCTGCCCCCACTAGATATTAATGCTCACTGCTAAGAGGTTAGATTATGAAAATTAGAAGTATACCCATAAAAGAATTTATATGACCTTCAGCTCTCATATTTCTCTGAGAGAAAGGGCTGTAGGACTTCTAAAGGTAAAATATTCAATAAAAAGAAATTAGGTTAATCCAATGTTATGGCTGAGAATTTAAACTCACCCAGGTCAGGTAATTCAAAGTTATAGTTCCCTTGATGCGTGTGCTGTAACATTTATTCCTTAGCTCCTCAGCTCTGAATTATGAAGGATGGTTGAGCAGGTCTGGCAAGGAAGCAGGCGGGAAGATGGATGGGTGGAATGAGGGAGTGATTGTTGGGGGAAGTCGGGCAGAACAAACCTGACTGCTGGGCAGGGGCTTGGGCAGCATCCAGGGATGTGGGGAAGGGGCTTAGGATTTCTGAACAGCAGGCTCTGAAATACCAGCAAGGCTAAGCTGCACAAAAAGGGTTTTTTTTTCTGCATTTCTTTGTTCCTAAGATACTTATGGTTTGAAGGCAATAATCTCGCTGCCTCTTAGAGTGGTGGTATTGCCACAGGAACTGCAGCTTTGAATCTCTGACTTCTCTCTGTTTCAATTCTCAGCCATAAAACTGGATTAACTGGGTTTGCTTCAAGTTGAATTGCAGTGGATTTTTTTTTTTTAAAGGATAGGAGAGAGAGATAATTAAGTAATTGCACAGTAGCTTATTTCAACATGTGATGTGAGCCTCTGGTAAGAACAGCTGCACTACTCAGACACCAGCCAGAGCATCCTTTCAAATGAAGACCCAAAATCTTTATAAAACTGAAGGACTGTCTGGAGAACTGAGGAGTTTTGGATTGCCCCTGGCGCAGTATCATGCAGTACTGACTATTTTGTTCAATGTGTGTTCACAACATCTCAGGTCAAGCATCGCTTAAATTGATGAATATATTAGAAGTCAAATGAGGTTTTACAAAGCATCTTGGAAATGGTCTCTGACCCATGATTTGTTGCGTGGAGGAGAAATGTACTGTTCCCTCTTTTATGAGCACATTTGTTTAGGTAGTATTTCACACAGAGTCAACAACTGTTTAATAGAAGCTACAGAAAGTTTGAAGAATTGGTGTAGTTTCAGTTAATTAATTTTGATTGATGTAATGAGATTATTATATTACAAGTTTCTCAGTATACAGAACAGCTGCTGGGTTTTTTTAGTGTTATGTGGGGCAGGACCTGTGAAGAATCATTAACTGTGAACTTGCCTGTTCAGGTGGAACCAGTTTGGGACAGTGGGGGAGCTGAGGCTTAGTTTTCTGTCTGTATGAATCCAGAGCTTCAGGATTTCCCTAGACAGATCACTGCCTTTTTGAAGTCAAGAATTTGGAAAGGGATCAACAGGTAAAGTGTGAGCATGAGACAGGACAAGAAGTTTTTTTCACCAAGATGATGTTGAACTTGCTTTCTGTCAGGAGGAGGAGAAGGAAATCTCTTCTCATGAGAGTCTTCTGCTTTGTAGGGGTTGTATTAGGAAGGTCCTATAACCTTGTGGGGCATCCAAGCTGTTTTTTAAGTGTAGGGAAGCATGGACAGAGTAATGTTTAAATATGTCTGTGTCTTCTTCTCCTTACTTTCCTTGGGTAGTGAAGTGCAGGGATTCCAGCAGATGTGTTCCTTTGCTTGCCACGGTGTTGGGTGTGTACAGAGTGCCATGAGCTTATCCCAGTGTTGTATCATCCCAGGTACTTGCTCCTGTAGAACAATGGGGAAAATGGAAACCCCACCCTGCTTGGTCTTCCAGTCAATATTATTTTGGGTGCCACAAGTCTGTGTGCAAGGAACTGAGATCAAGTGGTTAAAGTGAAATGTGAACACACTTTCCCTGGTGGGTTACTGCTCCGTGCCCATGGCACTCTGGAGCTCGTGTCTGCTTGTCCTGAGTGCCTGGAAGGAGCTGTAAAATCTAAATATAGAAAGAAATGGATGACAGGATTCGGGGCTCCCTGTCCTTGTGAGCAGTCGAAGGTCCTAGGGAGAGCTTTGACCTGCTTGACTGTAGAGCACATAGGTTTGGGGTGGGGTGTGCCTGAAGCCCCGTGGGCTCTGTCTCCACAGGACAGAGCCAAGAACTCATTCCTCCTTCAGGGAGAGGAGATTCTCTTTCTCCCTTTGAGCAGCAGAGTCCTCTCTCTACTGGAGGAAGCAGCTGGAAGAGTCCCTGCTCCCACACCCATTTTTCTCTCTGCTGTGTGTGGTAGATGGGTTACAGCCAGGACCAACAGCTCCTTGTTATTGCTTCGTGGATGGCAGAGTAGCTGGGCAGGCTCATTCTGTGCATTAAACTTGTGATTAAATTTAAGATAAACATGGATGTGGAGTAATGTCTCTTTCAGGATGTGCACACAGCGTAGAGCCGTGTGCTTCTACGGGGCATTTGCAAAAGGAATGTGCAGCTCCCGAAATGATCTAGTGTCTGCATTAGAAATTTAAGCAATTTAACTCCTCTCCTCAGTTGCTGCTCTTTCAGGCACATATATAACCTGCAGAAGTTTTATGTTTTATGCTTGTAACAGGAATTCTGCTGTGTAAATAGTATTTTCAGCTTTGCAGATAAGGAAACACTTTCTGGCTTTAATAAATTAATTTTCTGTTGATAACATACTACCTTCGGAGACTAACTTTTCAGGTTGACATTTCTATTATATTAATTACAAAGAGAGGAGAAGCTGTGCTTGTTTTGTCATTGGGAAATGCCATTTGCAAAGTTATTGGAAAGCTGACCTTGTCAGAAGTGTTATTGCATTATCCCTCAGTGAGGGCCACCACAACTGAATGACAAGAAAAAAATGCAGAAAGAAAAAAGCAATTTCAGGAGATATAATGAAATCAAAACAAAATGCCTTTTATTCCTCTCCAACGTGAAGATATTTATTAAGATAGCGTATGTAAGAGTTTGGTGCTGGGGGAAAAAAGTGCTTGTGAACCATTCCGGGTTGTTTTTCAGAAATTAAAATCACCATACAAGAGAATTCTTGACCTTTTGCATGAAGTGAACATGAACAAGAGGCAGTGCTTGCTCCAGTGACATCTCTCCCACTCAGTTTCTCCCTGTTTTCACTGCGTATCCCTGTCCATTATCCTTTTTCCCTCTTGCTCATCCTGCGTGAGAGGCTAAAGGGGCTCAGCCTCCATGGACCAAAGCCCCCACCCAAGGGCTGGGCTAGGGGTGACCTTTGTCACCTCAGTGCTTGGAGAGCTCACCCTGGAATCATTTTCTTTCCCATCTCTGGTTCACTCTGTCAGTCCTTTAAGTAAATCTCAGCTCTTCTGTTTGCTTCTAGCAAAATGCCAAGCAAATAATCTGTTTTCTCCTTTCCTTCCCAATTTAAAACCACTGAACTGTTAGTTTTCTCAGAGCCATTCCTTGTTCTCCCTGAACACTGGGGAACAGCAGCAGCTGCACGTTCCTGCTCTGCCTCAGTGTCCCATCCAGGCACAGCTCTGCTGAAAGCCCAGGTGATTGCCTCCTGCAAGGAGCTGCCAGCTTTCATGTGCCTCTAAGCAATCCTGTGCAGGAAAATATCACTCAGCTTAGTGACCATTTCATCTTTGAACACGTGGGGTACAGCAGGATGTGCTGAGTGTCTCATTCTGCTCATCCTTCTGCTTCCTCCCTGTGCTGGAACTGAGACAGAGGTGCAGGTCATGGGTAGCTCAGTGAGTGGTTCATAATGGAGCATGGTCATCACACTTCAGAAGCTTTAAATGAAATCTTTTTCACCAAAGAAGTTATTAAAAAAGCCCCAGAAAGATTTTTTTTTTTTTAACTCCCTCCTTTTATGTGAGGCAACGTGTCTCTTATGTAATATCTATGCACTTGAATTTGTCATGTGTGGTGTTAACCTGAGGCTATGTTTGTAGCCCTTGCATTCCAATATTGGCTTTTTACTTGCATAAAAGAGAAGAAAAAAAGCCCTGCTGAATTCCTTGAGAACATCCTAAATGGGATGCTGAGGAGCTGTAAATAATAGCCAGGTTTATAGTTTAACTCTCTGAGGGCATGTGCAAGCTGAAGGGTGTGAAACACGTGTTCTGGATCTGATGTTTTCCTTCAGATAACACAAGGAAACCAGAAATACAGAAGTAATTAATTGTGCCCACCTTCCCTGCCTGGCTTTCCTCTCTGCCTGCACATGTAGTAGTGAGTTCTGAGGTTCTGAAGCTCCTGCAGCTGTTGGTGCATTTTCTGCATCAAGCTGTGTCCTCTCTTGGGGTTCACTCCCTAACATCAGGAATTTTTTGATCCTTCCAAGTAACCAGCTCAAGCTGACTCATCTTATTCTGTCTCCTACCAAAATGCTGTGACTTTGTGAGGTCTTGTTAGACTCCATCTAGCCAGGCCGAGTTTGGGGTGTTCTTTTGTCAGTATTTATGTTCTCACTACTTCTCCCTCTGCAGAGGTTTTTTTCTCTGCTTGGTTTTCCTTTAAGAAGAGGGAGCAGGGATGTGGAATTGTTACCCCTCATCAGCCAGCAGTTACACAGGCTTAGTTTTCATGCCAAGCTGCTCCACTGAAGGAACTGGATCTCTTAACTGCAGCCAGAACATCCGAGTAGGCATATCCAGTGGAATTAGTAATAAGATCAGATAAAGAACTTCCTGCCGAGCCTGACTGGTGGGCAGGGGGTCATACTTTGGCTGTATGGAGAATTCCCTGTGGTTTGGATGCTCTTTAGCTGACAGAACCTTCAAGCTGTTCCTCCTCAGCTGCTGCTCTGTGCTCGGATCACGGCTCTGCCTCCACGCGGGTGAACGGGCACCTAACGATCTGCATCAAAAGTTTTGATTTGTAATTAACTTTCAATATGCTAAAAGGGTGGCTAATAAAATTAAATGCAAATTACAGAGTTCACATTCTTCATGCAAATACAACTTAAGAAAAATGGTATCTTCTCATTTTGCTGCTTTGTTCGGATGTAACGGGCGCGAGGGCTGCTCTCCCCAGGGACAGCTTTGGGACTTACAAGGTTTATTCATCCAGACCAATGAGTTCTTTTTCCTGGCAATTTCTTTCCCTCAAGAAGTAGTGATAAGAAGCTCTGAGGCAGGGGCGGAACCTTCTTGATACAATGCCTATCCTTCCTCTTTCTTGTCCTGGGACTTGGTCTGGAGTTAAATGTGTTATAAATATCCGAGTATCAGTGCTTGGTAGACTTATGAGAGGTGTTAACAACTAATGAAGGTTAAATGCTGTCTATTTTGGGAACCTGAATGACACTGCCACTCACATTTTAGCAGTACTCAATGTCGAGAGCTGCTTTTTTCCTTCTGTGAGGTGGAGAAGCACTGTTACCTCAGTTATAGAAGAGGATGGGGAACAGAGATGCTTGGGTGAAATAACTGAAGACCTGAGCCCAAACAGGAGTGCTATGGAAGAGCTATTAAATCTTTATTGTATCTCCTTCTGAGAATGTTTGGTTTTTTATGAAGTCCCCCAGCACAGATGCAGTTTCCTATGCCTTACCTATGTGACAATGACCTTCCTTGAGGTGGCAAATCCTTTGCTGCAGCACGTGTGCATGTATTCCCTGATGCTGCCTGCTCCACTGTGTTAGTACCAGCATTTCACTGGTTTTCAACATCTTTTGAGTCTTGTCATACCCTGGAAGCAGCTGGTATTGTTTTGGTGAACCTGTGTTAGTACAAGGATCTGATTTTTTTCCTGGAGCTGTGTTGCTGAAGTGGTTTTGTTTGTGGAGGCTGTGGCTGAAGTCCCTCCCCTCCTCTCTACAGGCTGTGTCTGGCTGGTATGTCCCTAGGGATGTCATAGCTTCTGAGGGTGTCAAAATCAAATCCCTAGGAGGTTTTGGTGTAAAAGCAGCTTTTGTGTGCACACTGTGTGAAATCTAATGTTTTTTCCTTCCCCTCTACACTAACTTGCATTCCTGTGTGATTTTGCTCAGTCTGTTTATCAGCCTCTGCTCGTCTGTCATTATTGATATTTTTAGGTGCTCCAGAATGCCTCACCCTTGTCTCTAGACTCTGCTGACACTAATATTTTATGTTGTCAGCTCACATCTTGCTGTTTGCCCCTGTTCCACTACGCTANGTTATTGCATTATCCCTCAGTGAGGGCCACCACAACTGAATGACAAGAAAAAAATGCAGAAAGAAAAAAGCAATTTCAGGAGATATAATGAAATCAAAACAAAATGCCTTTTATTCCTCTCCAACGTGAAGATATTTATTAAGATAGCGTATGTAAGAGTTTGGTGCTGGGGGAAAAAAGTGCTTGTGAACCATTCCGGGTTGTTTTTCAGAAATTAAAATCACCATACAAGAGAATTCTTGACCTTTTGCATGAAGTGAACATGAACAAGAGGCAGTGCTTGCTCCAGTGACATCTCTCCCACTCAGTTTCTCCCTGTTTTCACTGCGTATCCCTGTCCATTATCCTTTTTCCCTCTTGCTCATCCTGCGTGAGAGGCTAAAGGGGCTCAGCCTCCATGGACCAAAGCCCCCACCCAAGGGCTGGGCTAGGGGTGACCTTTGTCACCTCAGTGCTTGGAGAGCTCACCCTGGAATCATTTTCTTTCCCATCTCTGGTTCACTCTGTCAGTCCTTTAAGTAAATCTCAGCTCTTCTGTTTGCTTCTAGCAAAATGCCAAGCAAATAATCTGTTTTCTCCTTTCCTTCCCAATTTAAAACCACTGAACTGTTAGTTTTCTCAGAGCCATTCCTTGTTCTCCCTGAACACTGGGGAACAGCAGCAGCTGCACGTTCCTGCTCTGCCTCAGTGTCCCATCCAGGCACAGCTCTGCTGAAAGCCCAGGTGATTGCCTCCTGCAAGGAGCTGCCAGCTTTCATGTGCCTCTAAGCAATCCTGTGCAGGAAAATATCACTCAGCTTAGTGACCATTTCATCTTTGAACACGTGGGGTACAGCAGGATGTGCTGAGTGTCTCATTCTGCTCATCCTTCTGCTTCCTCCCTGTGCTGGAACTGAGACAGAGGTGCAGGTCATGGGTAGCTCAGTGAGTGGTTCATAATGGAGCATGGTCATCACACTTCAGAAGCTTTAAATGAAATCTTTTTCACCAAAGAAGTTATTAAAAAAGCCCCAGAAAGATTTTTTTTTTTTTTTAACTCACTCCCTCCTTTTATGTGAGGCAACGTGTCTCTTATGTAATATCTATGCACTTGAATTTGTCATGTGTGGTGTTAACCTGAGGCTATGTTTGTAGCCCTTGCATTCCAATATTGGCTTTTTACTTGCATAAAAGAGAAGAAAAAAAGCCCTGCTGAATTCCTTGAGAACATCCTAAATGGGATGCTGAGGAGCTGTAAATAATAGCCAGGTTTATAGTTTAACTCTCTGAGGGCATGTGCAAGCTGAAGGGTGTGAAACACGTGTTCTGGATCTGATGTTTTCCTTCAGATAACACAAGGAAACCAGAAATACAGAAGTAATTAATTGTGCCCACCTTCCCTGCCTGGCTTTCCTCTCTGCCTGCACATGTAGTAGTGAGTTCTGAGGTTCTGAAGCTCCTGCAGCTGTTGGTGCATTTTCTGCATCAAGCTGTGTCCTCTCTTGGGGTTCACTCCCTAACATCAGGAATTTTTTGATCCTTCCAAGTAACCAGCTCAAGCTGACTCATCTTATTCTGTCTCCTACCAAAATGCTGTGACTTTGTGAGGTCTTGTTAGACTCCATCTAGCCAGGCCGAGTTTGGGGTGTTCTTTTGTCAGTATTTATGTTCTCACTACTTCTCCCTCTGCAGAGGTTTTTTTCTCTGCTTGGTTTTCCTTTAAGAAGAGGGAGCAGGGATGTGGAATTGTTACCCCTCATCAGCCAGCAGTTACACAGGCTTATTTTTCATGCCAGGCTGCTCCACTGAAGGAACTGGATCTCTTAACTGCAGCCAGAACATCCGAGTAGGCATATCCAGTGGAATTAGTAATAAGATCAGATAAAGAACTTCCTGCCGAGCCTGACTGGTGGGCAGGGGGTCATACTTTGGCTGTATGGAGAATTCCCTGTGGTTTGGATGCTCTTTAGCTGACAGAACCTTCAAGCTGTTCCTCCTCAGCTGCTGCTCTGTGCTCGGATCACGGCTCTGCCTCCACGCGGGTGAACGGGCACCTAACGATCTGCATCAAAAGTTTTGATTTGTAATTAACTTTCAATATGCTAAAAGGGTGGCTAATAAAATTAAATGCAAATTACAGAGTTCACATTCTTCATGCAAATACAACTTAAGAAAAATGGTATCTTCTCATTTTGCTGCTTTGTTCGGATGTAACGGGCGCGAGGGCTGCTCTCCCCAGGGACAGCTTTGGGACTTACAAGGTTTATTCATCCAGACCAATGAGTTCTTTTTCCTGGCAATTTCTTTCCCTCAAGAAGTAGTGATAAGAAGCTCTGAGGCAGGGGCGGAACCTTCTTGATACAATGCCTATCCTTCCTCTTTCTTGTCCTGGGACTTGGTCTGGAGTTAAATGTGTTACAAATATCCGAGTATCAGTGCTTGGTAGACTTATGAGAGGTGTTAACAACTAATGAAGGTTAAATGCTGTCTATTTTGGGAACCTGAATGACACTGCCACTCACATTTTAGCAGTACTCAATGTCTAGAGCTGCTTTTTTCCTTCTGTGAGGTGGAGAAGCACTGTTACCTCAGTTATAAAAGAGGATGGGGAACAGAGATGCTTGGGTGAAATAACTGAAGACCTGAGCCCAAACAGGAGTGCTATGGAAGAGCTATTAAATCTTTATTGTATCTCCTTCTGAGAATGTTTGGTTTTTTATGAAGTCCCCCAGCACAGATGCAGTTTCCTATGCCTTACCTATGTGACAATGACCTTCCTTGAGGTGGCAAATCCTTTGCTGCAGCACGTGTGCATGTATTCCCTGATGCTGCCTGCTCCACTGTGTTAGTACCAGCATTTCACTGGTTTTCAACATCTTTTGAGTCTTGTCATACCCTGGAAGCAGCTGGTATTGTTTTGGTGAACCTGTGTTAGTACAAGGATCTGATTTTTTTCCTGGAGCTGTGTTGCTGAAGTGGTTTTGTTTGTGGAAGCTGTGGCTGAAGTCCCTCCCCTCCTCTCTACAGGCTGTGTCTGGCTGGTATGTCCCTAGGGATGTCATAGCTTCTGAGGGTGTCAAAATCAAATCCCTAGGAGGTTTTGGTGTAAAAGCAGCTTTTGTGTGCACACTGTGTGAAATCTAATGTTTTTTCCTTCCCCTCTACACTAACTTGCATTCCTGTGTGATTTTGCTCAGTCTGTTTATCAGCCTCTGCTCGTCTGTCATTATTGATATTTTTAGGTGCTCCAGAATGCCTCACCCTTGTCTCTAGACTCTGCTGACACTAATATTTTATGTTGTCAGCTCACATCTTGCTGTTTGCCCCTGTTCCACTACGCTAATAATGATCCTGAAGGAAACTTCTGGCTCTAATCCCCAGTGCAGCCTCCTGCTAATTGCTTTCCGTGGCAGGGAGGGGTGGTGTGCTCCTCCATCAGCCAGCTCGTACCAGCAGGTATTTGACTCTCACATAATGATTAAAACCCAGGGATGCTCGGTCATTTAAACAGACTTTCAAACCCTGTGTTCACCGGTTTGCTCTCCTGTGAGTTCTCTCAAAGAATTGTTAACTGGTTCAGTTTAAATTACTTTCACAAAAGCTTGTGCTTATCTACCTCTATTTTATCTTGTTACACTCAACTCAAAGAGATGCTTTGAATTCGGAACCTTCTTAACTAATTTTCCTAATGTTCAGGTGAAACTTCCTTGCCAATGACTCTAATTTCCCAGAACAACCTTATCTCTGCTTTCAAAACAGAGGAGGATGTCTGCTGTCTGGTATCTCCAATAGGATAGCCATTTTTAATGATAAATCATTTTATTCCTTTTGTCTGTTAACACCTTTGTTATTTTTTTGGTCTTGGGTGAATATCCAGCTTTGAGATTATTATTATATCTTCTTAGTGCAGTTTAATTTCTTGAAACGTTTAGCTGCCTTTATCACAGTTCTCTGGTTAAAGTAGAGCAGAGGAGCTGTGATGAATCTTTTTGGAGCCTGTATCTTTGCTGGGTCAGAGTGTGCAGCTACAGTCACTTGTGCCTCTGATAGACTCAAAGGATTGCCCTCTACGTGGAG
The DNA here is from genome assembly GCA_013397115.1 of Edolisoma coerulescens. Lineage (NCBI taxonomy): Eukaryota > Metazoa > Chordata > Aves > Passeriformes > Campephagidae > Edolisoma > Edolisoma coerulescens. The sequence continues at coordinate 929,556 of VWZW01000753.1, read as the reverse complement.
CTGCCCATCTCGGCTTTGTTTGGGGTTTTATGTTTTCATAGTGTTGAAATTTGTCTGCCTTTAAAATACAAATTAATATTATTGCTGTGGCTTTTATTTCCTTGAAATTCACCATTATGTTTTACATTTACGTGACCTTTTCGTGCTTCATGCAAGCATCGTGACTTTCAGTGTTTTGATATTTGTATTTGTTTTCATCTTTGTGAAACTGGTAATGTTAAAAAAATAAATCTATGGAGATCTATGGTAGGTTTATTTTCTTTCAAATTCTGTTAAAGATATGAGATACTCTTGCAAGTTCACGTATTGCAAGTGGCAATTTCTGAGCTGCTCATTCTCTTCTCCCTGTACGAGTGCCTGAATATCCCATGAGATTTAACAGTGTAGCAATGAGTAAACAAATCACTGTGTTCCCAGAAAAGTGTGACTGGATCACAGCTGCTGTCACTCCTGTCTGTCTGGAAGATGAATCAGCCTCTGAAATGTGCAGCTGTGGGCAGTATAAGGAGCTGGGTGGTCTTGTTCTCTAGGATCAGATGGAGATTTCAAATCTGTTATACCTCATTTGGGGTATTACTTTATGGATTTTTTTCCCCCTTTCTTGCCCCTTTAAAATTTATAATTAAATAATTTATTTAATTAAATTATATAATTAATTGTTACTACAACAATCATTATATTATGATTGTTAAAAACTATAAAGTAATTATTATAATTAAATTTTATTGATTTAATTTTATTATTTTATTTTATGAACTGGCCTGCTTGGTGGCTTCATATTTATTTAAAGGGAATCAGCAATCAGCTGTCAGATAAGCTGAGAGGCCACAGTTCAGGCATTATCTGTGCCAGGTACTGTTGCCAGATGGCCTAAGAGTCATCTTCTAACTAGTTGTGGATGTGATTATGATGTTTTTATGAACTTCTTCCAATTTCACCTTTTATTTGTCTTCACAGCTGTTAAGGGTACTTTTTATGGTGTTTCTCTAGTCTGGAAAATTTAGATCAGATTAGAACATAACTTCTCAGAGCTGCAGGAAGTAGGGCATAGTTTAAAGAGGATTAGTGATCAGTGTGTATAAGGACTAGTCTGTGTAAGGTAAATCTTAGGAGCGCCTTCATCTTAAGTAATTTATGTGTCAGTAGAGATTTCCTTCTTTCTTCAGCTGGAATCGGTCATGTTAAAGGTCATTTTATTGAAATTCATGCTCACATATTCATAAAAGGATGCATTCTTCTGAGCATTATCAGTCCCCAAGTTTTTGAAGTTGCCATGCTGGATCTTTTCTGTGTGTTTTAGCCCTGGAATCTGATGTGATGAATTGAGATGGCTGCTTGTGATAGTACAGCATTAATAATATTGAGAGGGAGAATTGGGATGGCATGCAGTCTTTATACTTAGTGTGGTTCAACTGGCAGGAGAATATGAAGTTATAGGAGTGGGACTGTTGGGAGGCAGGTCTGTAGGTACTTACAGGCTGATGCTCTATGACAGATTTGCTTTGCTTAATGGTACGTCTGGGATCAATTCTTGTCCATCCCTTTGGAGAGTCCTGCAGGTCAGCTCTGAGTTTTAAGTGGCCTCAAAGTGGTCACTCCGTGGCACAGCTGGAACCAGTGATCTTTCTGGGATATTTCTACCTGCTCCCATCAGCAGGAAACCATTTCCAGAGCTAAATCTAACCTGCAGGTAGGAGTTCTTTGACAATCTTGTGTTGCCAAAAGCTGTGGCACTGCATCTCCTTCCATTTAGCCTTAGATTTTTTTTTTTTTCCCCACACCAAAATTTGTTTGAAATTTCCTTGTAATAGAAGATTATGAGTAACACTTGTCACATTTGGAGTTGTAAGCCATTGAGGAATGATTTCAGCTCACTCCTTTACAGCCTGCCAGCCTTTTTGCCATTCAGGATTTGAAGGGCTGGGTTACTGCTCTGGAGCTGTTTCATCGAGTCCTCCAACAAGGAAGCTTCCTTGCCCTTCAGCCTTGAGGATTTTGTGTTTATTGTGGGCTGAGAAGAGGTGTGCCAGAGGGCAGGGCTGTGCAGCACGTGTGGTGTGAGGACCTGGAGGAGGCTGCTCCATGTGTGTGTTCATGGATCTGGCTGCCGGACGGGTGGGAAGTGTGCTGAGCCTTGCTCATGGCATCTCTTTGTTTCCCATCCAGAGTCAGGCTAATGACAGCTCTGATAATGCCAGATGGCAGCCACCAGTCATCATTTAATAGCAGAAAAATGCCTAAATGTTGTCTCCAAAACTGGTTTGTTCGTTCTTTCTCCTCGTTCCAGCCTGGCAGTGATCCGCAGGCAGCACTTAGGGACCTCCTAAGAAGATCTCGTGTAGAAAACTGTCAGAACAGATTGCTGTATGGGTTTTCAGAGGATTAAAGTTAATTAAAGAGCTATTCCTTGCTTCCATTTCCTCGTATCTGCCAGCTATTTACATGCTAATGTAGGGTCTTCCAGGGAGAATAGGACAAGTGTCAGCATTGGGCATGTTATCACACATGGAGACAGTAGAAAATAATGGGATGAGCAAAAAAAAAAAAAAATATATATATATAAAATATGTATGTACGTGTGTGTAGCTTGACAACTGAAAGCCAGCAGCACAGCTTTTTGCATATTTTCAGTAATGTGTGATCTTACTGAATATAATTCACTCCATTACATCTCACGCTGCATAATTTAATACTTCATTCACTATACTATCTTTACATAAGGAGTTTTATAAACAGGCAGTTTTAACATTGTGGGGGTTTTTTTTTGTCTGTCTTATTCTAAAGAGGAAAGTTCTTTCCTGCAGAAGTAGTGAGTAGTTTTACTAGGAATACAAACCTGGGAGCAGAGACTCTGGTGGGGACTGGCATCTACTGTTGCCTCCTCTTGGAAAGATTAAGCAGAGGAGATGCTCAGCATGGAAGCAAACTGAGAGTGGATGTAATAGGTTTCTGCTCCAGTTGAGTTATTATTTGCCCATTCCATTTTCACATTATTTCAGGGGATTATTTTCTCCTGTAATTTTTCAATATCTTTCATTTTAACACTTTATTAAAACTGCTACGTAACAGATGAAATAAAATTGATCTCAGGTTACACTTCAAGAGGGAGTTTAATGCTTTACGAAAATGAGAAACCTCACTGTCTGCATTTTTAAACAAAACTATCAAAACCATCTGTATTGTTGAGTATAGGTGAAGAGTTTTGCCAGCTGCTGAGGCTACTTCAGGTAGTTTGAGGGTGCTGAAGGTAGTTAATCTTCTAAGGACCAAGGGCAGTCAAAGATTTGTTTTCTGTAGTTTTTTGTTCCCCAGTGTGCAGGTGACATACAAAGTGAGTGGCTTAGCAAACCCAGAGTGCCCTTACCACGGGCTGCAGTTGAGGCTGGAGTCCCTGTGTTCCTTGTGACCTTTGTGAAACAGCTCTTTGGCATTAGCCTTTCTCTTCATTTTAGCTTTTTGTGGTTTTCCTAGTGGAAAACATGATGGTCTTACTCTCAGATGTCAGGTGGCTGTTCTTTGGCCTTGAAAGTCAATGTGACATTTTGTGAAAGAGTTAAAAGATGAGGGAAAGGGGAAAAAACCTTTTTTTTTTTTTGGTCACTCATTTGGAGGCAGGTGGGGGGAGAAGGTCACCCACACTGAAAAGTCACAGCTGATCCCCTGCTTGCTCCTACCTTCATAGCACAGCTTCCTTAAAAGATGCTCTGAAAGGGATGTCAGGCCTGAGATACCCTGGGATTTGGGTGTTTGAGGTTTTCTCTTGTTCTTGATATCCCAAATCCTCTCTTTAGCCAGGCTGGTGGCTGACCAAGATGAAATGCTGCTGTGCACTAAGCCTCAGGCTGAATTTCTCCCTGTTGTGGTTCTGTGGATGTCAGCTCAGCTGCACCAGGGAAAAGCTGTCCCTGGTGCCTGGGTAGATGCTGCTGAAGGCTGGTTACCCAGCCCTGTGCAGGTCAGAATAATTCAGAGAAAAACTTGTTGCTGCTCCTGATTCCCCGTACCAGAGGAAACCACTGTTGTTTCAGTATCTCTGCTGACTAAAGCCTGTGGCTTTGTGGTCGGAAGAATGTGAGATGGGTGCTCAGAAAAGGCAGTGAGCACCCAGAATTTGTTGAAGATGGGGCACACATTGTCCCTTACTGGGCTGCCTGTCCCTGGCAGGGCCAACACAACATTGTGTGCAGGGGCTCTGACAAATGGAAATGACAACCAGTGCTTAAAACACGAAGTATTTTCATTTGTAATGCTCGTCTCTGTTAGAGAAATGGTAAGACTCCTGATTTTTGTGTGTTCAATATTGGTTTTGGGTGAATATGAAAACATTTAAGAAAAAGAGAGAGCTACTCTCAAGCTTTTCCTATCAGTGATGTGTGTATGCAGTCTTTTTGCCATTCATCGAAGTTGTACTTTGTGTGAGGGAGGTTTCTATTTTGTATATCAAGTGGAATCTTCAATTTTATCTTGCCACGTGCTCAGAGGAAACTTTTATTTCTGTTACATTGTTTTAGAAAGAGATCCACACTTCTTTTGCTGTCTAACAAATGGACTCTTTATTCAGTCAGAACAGTTGGTCTGTTTGGAGACTATAGTGGAGCCACATTGTGCAGGAGCACTTCAGCCATAAAGGGCATTTGTTTAATAGGTTCCATGTGCTGAGAATATGGATATTTTCAGTGGTGACAATTAAGGCTGAACTTTTTTTCACATTTCTGCATTTTACTAGAAAATAATTGCGAAAAAAAAGTCTATTTCATTTTTTTCAGGCATTACACATGGATTTTGTTACTTTATGCCATACCCCTTTTCTAGGACCTGTAAATATATGGATTTCTAAGATATTTAGCTCAATGCAACAGTTCCTTGCTGCTGGGAAGAGAACATGAACCTCTTTTGGAAACTAAAATTCCAATGCCCATATATGTCTGATTTGTGGGTCATGGGCCCTTCATTCTGCATCCTCACCTTCAGACTTTGTGATTCTTGGTGATGGATGTGGATATTGGGAGCAGAAGGTAATTTTAAAGATAAAGATGAAAAGAGTCTCAAATACTGAGGTAAGAATTTGATGTCAGTACGGTGGCTTTTTTTTTAATCAAAATTTTATGTTATTTTGACTTCTGGAGCTTAAATAGAGCACAGCAAGGATCCTAAAACCAAAATTAGATTTTGGGTTTAATTTTTGGGTGTCATCCCTCAAGATACAAAGTAAAGTAGCAACTTAGAGCAGTAAACAACGTGAATATTTTAGTAGCAGCATCTTTTCTATATGCTGTTGATGACCTATGCATAGGAAAAGGTTCATTTCCCAAAGTCAAAGGTTTCATTTCTCAGTGAGATGTCCCAAGAAAGTTGTGAAATACAAGGTAAATCCTAATGTTTGAGAGAGCTCTCCAGCATTACTTTTCTTCCCTCTTGGAAACTTCTACGGACTGGTTGAATGCTGACAAGAGTAGTGTTGTGGGAGAAGTGATGCACAGTACTTACAGTCTTATATGCATGTACAAAAATATAAATAAAAATTAGCAAATGACAGAACTAAAGAGGTCTGGTTTGTTAACACTGTGTTTTTTGAGCTTTGACTTTTTGAATGGTTCTGATGATGGAAAAGAGAGGTCATAAGTTGTGTCCTTGAATCTGTGAACGTTGCAGAGACAGCTCAGATGCTCACAGCACCATTTCCATTAATGCATTTTCCTGTCTTCGGTGCAAATGACCCCCAGATATGAGATAGCTCTTAACGTGTTTTGAAACTCTCTCCCATAATTAACTTCTGATGGACTGAAACAAGGCTGTGGGGGTTAGAGACCCGAAGAGAGAATGCTCAACAGGTTTTGAAAATGATGTGTTAGAAGTCCTTCTTCCATTCACATGATTAAGCTTCATTATTTTGAATTGATTATAGGGTCTTGAGCATGGATATGTAACGAGCTGTTTGTTGTCCCTCGGCAACAGCACCTTTTTAAAGCCCTCTTCAGTCGGATCCCAGCCAAGCACAGTGTTCCTCTTTCCTGCTGATTTGCCAGCCTGGCTTGTGCTAAGCAGCCTCTGCAAGGTTTCCATCAGAGCAGCTCCCATCCTATCACCAGAGGAAGCCTGATGACACCCAAGCCTCTTGCTCAGTCCCCATGCTGCTGTTAGCTTCAGCTCAACCTTCCAACCCTGTGAAGTTGAAACAAAATCTGCCTGCTCTTCCCACCCTCTCCATTACCACCAGCCTTTCCCACATCATAGAATCACAGAATGGTTTGGGTTGGAAGAAACCTTAAAGCTCATCTCGTTCCAACCCCTTTCCATGGGCAGGGACGCCTTCCACTAGACCAGGCTGCTCAGTGCCTTGAGCACTTCCAGGGATGTCACTGGGGGTGTCTTTGTCACTGATGGGCAGCACAGAGCTCATGGTGATGATGGTGTTCCTCTGTAGCACGTGAGAGGCACAGGTTTGGGCTGTTAATTAATAATTCCAGTCCTGCACAATGACTAGTCTGATGACAAGTCCCTGCAAAAAACCTCTTGGTAGCCTTTGAAGCAAGCATGCAGAAATATCCTATTTTCAGCTGTACATATTTTTTTTCCCAGAATTACTTCACCATGGCACTGCTCTAAATATGTCTTGTGAGATAAGCTTTAAATCCTACTTGGGCAAAGTTTATTAAAAATTAACATTTGCATGGGGAGTTATAAAAAAGAATAGGACCTTCATTAGCTTAAAATCATCCGAAGTACAAAATAATATTGAATTGCTCTCCGCTGGTCCAGACCAGGAAGACTCTTACTGCCTGCCAGATCTTGAAGCCCAGAAATAATCAGCCTCAATAATATCCAAAAAGCCACACTGGAAACAGCACCTCTATTCCCAGAGGTCAAGAAAATGAGCTGCTACCACAGGCTAAGCAGCCTGAACTCATTGGAGTGGGATGTTAGCTGCCATTCCTCTCAGTGGGGAAAACTGCAGTGTTCATTAGGCATCCACTCCAGATGTACTGCTCTGGCAGCTCACAATGTTTGGGAGTGAAGAGTCAATGCAGGGGATGTAGTTTCAAACAGTTTTGCTTTATGGAAGTTCGCACTTGAACCAACACAACCCCTGGGCCGGGTGATGCTCGTTTATCTTGACTGAGGATTGATCCCAGTGACAGCAATTCTGGTCTCCAGCCTTTACAGGAGTTCGATGGAAATAACAGTAAAGTTACTGAAAAACAAGTGGGGTGAGAAAGTGTCTGTACAATGGATGTCTGTAGAACATCAGTTTCCATTTTCATTTTGTTTTCTAGGACAGATGAGGAACACATTCCTTCCCGTACCCCTTTCCTCTTGGGACCCCATGTCGCTTCCCTCTACCTTGCAGCATTTAATCTGTTGTGACTGCCTTAAATGTCTGTGTCTCCATAATATTCACCTTCCCTTGGGCTGCAAGTCACCAGCATGTGTCTTTGTGTTAATTTGTCCCAGTTCAGAGGCACAGCATCATTAGTGAGCTGCCGCTGCCGCGGTAATTACTGTGGGATTTGGGCGCAGCGGTTTGCTCGTGCATTGCTCTGTACCTTCTCTTTAATCTACACAGGCCATCTGCTTCGTTTCTTAACTAAAAGTTGTTTTGTTTCTGCTTTGGAAGAGTGATTCTGTTGCTCCTGATCGTCTCTGTGTAGAAAAACCATTTCAGCCAGGATAAATTACATCCCTTTGATAGATTGTGCTCGCTTTTGAAAGATTCCTTACAGGTCGTGCCCTGTAGTTTTGCTGTGCATGGATTTTTGCTTTCCTCTGTGGCTGCAGGGACAGTCAGGGCAGAATTTTGGTAGGACTACTCTGTAATCTAGGGGACTCTTGTAAGTCTGACCACAGTCCTTCTGTTGGCTCTGTAGCAAAGATTTCCCAATACAAATATACAGTAACAAAAATGTTACTGGGTGGTTATCCCCTGACAACCCTGTGAGTAATAACCTTTTAAACCCTCATTCAAATAAGAATTATGTGTTGGGTGGCAAAGCGCTTTGGCTTCTGCCTAAAACGTCTGTTTTGTGTTTTGCCACTGCTTACCTGATCAAAAATAGTGAATTGTTGGAGTTACCAGGTCAAAGACCTGAGTTATTCCAAATCTGTCTTCTCCCTTTTTGCCCTTCTCTTCCCAGGACCTCTCCAGGATTAAATGGATCAGCTTTTTGTTAAGAGCTGATTTCCTAAGCTCAGGCATCACAGTAGATCGTTTAAGTGGATGGAACACTGATATTGCTGTTAGGGAAAGCTTCCTTTTATTTTCCAGAAAAACTTGTTCATTAGATGATGATTTTGAGAGGTACTCTCTGGTGTGGTCAAACTGGATAATTTCTGATGTTTTAGAGGCTTTAAAATAAGATTGTAAAATAAGAGCAGTGGGGATCTAACAGCATATGTCACTTTTTTGGTCTTTTGGAAGGACTTATAGCCTAGTTTTACCCTTAAAGTGGTTTTTGTTTGTTGCCTTTTAAAAGTGTTCCAGTTGTCGATAAAAAAGGTGAGGGCTACAGCGATCCATGCCTCAAAAAATATAAAATGAGAAAAATAACTTCCTTAGGTCTATTGACAATTTATTTTTACTATAATGGGAACATTATTTCTGCATGAGCCTCTCTCTCCTTGCCACTAGAAGTTGGTGCATGCAGTTCTGAGACAATGAAATAGCAGCATCAAATCAGGCAGTCTGCATCTTGGTTTTGTGAAAAGAGTAAAAAAAAAAAACAAACATTATTTCTCCTAAGACGTTTTGGAGTAGAGCAATCATTTAGAAAATGAAAAGATTCTTTGTCTAGGAGGCTCTTCTGTTTCACTCTTTAATCTAAGCAGCTGTCTTCTTCCTTCCCCGTGGGAAGTGGTGGTGGGTAAATAACATGGAAATTCATTTGATGATGGAGACATTAGGGGTTGGCATGGACAATTAATTTGTTATTAGACAGAATTAATTTTATTTGATCCTTACATGGTTCTGTTGCTGCATATAAATTCAGCAGCTCAGTGAAGTTAGCCTGTGAATGCAGCCCTGGTTTTGCTGAAGGATGGGGCTTTTTTGTGGCTGTGACATCAGAGTGCCTTCTCTCCTCACCTGTGTGTGAAATGGAGATACAGGGAAGCTTTTGGCTTTGTGCTGCTGGAAGTCATTGCTGGGTTTGTGACTTGTGCTTTTCCCCTCCCCAAACTAAATGCTCTGGTCTTCTTTGCTCAGAACTGGTTTGAAAATGTTTCTGAAGCTCCATCGGCAGAAAGCTGACCCGAGAAGAAAATGAGAAGCTTTTCTTCTGAGTTCCTTTGCTCACACAAGAGACAGGATGAAGTATCAGGGGCTGCAGGTAGAACTGTTAATTGTCATCTCCAGAGGGATGGAGATGATGGGATGATCTCCTCGTAGTGGGACAAAGCAGCACCTTTGGCTTTCCCCTTTTACTCCTAGAATTCAAAGCCACATTTTGGTTGATTCTGGTAGGAGTTGATAATTTCTTCTGCAAAAACAGACAGGAATTAGATCTCCTGATGTCTTTCATGACTTTTGAATGTCAAGAATTTGGAGCACGTGCAACAGGAATGCTTTGGGAATGTTCGTACTTGTTACTATCTCTGCTTCTTTCTCTGTTTCCTTCTGGTTTTGCCCTCTCTGTGTGACTTCAGGAGAGGCAGCACTTCAGAAGTGGCTGCACAGTACCAGTGATCCTTTCTTACACAGAGCTGGTGCACATTTTGTTGTTTTGTTTTGATAAGAATGACCTAATCACTGAGAAGATCCCCAGAGAGACTTCAGAGGTCTGTGTTTTAGCCCAGTTCTAAACTGGTGAATGACCGCAACCACTTCATCTTGGGGGCACCAGTTTCCCCTCCCAGGAGATGGAGATGGTGATGCTGAACTCCCCTAAGAGGCTGCTTTGGGATTAACTGCTAAAAAGTGCAGCATAAAAACCTGAAGGTAGCCCTGCACTTCTGCACTAAGTGGAAGAGTTTAATGAACAAGTTACTTATAACAGTGTCCTCGTAAGACATCTGCATTTGCATATATTATACTGCATTTTTCCTCCTGCTTCTCTCCTGCCTTAATTGTCTGTGCTCCAGTTTTCCCCAGACTGGAGAGTCTCTTGCTTGTGCTAGATTGGCGAACTAAAGATAAAAGTTTTTGAAAATGAGACCAAGGACAAAAGCAGGGAGGATGTTCAACTCGGAACTGTAAAAGAATATGTGAGTGTGTTAAAAAGGGTACCAAATTCAATTATTTTTGTTAACCGGTGAGATCAGAAGAGGAATCAATTATATCATGCAGGTATCTCTCTGTGAGCTGCATGGTGAAAACTTCAATTGCATTTGCTTTTTAAAGTTGACAGCCAGGAGACAGCATTGTTTCAGTAGGAATGAGCAAGGAAGAGACTAATGTCATCTGTAAATGGCAGGGAAATACGAAATTCACAGGTCTTGGCAGTAATCTCTTCTGTTGAAAAAGCAAATGAGTGAAAAAGCAGGAGAAACTAAGGGATAAAATCACACCTCTTGAAGAAATACAGGGCCAGGCTTGGCGTGCGTTGCTGGAGATGATTTAGCAGTAATTAAATTGGTTCCAACATAGCGGGTAAGACTATGAGAGAAGAGGGAGAAAAAAAAAAATTCCTTACTATCCATTAGCATGCCAGACTGTTAGTGAGCTTGGTGGGAGAGTGGTGTGTAAGTGAGCATTAGTGATGAGTAACTGTCCTCCCCTCTCAGTCCACACTGAGCAAGCGCTTCACGCTGGCATTAACCACCCCCAGCACAGACAGGCTGTCATTTCTGGGTCTGTTTAGAGTGGTCTGCTATCAGACACAGCACAGACCACAGAAATCTCCTTAATGCTGCGTGCAGAATTCAGCCCAGCTCCTGCTTGTTTCCCATCTCTTTCACTGCCCCTGTGAGGGTCTCGCTGTTTGTACGATGCCCTCCCAGGCATCTGCGGTTCCTGCCAGGCTCCAGCAGCCCCTGTGGAGATCACCCATGTGCCCGAGCCTGTGCAAACATTGCATAAAGCCTTTCCTCTCAGCCAGCTTGCCGTGGGATGCTGTGCCTCTGGGGCTGCTCTGGTGTGCAGAACAACACGCTGCTCGTAAATAACACTGGCTTATTTATAACACGCTCCTATGGCGTTGCAAATAACAGCCATATCCATCACACACTGTTCATTGAGACATAAGGATTTAAAACCACTTCAGAGACCCCCTGTTTCTGCATGTGGCAAGTGAAAAAGCAATTGCTGTTTGGAGCATGGGAGGAGTTGCCTTTGTGTGTCTCTTTGCTGTTGGTATCAGTGGGGTAAATTGTCTAATAACTTCAATTCTAAGCTTTTGAAGTATTTATATTGTAAAAAGTATTCTTTAAGAATGAAATATATATGTTTGAAGTGCATGAATGTTGAATTTAGAGAAGAATGATTGTGTTCAACTCAATTCAGTGGGTGATATTAGAGAGGCAATTACACATGATTTGTGAAATAAAGAGAGCAACCTCGGCAGAGTGTGGTACCTGCAGGGTTTAACAGCACCCTCTGATCTGAGCTAATAAGAGCAGTGTCTAATATTAGAGTTTGCCTTGTCAGAAAACCCATTAGTGTGTCAGTGTGAGGACGGGGCGTGCGAGGCAGAGCGAGCAGCTGTTTGCCTTTTGGTGCCACAGGAGGAGGCAGGGAGAAGCTCTGTCTAAAAAGTTCATTTGTCATGCCGCTGGTTTTCTGTTTATAGTATTAAACTGTTGATTAAGAAAAAGATGATTGAATAGGTGCCTTCTTTTAGAAGCACGCAGACTTCAGCTGGAGATTAATTCCTTCATTTGCTTGTGTTCCTCAGAAGTTTTTTAAAATTTTGAGTAAAGTTGGGTTTTTCTTTTTTCTTTTGAGATGAAAACTTCAGAGCTCTCTAGTTTTCAACCTATTTATTCTTTTCATGTCATCCTCCTTCATACACGTTGAACTGACAGTATTTTTTCCTTCCCTTCTCACATATCCAAAACCTAAATACAATTACAGTTTCCATTCCATGCCCTCTGGAAGAACAGGTCTTTGTACAAGCTATGCCACAGGCTTGGTGAGGAAGGGTTTTCAATTAGTACCACATTTGTTTTTAAATGCAAAGCTTTCAGGGATTGCTGTTAAAATTAGGTATAGGGGTAACCTGTTGGATGTGCAAATACAGAATGTTAATCAAAGACCACAGACATTTCTTCTCTGCTTTGATTTTTAGAGTGGCTCTGTGAGTCTTCTACATTTTGCTTTGTGGCTGGCCCTGAGTTTTTAATTACGGAGTGATTTCTTGTCCTTATCCCCCATCTCACTTATTCCTGGCTCTCCTTCCAGTCAGCTCTGGATAACAGAGAGAGATGCTAGAGTGGTTCCTCTCAATTGTTGGAGAGAAATGGATATTTATTAACCATCTACTGAAATGGTAAAAAGTAAGAGGAGAAAGTGAAGAATTACACCAGTGAATACTGCAGAGAAACATATCTTCAAATATGTACAAGACTGCTCTGGAGGAAGAGGTGATAAATTTTTGCCAGGAGTTGTGCTTATAGGCATAGAGAGCATTTCTAGCAGGTATTTTGTGTTCTGTTCATGCTTCCAAGGCGCTGCCCCAGCAGCTCCGAGCACAGACAGGATGGATGGACTGTGCTTTGCCCTCTCCTCCCTCCATGACCTTGGTGTCCTGCTCCTTGGGCTTAGGGGGAATCCAAATGACAGAGCCTGTGAGCCAGCCTGGTCTTGTCAAGCAGCCTGAGGTGGATGGGATCAATATTTCCCTGAATGGAGCTCAGTGGAGGTGCTCAGTGAGATACAAACCTTGGGGAGGCTTCAGGTGTGGAGACCATCAGAAGATCCATCATCAGAAGGTAAATCTGTACTTGACAGGACATCAACTGCTTGTACCTTCTTCACCGTGTCACAGAAATGCCACTAGAGGATCCTACGTGGTGATCACACTGTTCTAACAGCCCGTTCAGAAACTGAGGACTTCTAAAGATACAGCAACAGTATTTTCTTTGCATATACTCCTTTCATTATGTATATCTGGAGCCGATGTGATTTGTTCGTGTTCAACTGATAGCTTTTCCCCTGATTTTCTTCTTGACTTAAGTGAGTATTAATCATAAACTGTTTCATTAGTAACTAATTTGATTCAGAGAAAAATTTGAAAAGGTTTGACATCTGCTGTAAAATTTGTAAAACTTCTTCCATGGACTCGAGGCAGGTATTTTGCACAGGGGTTCTTCTGCATAACCTTGCTCGTTGATTTTGTTTGTGTGTGCACTTAGCATCCTTGATGTGCACAGGGAGACAGGCAGAAACTTATCTCTTGCTGCTTTTTGGGTGCTTCTTTACTCTCAACAAGCTGAAGAGAATTAGTAACCATGGGCAGCATCTCTGGGACTGCACTGACAACAACAATTCAGTTGTCCTGCTGTCTTTGAACATGGTAAAGCTCACAAATGTTGTTATTGGAGGTGAAATAATAAGGGCAAGCCTAAAAAGTAATAGGTGCAAGTAAAATAGGGACAGCTTTTTGGAATAAGTTGAGGGAGAGGGATTGTCAGGTGGTCAGAAATTCCAGCTGTGTGATTTGTTCCTGTTATCTTTTGTCTTCCCTTCATCGCCAAACCAACCCGTTTTTTGTGCTTGTGGATTCAAGTGATTTTATGTTGATTGTGAGGGTTTTTTTAAACAGCCTAAGGTGGATGTTAAGGATGCTGTTGAATAATTGAAAATGACTCCTGAGAGAAGGAAACAAGGCCGATAGCAGGATCACAGCCTTGGTCTTCTGGAGAGGAGAGTCCAATCTGTTCATGAACCTGCCTGGAAGAATTCCATGGAATATGCTCCTGGAGAGAAGGGGAAACCAGGAGAGCTGGGGAGGCTGGAGAGGGAACAATATCTTGAGCAGCTTTCAGACCTCAACTATTGTGCAAGTCTGAGTCTGCCTAGTGCTGATAATAGACTCCATTGAAAATGGCATCATCTCGTACAGCACTGGCTGGTAAGATAAAGGTGTATTTGAGAAAGATTGTACTAAGTCAGGAGTGTGCCAAGTTTATTGAAAGGCACTTTATTAAATAATATAATGGTATTTTCCAAATGGAAGCAGAAGAACCAAATATAGCAACAGATACGTGACTTCACTTTAAACTTTTAACTTACTTTAGAATAAGAAAAATGGTTCTGATAGTATTTCCTGGCACATCACAATGAGATGGGATAAATTTAGCAATGAGTGTTGTGTGCTTTAATATTGCTGTGTAAAAGGGTTTGTTCTCACCTTTTTGTTTTCTTGAGGACTTCATTGCAAACTCAAAATTCTGTAATTCTGCCTGTGGTGGGTTGGGCGTCCTTTGGATTGTCCTTCTGGTAGGTGGAACACAGCAAAGGTGAAAATTCAACTAAAGTCTCTCAAAATTATCCAGAAAGTTCTGCGTGGATGTGTTGCAGTATGGAAGTAGGATAATCATCATTAACTGTTTGCTATTGATCAGCTTTTTCCGTGGTGTTACGTGGCAGGGAGGGACTTCTCCCCTCTGTTCCCTCTGTCTTTTGTTTGCCAGTTATTTCTGTGATTATACCATATTCTGTTCGCTTTGAAGTTGTGCCCAGAAGTAGAAAAGCTGATGGTCTGTTTCATTCTCCAAAATGTGGCAGTTCATTACTATGAAAACAAACCAAAGGGTTTAGTTTGCAGCAAAGGAGATGTTTTGATCGTGTGTTTCTGTTCCTTATTGAAATGTGGTTTTGTTGAAAATGCAAATATTGTGGTCAAATATTAATTAACAACTGATGAATGTTTTGGTCTCATACATTTAATCCTAATTGTTTTTCAGATGTGTATAATGAATCTCTTTCCTAAGTAGTGTTCTTCTTCTGGTAAACTGATTTTTTCCACTTGTTTTTAATGAAGCACGACTTCAGTGCTTCGCATTTTGTCTAATGGTTTGAGCATAACGTTCTTGATGTCAGTGCAGTTTTGAGGAAAGATTTTGTTGACTTAATATTGCAGAGACAGTGGAGAGAGAGAGAAAAGAAAGCAATGTCATTTTGTCTGTGAATTAATTTTACAGTGTCTAGTGATACTAAAGGGAAGGTGTTCACTGAGTGGCAGCTAGTGTTAAAATTAGCTCTACTAGCTAGCAGGCTATTTTAAAGTAAAAATTTCAGTTCTGAAATGTTTAAATTTGAGAAAATTCGTACATGTGGGCTGTTTTCACAAGAACTGGAGATTCTGTCTCAGGTGTAGAGATGCATTCTCTTCTCTGGTGTTCTCTGCTGCTGTGGTTGAGGGGGGGTTATTGAGGAGGTTATTTGCTGGTTTTTTTGGCATCCCCTGGCTCAGCAGCTTTTGGGAGAACATTCTGTCCTGTTGCTCTGAGCACGCCAGGAGTGGGTGAGGATGTTACTGACAGAGAGGTGGGGAAGGGACCCAGGACTCCGTATCGTCACTGTTTCTCTTCATTTATTCCTCATCAACCCAGTTCAGCCAAAGATGCTGCAGAATGAGAGCAGCAGTCAGACATGGGTGATGAGAGTGTGAAAGACTGGGAAACAGTTAAGCTGGAAAACTGATGATTGGACTTGTTTACCTTAAAAAGCAGTTGAAGAAGAGGTGACAATTTGAAAGCACAGAGTCTAATGAATGAATGGTTTAGAGGAGTTGTTTGGGAGTTGTTTTCCCTGCCTGTGCAAGGCAACAACAAAGATGTTCAATGGAGCTGAAAGGTGGCAAATTAAAACCTGATAAAAGAAAATGCATTTTCAAGCAATGAAAAAAAGTAACGGGAATAATTTCCACCAGAAAACTGGCAAGGTCAGGAGTTTCTTAAGGTTCAGAAAGACTGGATATTTATATGATCAATAAAAGTATCCAGAGGAGTTGTCAATGAGAGCTTGTTTATCAAATGTATTTATTAGATGTCATTTTTCTGCAGTTGGGAAGCCCAAGGTGAAGGGGCAACTGGAATTTTGGTAAAGTTACCTGCCTGAAGTGGTTTTTGTAGCTGCTACTTAAACATCCTATTTGTTCTTCACCATGTCAGGGTCTCAAGAGGAGCAGGATCCCAGGCACAGAGGGGTGGGTTAGGGCTCCTCTGCCAGCCTGCCCTGAGGTTTGTATGGGATTCAGGAGCCAGCATGTGGCAAACCTCTGTTCGGAAGCTGCAGTCCCGAGCACTGAGGTGGTGCATTTTCCTTTTCAAATGCAGAAAACTCTTTCAGAAGTGCAGGCCACAAGGTTAAAGATCAGCCCAGCTTCATGGTGCTCACTTGCTGCCTGTGAGAGCAAACTCTGAAGGAGATTCCTGATTAAGACACGTTCTGTGGGTGTTGGCTGAGCTGTGCTCTGGGTGAGAGAATAAACTGATCCTAAAAACAGCCAAGGGAGGTGTTGCTTGGTGCAGTTTCCATCTTTTACAAGACATAAGTGTTGAAATGATCTTTCATATTTTCAAAGGGTACAAGTTAAAACATGGAACCCTCATCATGTAGGTAGCGGGAAACATACATGATGTAAAATTAGTATTTTCACCTCGTGCAAGGAAAACATAGAATTTTAGTTCAAAATAAAGGCTTATCATTGCTTTGCCCTGGATAAATCACTGGGTGTGTTTAAATAATCCAGCCCAGTCTTATTGTTGGGAGCATGGTTTGGGTGTGAAATGACCCTTTATAGTTATTGTTGTTTCAAGAAGAATATGCTTGGGTGTCCTTTTGCTTTTTAGGTGGTTTATGTAGCATGGAAGGTGCACACTGGCCCAGATTTCAGTCTCAGTTCAGTCTTCTCTGCCTGGTGTCCTCTCTGAAGGAGGAACTGCTGGGCTGCAAGGGCTGAGAGCTGTGTCCCCTCTGCCATGAGAATCCTTTATAAAAGATAAGGCAGATATGCTGTAGGTGACCCGGCAGATAACTGGATGTATAATTTGTGGAACTCTGATTGGAATCACTGATCTTTTATACCCTGGAGGCAGTAGAGGGAATGTTTTATGAATTAAATAAAGTATGGGAAATTATTAATATTTTCTAATAAAGCAGTCAGGTGATGTATATTCTGAAGCATCACCTAAAATCCCTTTTTCTTTGCCTTCTTCAAAAAGCCACAGCTGGCATATTTCTGGAGTTGTTGACACATCATGAGGGGTTCAAGGAATTACTTTTGAGTTCAATGGAATGTGCCATGTTGGATTGGATGAACTTATGTCTGATTTTTATTTTTGTCTCCTCAAAATGTGATGTGAGAGCTTTGCCCCCCTGTTTCAGTTCTGTCTTAGCCCGAATACCCCAGGAGCAGAGCCCAAGTGGTGGGGCCATTCCTCCTCCTTCATTCTTGCAGAGATAACTGCACGGGCTTTGAGCACAGTTCAGTTTACTTTTCTCCCAAGTTAATGATACTTAAGCAGTTAAAACTGCAGGAAACCGGCTGTTAAGAGCTTTAGAGGCCAACATCTGGGTTACTTAGTAGGCAGGAGGAAAAAGAAATCTGAGGGTAAGGAACGAGCATAGGGGTGAATTTTTATGCACTGCAGACACTGGCAGCGTAAAAGAATCTCATGTACCATCACAAAAACTTTATTTTTCTCTTATTTTTAATTCTTATCTTTTTTTTTTTTTGAATAGGTGAGTTATATATAACTAATACATTAGTTTTGTATTGCCAGTAAGTAAGGATGAATCCATTCCCTTGTCAGCTGTATGCTTTCCCTCTGGCAGTGATGGTAATCTAGTGGCTAGGTTGAAGAAGGTTTGTTGGGGGGTTTTTGGGGTGTTTTTTAGAAAGAAATTACTGTTTTTCACATGTGAGCCGTGCACATGGTGTCAGATACTGGTGTCAGGTGGCGAGTGACCCTATGCTGAGGCAGGTAAATAAAGGCAGCTTCACACACGAGATTGCCACTACCTGAGCAGTGGGACTGTGAGAAATGGTAGGAAAAAGAGGGGTTTTTTTGGAACGAAGAGATGACAAACACACTGAGACAGAAAAGCAGGCTCACTCTGGAGACAGGCAGCGGTGAGCGTTC
Organism: Edolisoma coerulescens; assembly: GCA_013397115.1. NCBI lineage: Eukaryota > Metazoa > Chordata > Aves > Passeriformes > Campephagidae > Edolisoma > Edolisoma coerulescens. Next base: position 911,535 of record VWZW01000753.1, on the reverse strand, counting down.
CGGTAGAAGGGAGCTAAACGAAGAAAAAATCGTACAATTATTTCACAGCAGCAGGAGGCTAAGAAACATAACTAAACATGTTAAACTCACTGTGAAGCAAGAGGACCCCGGGGGTATTTTAGTCAGATAATATTTAATTTGTTGCAGTGTCAGTTGTATGATTGCTTGTCAGCTGGCATATGGATGTGCTATAAGCAAAATGGGGCTTTCAGAGACCATGCACAATTTTCCAGAAGATAGTAAGCAGGAGATTTATCAGAGACGGATTAAAAGAGTTACAGTGGATTTATTTGCTCTGGTCCACTGCCAGGATATAAGGCAAGCTGAGCTCTCTGCAGAGAAGTGTTGGAGGAGAGGGACAAGGGCTAGAAAGGGAGGACTGTAAATCAGGGGGAAAACCTACGGAATACAAGAGCGTGTAAGATATACACAGGTATTTGTAGGAGTACGTTTAAAGCTGCCAGCTGAACGTTGGCCAAGAGAGCAATCGGAGTGCAGAGTTTCTCCAAAATTTAAGAATGGATGGTTGAGAAGCCAGGAGTGTCTCTGAATGCCTTGTTCTGGCACGTGAAATGAGTATTGGATCATCTCTCTCATGCTCTCTGCCTGATTGTGTCCTCTTCCCACCACAGTTTCCCTGGCTGGCTGCTTTCTCCAGACTGCCAGCCTCGGGAGGGAAGTTGCTGTTCAACCTGAATGATAACCTGACTTTCCTAGCAAGAAAATGGCTCTGTTATGAGAGTGTTGGAAAACAGATGAAAACCATCCCTCGCAGAGAGATGATGGGACAGGCAGGGATTCCTGGTTTGCTGTGTGCCTGTGGTTATGTCCATCAGCCTTTCTGGCCTCTCCCCACCTGTTCCTGTTAGGCAAGGATGGAGGTATTTGGACTTCAAAAGAAGGAATATCTAATTTTTCTTGGAGAAGCCTTAGTTGTAGGGCACAGCACATCTTGAAAGGCTTCTTTACAGGTTAAATCCATCTTTAGGCTCCTGCAGTAGCTTTTTATTAGCTTGAGGGGCAAAAACACAAGCAGAGGGTTGATATATAGACAGTCACATTTGAGAATTAAGGATATTTTAAAAGATGTTTCCTAATGGTCTTGTCTGTGCAAGGATAGTGAAATCTGCTGGATGTTTTTATTTTTATGAAGTTAACAGGCTTTTTTTTGTAAATGATGTTTTAATTGAGGTCTTGAGTAGAAAATCAATGGTGTGTGTATACATATGTGTCTGCAGTCAGTTCTGATTTGCAAAGTAATGTGAAAATAGGTCAGCCACAGAGAGAAATGTTGGGAAATGGCTGCAGCTGAGAAGGAACTTATTTGTAGGCTTGGGAGTAGAAAATTTTGGTTTAAAGATGAATTGTACAGAAGATGAGGGTGGTAAAAGGAAGGGGTACCATTTGCCTTCTGGTGATCATAGATGCTGCTGAAGGCAAGGAGGGGTTGAGAAGTTGCTGGTAATTTAACTTGTGCTGGTTTTGTTTGGCTGAGAACTCTTGGGGTTTTTGTTCTGGAAGAGTCTATTAGCTCCTGTGCTAATTAGCAGTGTTTCAAGAGGAAGCTCAGGGAGGTGGCTCCCGTAAGAGCAAAGTCTGACCCAGTCTTTAGCCCCAGCTCTCCCTGCAGGCCTGCTGCTCCCTGGGTCTTGCTCTTCCTTGGTTGTTGCTTTTCCCCCTACACTTTCCATAAAGCAATGGGATTTGAACACAGCTTTATTTCCAAAGTAAGGCTTAACAGTTTATCAGTCCCTTATCAATCCCTCCAGCCCTCAGATTGGGGCAGAGCCTGTGAATTGTCAGCATCCCTGTTCCCATTCCCTGGTTAATGCTTTTCTGTGGGGTACAGGGCATCTCCCTGCATCCTGGTGAGCCTGAAGAGGGCTGCACGTGTTTCCCATAAGGAAGGTGCAAACAGGGAGCTCTGGGAAGGGGCAGGCTCCCCCTGATGCTGCAGCCTGTTCATGGTGGCTCTGCTGCCACACGGCACTCAGGGCTCTGTGCTTTGCTTCCGTGAGTTTCATCACCCTGATACAAACTCATTCCTCCAAATTACAGAGGTGTTGTTGAATTGTAATTCTCCTCTTTGATAAACACATCGCTGGCATTAAGATTTATCACATTTATTATTTGCCTTTATTCAGTAGACAATTTACCTGTCAAAGAAAGAAATTAGACTGTTCTGATATTATTCATATTAAGGCTCAGTTGATTGTTTCTTGTCCCTAATTCTTCTCTAGCTGCTTGCAATTTGATTGTTAATGTTTTTTTTCAAGTATTTTATGAGATACCAAAATATTGAAGTGATTTATAATTGCCAGAGTCTGTATCTTCTCCTCCATCCTTCTTTTAAAAGGTTGGGTCTGTTCCGCTGTCCTATTTTCAGTTGCTGTCTTGCCATTTCTGAGTTCCCCAAAGATAGTTGCTCATGGACGAGAGATTAATGTGATTAATTTTATTAAGTAACCTAAGAATGTATTTTGTCAATAGATCCTGACACAGTCTAATATATTTAAGTATTCTTCAGTTATTTCTAACCATATTTTGGCTTGCATTTCTATGCCTCCCACTAATTTTACTGATGTTAAACATCTGGTCAAGCCCCACTTACCATCTCCCTTTTTCTATATTTGAGTTTAAAGCAAGAAAGCCCAGACCTCAGTTATCTCTCTCTTTTATTTGTGTTTTTATGAGAAATAGTTAGCTAAATTATACCTGATTGCAAATAGCATCTGTTTGATGTTGAAGCTCCATATCTTTCTTGAGTCTTGAAATTTTCCCTTATTACAACTAATTTGGATTTAGGAGTCTGGAGATGAAGAGGAGGGGGAAGAAATCTTGCCACTGATTTCTGATAATGAAGCAGCCTATTAACATTCCCCCAAAATTATCATTAATTAAACAAAAAGCTGATGTAATACTTGGAATATTTCTGTACCATCAAAAAAAGCACCAAGTGGGAAATATCATTCTGATTCCACTGTACAGAGTCTGTCTCCTCTGCCAGCTTCTAACCCGTGCACAAGTGAGAGAGCAAGCGAGCTGTGCCGTTGGGTTGTGGATTAATAGTCAGAGTTCACTCGTGTGGAAATAAAGCAGATTTTACTGTGACTAGAATCTGTCATTAAGAAGCCATTATTGGAACTGACCAGCACAATTCCTGCTCTCTCATTGCTAATGACAAAACAATCTGTTCTTTAGAAAGCAACAACCCTATATTTTCTTGCAGAGAACGGTGCAGGAGACCCACCAGAACAGAAGCGGGGTGAAGAGAGGCAGTTGAAAGATTTATTGATCAATAAACCAGACAATTACAGCTTGTTTATAAAAGGGAAAAAAATAAAAAAGCCCCCTCAAACCTCAGGCCTGCGAGCAACACTGAGGCTCTAATAATGATAACTCTGGCATCCAGCTTGAAACGATAAAAGTCAATAGGAAGATATAGGATTTCAATAAAATTATGACACTAGATAAACTTTACCCCAGGAACACATTTTCCCTGGGTGTGTGACTGACTTCAGTTAGATTTGTAACTTTAATTTCTTTCTTATTGATTTTTCTTTTGTTCAACTAATTAGAAAGTCTGTGGTGAACGGGGTGTGCGTGTTTGAAGAGGGGCTAACGAGCAGCAGCAGGAGAAGGGCCTGAACTTATATGTTTGTATATAAGGTCAGACACCTTTTTATGGTTTTTTGGCTATGTTTTACTGTTCAGTTGCTTCCCACACCCAGGCTGGAGTGGCTCTGATGCTCCTCAGTGTGCAGGTGTCTGTGGGCTGCCCTTGTGATGTGCAGTGCTGCAGTGACTGGGGGGTGATGGTTGCAGTGATGATGATGGTGATGGTGCTTATGTGAACCCTTCTCAGGTCTTTCCCTAAAATTACCCCAAAAGTCCTGGAGGAGCCCACCTATATTCCTGCTGTTTCTAAACCACTCTGGTGTGTGAATGCTGCAGAAAGGGACTTTCTTTGAGCCTCATGCTACTTGTCAGCCAGGTCAAATTTTGGTTTTACACAGAGGGAGTAGAGGAGCTGGTGGGAGGACTTGGGAGAAGCTTCATCTTAGGGGTGGCATTTTGCAGAGGTGCCATCCTGTTCTTTCCCATAGCACATTTTCAAGGAATTAGCTCTAGTTTCTGGTTAAAATTATAAAATGTGTTTTCTTCTTAGTTACTTATGCAATAGTAGGAGGAATATTTATTTGATGAATGGGCTGGTGCTGGCAGAAGGAAGGGAAACTGTTCAACCTTTGAAAAAATCACTATCCTTCCTCTTTTTCAGACTTACATCTCCTCAAACACAGCTGCAAGCTGCAGCACCAGGGTTTGCTGCAGGGCATTAATTTCCTAAGTTTATAATGAACATCAAGATTATTATTCTGCATTTAGGGCATGTTTGGAATGAGCTGCATCTCTCTTCGGGTGTTGATTTAAAACTGGTTAAGGTGAAGAGCACCTGGAATTGTGCCAGGTAGGGCCACGGTGAGTTAGCAGAGACTTATTTACCCTGTGCTGGGTAAATTTTGGAAATTCCCAGAGGAACTGCTTTTTAGTAATTCTCATGAATACTCTCCAGATAGGAAGCAGCAAAGCAGCTGTATTAGAATAAGGTTAGAAAGGGCATCTGAAAGTGCCTGGGGAAGGTTTTGATGGGTCTTGAAGAATGAGGAAATACTGCAGCAATTACTAAATTAGGATTACATTTTAGAGAATCTTTTTAGACAGAGGACTTCTCAACAAGAACTTCTGTTTCCTGCCAAACTAACAAGATCTTTAGGAGCGAGGGAAAAGCTTTCAATAAGTGCTCTTGATGGGGAGAAATTTGAAAAATTGAGCTGGGGACCACTTGTTGGAAGCTGAGAATTGATTTCACTAGCAGTATTAATATTTAGAAATAATTAAAGAGGATAGGTAAACTCCAGGATCAAGCATTTAATTGTGCCACCCTTTAGCTCAGCTTTTCAGCACTTTTTTTTTTTTCTAATACAACTTCTGCTGTGCTTACCATGTGTGATTTTTTTTCTTGAGAAGTTTACTCTTCATTTCAGAGAGATGCTTTGAAGGGCAAGGGCTATAGTTGATTTTAGGGGAAAGACAGCCTGTAGGGTTGGTCGTGCTCCCATGCAGCTTTCCCATGCTCACATGAAAGCTGGAGTTTGTCCTCCTTGCAGCTCGACAGCCCAGGGAGCTGCTGGGATCTTGATGGGGATTACTCAAATGACCTCATATTCAGCAGTTAATTGGAAGCAAAGTGTGATGGGAGTTGCCAGGGGTCCTGTTTGCTTTTGAAAAAACACCAAGGATTTTGGGACTGCCCCTGCTGTAATGGAGAGAACATAGCAGTGCTAAATTATCACATGGATGAAAGATGCTTAGGAGAAAATTAGGACAGCGGAGCAGCTCGGAGAGCAGAGAAGGAGAGAGGATGCTGTAATTGCAAATCTAATTGCAACAACATGCAAAGCTCAAACCAATACCTTCACTAAATGCTGTTATTATGTTCTCTTCTGTGCTCCAGAAAGCGATTTGACTGTAAATGGGGAATGGAATTCATCTCCTGAGCACAAGCAGTTTGCCTTATGGAGAGTGCACTGGGCAGACTGGGTGAGTCTGTGGGTACTGGAGGGGGAAGAGGAGGATGGAGAGATCCTGTCCTGCTGCCTCTCTGCTAAACAAGTTCATTACAAGGCAGGTGTGGCTGCCTTGGGGTTTTCTTCTTTTTCAATAACGGGGAAGTATTTCCTTTCACATGTCTGTCAGATGAATAATTCTAAACTATGGCAAAACTGTTTCCCTGGAAAAATATTTCTTTTCAGTCAAATCTGGGCTAGGAGCTAGTACTAGCTGCCAGTACTATTTGTGTTAAAACCTGTTTTTCTTTCTAATTTTATTAAGCCAGTTCCTGTAGCCCCAGGCTGTCCTTTGGTCTGGGGGTCCTTTTACCTGCTGACCAACCCAACTATCTTGGCTGACCTTTCAGTCCATGACGTGCTCTGAACACACTGTACCTCTGGCAGTGCCCCCAGTCTTGCTGTCACACCTTGAATTTCAGTGTTCCTTCCCTTGCCACATGGACACTTGCTGTCCATGTTCAGTCTTTGACCTTTAGATTGGGAAGGAGGAGATAACCTTTGTATCCCTGTGTGCATATTGCAGTGTAACCAGTAACCTCCTTGGCCACACCTGACTTCCTGAAATTTTCCTTTTGTCCCCATTCTTCTTCTCCATCAGTGCCTTGGAGGGAGGCACTGGGTGCTGTCTGAAGCTGGGAATACATTAGGAATACTTCAGCCAGGAGCCCACACAAAAAGTTGTACGTTTAGCTCTGAGCCCAAGCCTTGTAGTTGGGAAGCCGTTCTCAGGGAGGGGAAGAAGGATCCTTCTGTTTGTCTTTCTCTGCAAATGCCTGGTTATAATTGCCAGCAGACAGAGAAGTGAGCCAAACACAGTCTGCCAGACATTAACCTCTGAAAAAATGTTTGTTACAAGCACTGAGTGTTGCAGTATCTAACAAGTGATAAGTCACATACCATTTTGAGGGTATTTGCTCTCAGCCACTTTGTTCGATGTCAAATCTGTTTCATTTCTGTTGTGACAATTCTGTTCTTTCTTTGCTGAGACTCTGGCAGGAAAAATGTCAAGTACAACACTAAATATTTTGCTGAGGAAACCCATTCAGCCATGTTGAATTAGAAGAGTGTCTCCAGGAAGAAGGCAGGCTCTGTTTTCAGTTGCCATCTGCTTGTTAGAGTGTCTGCGTGTTGCTTTCCTGCAAAGGATGTGGGGTTTTGTAGACACAAGACAGTCTAATTTTTCAGTCTTCACAGCAGCCACATTTATTTTATTAGAACTGTGTGTCTATCTGTGCCTTGATGCTGATGTGAAGACAATGAGTGTACATCCACCACAGTTGAGTTGCCGCGTAAAAGAACAGCGGGCAAAAATGTAGAAGCTTCTCCTCAGAGCTTTGTCAGGGGCTTTATCCCTGAATGTTTTTGCTGTTGTCCCTGGCAGGGAGTGCATTTAGAAGCTTTATCCCTGAACGTTTTGCTGTTGTTCCTGGCAGGAGCGCGACGGGATGCGGGCGATCCTGGAGTCGTACGACAGCGAGCTGACCCCGGCGGAGCACTCGCCGCAGCTGAGCCGGCGCATGCGCGAGGCCGAGGACTTGGTGCAGAAGCTGCACGCTCACAACACCGAGCTGGAGGTAATAAAGCAGCATCCTGCTCTAACCCCATGGGGGAAGGAGTTGAGACCTCCAAGATTGAATTGCCTGGTGACGGGATCTGCTCTCGCAGAAGCCGGATTTGAGATGTTCGTGCTTCGAAATTCCAGGATCGATAAGAGCCACGAGTTATTGTTCTGCAGCTGAAGCTGGCAGAAGCCAAGAGTAATCATCTTTGGGTGTGCTGAGTGTGCTGTGCTGCACTGCGTGGCTGGAGGGACAACCACTCCCTGTGGTGAAAGGGTTGTGGTTAAGGGGAAGTGAAGGGGTAGCAGGTGTGGGGTCTTCTCTGTGGTGTAGTCTAAGTGATTCACTCTATCACTTGTGTAATCAAGGCTCTCCTGTACACAAGTGAGCAACTTGTGTCTACAACAGCTTTACTTTAAGGGCTGAAGAACTAAATTGTGTCTGCTGTAAATTCTTCACTTCTTGACATTAGGCCTGACAACCCCAGATTTCTCATCACTATTAAATGCTTTTTACTAGGTTTTCTCTAAGAAAGAAAACATTCTGTCCAAAGGTAGAAGTATCTCGTAAAGGCATTCTTAGATTCTCTTTAGTTCTCTTTTTGAAAATTTGGGATCTGAAATGTGACTGTGGTGAGCTAAATGTTAACCTGCATTGGCCAAATTGTTCCCCTCTTCTGTTGTGCTTAGTGGAATGGGCTTTGTGGTGATGCGTTGAAATATTTGGAATATGTCCGTGTTCTTAAAGCTTGGCAGTTTTATTACATTAGGCTTTACAATAGTCATAAGTATGTGAGTTTTTCTTCGTGTCTAATTCCATCATCATGTAGGTTTAGATGCTATAACTCAAATGGAGTAGGCTGGTAGAAATTGCTCCTTGAGTTCATGCTCAAGGCATAGAGTGAACTGTCTCACTCTGCAGAAAACTCTGCTGTTTCTGGCATCTTTAAAAATGCTCTTTCCTTGTGTTGGGAGATGGGGACTTATTTCAGTACTGGCTCCAGTGATCTTTAAAACCTTAGAGCAGCACAATGTGGTGTAGATCAGTGTCCTGGTGTAGATCCATTTCGTTGCTGTTTCTCAGAAAATGAATTCTGCACAGTTTTGGGCAAGCTGGTAGAGAAGTTAGCTGGTAACACCAGATAAAATGGAAATTTGCCTGAATTCGTCTGCCTCAGAATGTTTCTCTCTTTTGTCTTTTGAACACTGTATTGCTTCCCAGCAGACAGAGCAGGATTAAATGATGCTGACACAAAGGGATAGGTGGCTATTTTATCCTGCTTCCTTAGTTGTTCCCAACAGTGGCTCCAGGTTGTTGCAGGGAGATTTTCGGAATTGTTTCCTTGAATATGTCAGGTGTTCTGTGTTGTCTTCAGGCAATAGCAAATTATCTTTTCCATGCTTTCATCTGAAGAAGAAAAGTCTGGGAACCATTTGGTTATACCCCTTTAATTATTTATAGGGAACAAATTCTAAGTTTATTTTCATGGATATGGATTAAGGGCTACATGGAAAATTTCAGAAAGGAGCTGTGTTCTCTGGAGGTTTGTTGTGTGTGATGTCAACCTCTAAGCCTTTCAAAGACTTTGCTAGAAGCAGGATTCAAAGACCTGATATTTTCCTCGCAAAGTAAAATTTTACGCTTCAGCTTGATTGTGTTTGCCTTTCCAACTGCAGTGTTGGCTGCTGAATCCCATCTGTTTTGAAATTTTGGGGGAAAGTGGTTTTTTTCCAGTAAAAATCGGAAAACTGGAAAGGGAAATTGAGGTACAGGCAGGACCCCTGGTGCTTCATCATCAGGAGCAGCAGCTGTAATCAGCTGCCAGTAGATCAAAGCTGCTGAGATGGTCGATGGCAGCTATTAATAACTTCTGACTTAATGCTCTGCACCCTCCCAGCTCTGCTGAGCCTCCCCATGAGGTTTGGAAGTGTTGACACCTGCATGACTCAGCTCACAAACAGAGCAGATTGCTGGGATGAGGCACCTTGGAGCCTCAGTTGTTTGAGATGTGGCAGAAACAGCCTCTGCAGGAGGGTGAGGAGGGAAGGAAAAGGGAATTTCAGCATGTTTAAATCAGTGTGGCACAAGGGTTGGAGCATCCCGGGAGCCTCTGGTGGGGATGGGCTGGGGAGGGCAGCACACAGGCAGCTGGAGAGGAGCACGGGAGAACCAGGAGAGCTCACCTGGGAGCATCATGCACGTGGCAGCAAAGCAACCAGTGCCCAGCTACTCCAGACAGATCCAGGGGGGGCCTGGGGGCAGCTGCAGAGAGAGGGACAGTGATGGATCTGAGCTGAAAAGGCCTGGCTGGCACTTTTTGGAAGGCTTAGGATGGTTGAAGTCTGGAAAACAATCAAGATCACAAGTTAGCAGGGGATGTGCTGTTGTGGATGCCCACAGAGAGAGCCTCTGGCACCCAGCAGAAAGTGGGACACAGTCCCTGTGTTCTCAGCCTCTGCTGGGGAGGCTCCAGGTATCACTGTGGTCCAGGAGCTTCTGGATTTTAAAAATGCCCTTGAAGGCTCTGAGGTAAATCATCCTCCTGCATTACATTTTGTGGGTTCTGCCCTTCAGCTTTGTTGATAAATCTTAACATTTGCACCATGAACCATGTCTGTCCTCTCTGACTTTTTATCACAGGTTTTTTTCCCCTTTCTTCTTTTTAAAATTTTTACTACAGAGTACTTAATTTAACAAAATCTCTTTCTGTGAGAAGAGAACCCCTTAATAGCTTCTTTTTTCCTTGTTTCTTCTGGCTGCCCAAATCTGTTACCAGCAACCCCACCTCTGACATAACATAGAGGGGAAAAAAGGATGTTCTTGACAGGGAGTTTTCCTTACTCTGGAAAGGGAGATTTCCCCATCCATTTCAGCAGCAGTCAGGAAGCTCTGGTGAAGATGGAGTGATAGACATAATACAGTAAGAGAGAGGAGGAAGCTGTGTGGGACTGGGAAGATTTTGGGCTGAGACAACAGCTTTTAACTCATTAGGGAGATGAGGTCTCTGGTAGGTCCTTTGCTGGGTGTGCAAATGGAAGTGGGAAGCTGCTTAAAAGAGCACAGGGAATGTGAGAGGAGTGTGCAAGCTCTGGAGGGGGCTGTGTGTGAGGGTTAATGTCTGCTGGGAGGATGGAGTTAGGGTACACGGGGAGCTGTGCCCCAGCCCTTGCTGGGCAGGAGAGCTGCTGGGAGCACTGCACTGTCTGCATCAAACATCACCTGGGTTACAGGCACCTTCCAGAAACTGGGGTACAGCAGGATGCTTTGATCCCAGATCATTTCATAGGTGATGCTGCAGAAGAACCACTCCTGTCAGAGCCTGATGAGGCAGAGGACTGGAAGGCAAAGAAAGGCTGATGGGGAACTTTTGAAATCCCCTTCACTGATGCTGGATGAGAAAAGCTGGATCTGTAATGCGTGGACATGCAAACACACATGGACAGGCAGTTGCTTTCTCCTCCCCAGAACTGCCTGCCCCCAGGCCAGCCCCCCACTCCACAGGGTTGATGTGTCTGGAGAGGTTCAAGGAAGCATTTTACAGAGTGTTGGATGTAAAGCATGGAGAGATGAAAAGTGTCATCTGAAATGGTGGCTGGAAAAGCAGACCATTTCACGTGGTTAATGAAGTGTCACTCACCATCTTTTTTTAAAAGTGTGTTTTGGAACTGGAGAGGGAATGAGTTGGTCCCTGGCCAGCCTGTTATAAATACTTTAACAGAATTGTAACTGTATTTCTATGGCAGAGTGAATTTTTGTTTTGATATTGGTCACATTAATAGTTTTGTTGCCAATCTTGGTTAACTTTTACCCCCTTAGCTCTCATTACTTCTAATTTTGAGGTAAATGTGACAAAACAAGAAGCTGCTGTGCATGCAGCAGCTCCTGTGAAAAAGCTTTGATGTGGAGTTTAGTGTTTGAAAAGTTAAATCCAGCTGCACAAAAGGGAGATAATCATAAATATAACTGCATTAATAGTGATTTTATTGCAACACTCCTGGCTCCATACGAAACTGTAATGAAGAGAGATTTGCAAGGAAGACTCATGCTGACACCTTCAATGGTCTCCAGCATCTTTTACACTGAGAGATTTCCCCTGTCTGTGAGCACCATATGTACTCTAATCAGTTAATTGAGTCTGACAGTTTCAGCACACGAAATGCCATATGTTCTGTTCTTTTGTTCCATCACGGGCATTACTGGTGACCTCGAAACTCATTGACCAAATATTGTCACATTATCTGCCCCTGATAGCTGCACTTCATCTGCTGATGGTGAAACCTGGCCGTTGCTGGTTTTGTGGTGTTAAGTCACCAATCTGCTCCTTGCGAAGGGGGTTTACTCAGCAGCCACCACCCCGGTGCTTAAAGTGCTTAAATTTTACAGTGAATGCATTAAAATGTTAATTTGAGCAGCTAGCAGTTCTGCCTTGTCTTTCACCCAGCTTCCCCCATCAGCACTTTTTCACTTTTTTTGCCTTGGTTTTTTTTTTTTCCCCTTTGATCCACACTTTGTGTTTATCCTGCTCCTTTGCCATATCTTCTCTCCCCCTCAAAGGTAGATTACACAGCAGAAGGGGCTTCTGCGGGATGGGAACTTTACAGAGATGTTTCCTCCCATGTGTGCAAGGTACAGAGGAGTTTGTTTTAATTTTCAGGTTTCTCCTGCCTACTTCCTCTACCTCTCTGCTGCCACCCAACCTTTTTCTGCTCAGTGACAACTTTAAGAAGCAGTGAGATGATTACTCTGCTCACTTTGGATGTCCATAAGGAGCAAATCGGAATCACTAGAGCTTTCCTGCCACTCCAGAATGGCATATGTTTCACTTGCCCAGACTTCTGCTGTCACTGTAGCATCTTATCTGTGGCTCGTGGGAGAAAACAGGCTCTCCCTGGAGCTGGTGCTGAGATGCTCCATGCATCAGCTCCCACTGATTGCTGAAGCAGTCACAGGGCTGAACATCATCTTCTGACAAAGCAAACACCTTGTCAAAATAGCACTTTGAACCCAAATGCATTGGCATCTCTTGGCAGACTCGAGCCTTCCCAGGAACCACTCAGGTCCTTTGCATTTGTTTTCCTTTGCTAAAGGAGAGCGGGTCAGGCCTGTGTTCTCTGGCAGTGCTGCAGAATGGATTATCTTGGGTTCTCTGTTATGTCACGTGTTTCATCTTCCTTCAGACCTGAGTGACCTTATCGAGTCATTGAGTCATTAGTTTCCTCCCCTCCCTTTTACACCTGCCAGTGGCTGTGTTTTGGGAGAACACCTGGCAAATAATCATCATATAAATGAGAAAGTCAAGTCACCAAGAGGTTTAATGATTTGTTAAAGGTGACAGTCCCTGCCCTGTCGAAGGACAGTGACTCTTAAAACTAACTGATGTTGCAGCAGATCCTGTCTCTGTGTATCTGAGACTTTTTGTTTGGTCAAACTAGATTTTAAAACTCAACTGCTCTTAATTTTTTTGAGGAGATTCCTCATTTTGGATCTGTCCTGAAAGTCAGTAATTGATCAAGAGAAGTAGACCATGGCACTTCCTTCCTACACTGGAGATATTCTGCACAAGCCAGCATTGTTTTCACTACAGGGAGATTTTTGCAGCTATTTTTAGTGTGTGGATGCTCTGACAGTTTAAGAATGGCTTTAAGTCAGCAGTTCCCAGGGACCACAGCTAACTGGAAGCAACCTCCATCATTCTCAGGAATGAGAATGTCCTGTCACCAACTTGCACAGGGTGAATCATTAACTAACACAACTTCTCTAGCCTGTGAAAAGCTGCCTTATGGGCAAGCCCCCAGAAAAATACCCCCAGCTGCAAACCAACCAGCAGCCTCAAGGACACGTTTACCTCTTGGCTGCATATTGAAGTGCATGGACAGAAAAGCATGGACTTTCGAGTGCAGTAAGGACAGGGGTAGACAACTGTCATTGCTATCACCTCTTGCTGAAAGTCACACTCCTGGTGCAGATGCAGTCAGTGACACTCTGCCCCTTGTTCTCTTGCTGGGTCACATCTTGACTCTCTCATGTAAAGATGAGCAGTAATGATAAATGTAAACAATCACGTGTGTTACCAGGGCAGGGAGTTCAGGCTGATATCATCATCCTGCTGTCCAGGTTTGATGCTCACAGGATGTGGGAATGCTCCTGTACTCAGGCTCTAAGTACTCACTTCAGCCCTGGCAGATTGATAGATGCCAGCAACAGAAAGATCTTCCCTTCTTCCCAACAATGCTCGACTTAAAATGCTCTTGGTATGAACAAATCCTCCCGTAGCCTCTTCTGGTGATGTTGTGAATAACCAAGCACAAAAGAGGCTTGACCTAAGGAATTTGGATTAGCTTCAGATGTCCCTGGCTATAGGAAACATGAGAAACAGATGAACTGTGTCTAAATTCCTACAGAAGATTTAAAATTGAGTTCTTTCTTAGTGATGTGTTGGAAAGAGCCGATAACTGAGGTGCAGTTATGAGTCACATTTACCACAATAGAACAGGGGAGAGCGTTTCATGCGACGCTGAGAGCTTTAAAATGCTTTACACTGGAGAGCCTGCATGCCTGTGCTGAGAGATACAGGCTCTGCAATTAGATGTCTTTAGGTGGAGGAGGAGGAAGCAGGAATACATTTGGAGTGGGAGCAGTGGCCCCATCCACAGCGAAGGCGTCGCATAAAAGAGCTGCTTCTGTGCAGTGTGGTGCAAATCCCCTCCTGCAGCTGGGGAGCAGGGGCTGAACTGGGGCACAGGCAGAGCAGTGATGACATGTCCCTTCCCTCTCAGGCAGAAGACAGTAAAAGGCAAATTAAGCATCTTTGGGGAACGGATTAGGAACAGATAGCTCCCAGCTTTTCAAAGTGAAGGCTTTGAAAGAGCATGTTCTTATGTTGGTCTCCATCACTTGCTGCTGCAGGCAGTGTGAAGGGATGGATGGGAGGCAGTAGAGAGGTTGCTGGGTAAGTTCCTCTAGAGCTTGCGCCATTTTCCAGTGTTGCTTTGCACAATTGCAGAGTTGTTTGATTTTCTGCAGTGTTAGAGGAACAGTCAACATTAGGACAAACTGCTTTCTGTGTTTAATTTGGAGATTTAACCCTATGAATCTCTTCCGAGCTGGAAAGTGTGGTGGTTTGAGATGGCACTGGTCTGATCCATGTGGATTGTGCAGGTACAGCCCATGTCACTGCTGTGCCACATGTCTGGTTTGTCTAGGGCAGGAATGGTCAAAGTTTCCCAATAACTTCCAAGGTACATGGTCTCTTTTTGGAATGACGTGATGGGATCTCCTTGGAGGCAGTGCCACATTCTCCAGAGCACTTCCGACCCAGAGTTTCCTGAAATGTGTGGAATGTGTTCGTGTGGCTCAACCACCAGATAAATATTTTGGTGCCTGATTCTTTAGGAATGGGAAAATTTGGGAAAAATGGGAGAATTGGCCACGCTTGACCAGTTTCTCCCCAAACTAGAAGCTGGGCTTGTTTAGGTTATGTTTCCCAGAGGGGTTCTCAGGCCAGTGCTTCTCAGCTCTTTTGAGCTCTATTGGTGAATCAATCAGGCTCAGGCCAATAATGTCTCCTGTTTGTTAGAACTGCTACTTAGGCACCTCCTCACATCAATGAAAGCTTTAACAGCCCATGGAAACCAAGCAGTTCCGGGCAGAAAGGAAATAAATGTCTCCTGACAGAAAGTAAAAGCTAAGATTACACATCAGGATAATGTTTTACAAGGAAATTTTAGCTGTTCCCTAATTTTGAGTTCTATTAATGATATTTAATAGCTCTTGTCTGCGAGTCTTGAGATGTTCTGAACTTGTTGAGATTTGTTGATTTTTATAATCATTGGATTTGAATTCTGTGATTTGTAGTGCTTCATTTCAGAGTAATTGCATAATCTCTGCATAATTTAAGATTTAAAGTAGGTAGTTGTAAGTGTTCTCGTGTCATCTTTTAATTCATGATGATGGTGACCTGTAAGAGTGAATTATATTTTTAATGATTATTTTCTGTTTAAAAACATCCTGTAAAGATTCCAAGGGTTTCCTGTGGGGCCTCCACATAGGCTCAGCACTGTTGTGCCCACTGTGTTTCTGTGGGGTCCAGCTACAGAGTTTCGTTGAAATCCTGTTACCAAATAGTTATAACATATAAACAGAAAAAATGCTTTGAGAAAACAACACCAACAGAAGCTTGTTCCCATGCTCTTGTGGATCCCAACACTCCTGCTCCTTGCAGTTTGCAAGGACTATAAGATCCATTTTAATGCGCTTAATACTTTGGTTATTTTGGCAATTAGAACAACAGTAGTTGCTGTCTTGGTTTTCTTTTTGAAGCCCATTGATTCTTTATTTTGGCCTTAATTACAAGTAGTAGAAGAGGTGTTTCTTCAGGGAACTAATTAGTCTGAAAAGCCTGGTTCAGCGTAGTGCCTGAGCAGTTTGTCGAATGGGGCCTAAATGCAAGTGCCAATTGCAGTTGTTTTGTTTCAGAACATCCATAATTGTTCACCCTTAGTACTTCTCCACACTGTGAGCTGTGTTTGCTCCCATCTGTTCACCCAGCCTTTCACCATGGCCTGGGTTGTCCAGAGGCTGCAGAACCTCCATTTCCTCAGCCTGGTTTGTGTTAAGGTCATGAATTTGAGCATGGCACCATTGCCAGTCAAAACAGTGAACAGAATCCAAAGGAAGGTGCCTGGATTTCTCTCTTTATTTTTCTCTTTTTCTTTTGCACTTCAATGTGACCAGCCTACTAATATTTGGATAAGGCTGGGAGCAGAGTAAGTGAAAAACCCAGCTGATAGCAGTTCTCACCATGCTGTGAATAAAAACTAAGCTGTTGATATAGATCTCCTCTGTTCAGGGGTGGTCCAGGTAAATTGTAAGGAACAATTCTGCTTTCTCAGAGGCTTTGCAATTTATCTATTTGCTTTAATCAGTGTTAATGTCAAATGTGCTTTGATTGTGCTAAAAGCTTTTCAGCAAAACAAACTGGAAGTCCAAAGTTGTAGAGAAAGCCACAATCTCCCTGTAATGCAAGTTGTAATGTTTTTCTTTTGAATTTTATTTATGCTGTTTAATAAAACAGGCAATGCTGTAGAACACACGTGCCATGAATCCAGCTGTGGTGACAGTATCATGGCTATGAAATGCATGGCACATCGATTTGACATATTGATGTGATTTATGTCTTCAATTTGTTCAAATGGCTCTAATGGCTGCAGCTTTGACAGATGTACACTCAGATTTCTAGTTCTGTTCAAGCCCACATTAAAAACAGAACTGATTCCTGGCTTAAGACATTGATATTTATCTGTTCTGTGTTCCTGTGCCTGCGTTCCACATGTCAAGACTCCCAAACGTGAGTTTTTGTGGCCTCGGCTTTGCTTCTTTTTGGAAAATTGTAGAAACATTTCATTATCATTGGAAAGCTGATTCTTGGAGGAGTTGCTGAACCTAAATATTTTTGATTTTTAAAGGAAATCGACAAGAAGCATGAAAGATTACATGTTATGGTATTAATGGTGTATAAAAGCCCAGTGAGATATTCAGTAACCATGAATGTGAACAGAGTAATTACTTTGTAGAGGTTATTTTAAGTAGAATATCACATGTAATGGGAAAGGGTTTGAGGCTTCTTTGTGTAAAGGTTACCACTGTACATTATTTATGTACACAAAGAAATGATGAGTGTCTGTATCTGTATTAATTATTGAAGTATTTCTTGAGAGCCCACAAACTCTGCATTTTTCATAAAATCTAGGCTGTGCAGTGCAGTTGGGAACTGACCTGATGGTAGAGACCCCAAACCAGTGATCTTTGTGGCAGGTATTATTGCTAAGCTAGTTTTTACCAGCCCTACCCTTGGCAATTCTATTCCGAGTCATCTCAATTTTATTAACATATGGATGCAGGGTTCTTCACTTTCTGGTTTATTCCCTTTTACAAGAGGTCATTTCATTAGTGAAAATTCAGCCTTAGGATAGGTCAGCCCCCTGATATCTCAAACACTCAGATAAAACATGTGCTCCTTTGACCTCCACGGGTCTGGTTCCACCTTGGCAAAATAAGGTGCTGGTTTCTGAGGTGCTCTGTGACCTTTTGCATGAAGGAAGGTGATAGGGACAGCAGGAGTGACGTCTGCAGTGACAACCCCTGTTCCTCTAGGTGGGAACACAAGCAGTGACTAATGTTCATCAGTTATTTGCCTTGCACACGTGTGGGTGTGAAGGGGCAGGAGCCCCCCACTTGCAGAGTGCTGAGATGAGACTCCCCTTCTTCACAGAGCCTGGGCTGGAGGTACCTGGCCCCCAGTGCTGGGTCCTGCTCGGAGGGGATGGATGCTGCCCTTCCTGCTCCGAGGGGATTGCTCTGCACCGTGTGCTTAAAGATCATCTGAGTGCACTTAATTGTCTCTCAGCTGCAGCACGGCAGCCTGCAGAGCTGCTGAAAAGAGAGAAGTTGTTGGCATTATGGATGGTATTTATTTAGAGCTGCTCATTGTACTTGGCAGAGGCTGCCTGGGGGGGTGCCTGTGACGAGTGCAAAACTACCTATGCAGATGGATTTAATTCCAAGGAATGTGTACAGCTGTATAAAATACATGGTGAGTCTCAAATTCTTTGGACAAACGTGGTACCAAACACATCCAGGCTTGTTTGAAAGCGTCGGTTAATTATTTTCATGTATTATTACTCCCAAAGGCACAATGTAAATACACGTGTACACACACATAAGTGTTCCTAGGAAAGCATGTCTAAAGAGCTCTAGATGAGTGATTTTACGCTCTCAAAGCAATAATGTCCCAGGCTAATTCTACAGGCTCTTTATTGCTTTGCTGTTTAGGTCCATTTTTGAAGCCAGTAGGTGAGACCATCACAGCTGTACAGAGAAATGACATTTATCTTCCCAGTGCAGCGTGACCTTATCGTTCATAAGTGGCATTTCCTTTCAGGATAATGAGCACCTTTTTATTTAGGCCAGGCAAGATCCACAGTCATTGTACCCAATTCCTACAGCCCATCGACACTGTACACATCACTGCAATTATTGTGGATATTATTTTCTGTTACATTCCACTTGCTCTTTGGATTATGCTTTTTTTCTGACCAGCAAAGGGGACTGAGAAAAGGAAAGGTCACACTCAAGTCTTCATGAATATCTGGAGGCCGCTGCATGGCACAAATACAGCCACTCCTACAGCAAATGTACATTTCTAAACCTGTCCTCTGTGGCTTCTTGCACAAAGAGCGAGTCACTATTTTGGCATCTGTCAGCCTGGGACAAACAAGCTGGTGTTGCCCTGGGGTCAGGCATTTCTAGGCACAGGTAAATGTATGTAGCTGTTTATCTGCTTGGTTAAGAAGAAAGAAAATTGAAGCACGAAAAGAAGCTTAGATAAACAAGTGTTGGCCATTCTTGTAAGTGTTTTTGTGAGGGAGCTCTCTCTGTCATGCTCCATGGTGCTTTGCCACCAGGAACCTCTGGAACAGCCCTGAGCATCCCACTGTGCCATGGAGGGAGCAGTTCAATACAGCCTTTACCTGCATGGCAGGAGCTAAGAACTGAGATTATCTTGGCACATGTTCTGACTTCTTCCCTTCCCCTGCCAAATGGAGATCTCTCATGTTTCTGTTGCACAGTTTTGCTCAACAGGCATTCAGGAGTGAGGAAACTCAAAGGTTTCTAATGGCACCATCAGGCACTTTCACCGTTTGCCTTGTCAGGCTGCATTTGCTGCAGCAAGAAGCAATCGTGAGTTGCTGGATTGCTTTCCTGAAATGAGTTGCTGTTTGGTTCACTCAGAGAAGATAAACACCCACATCTCAGAAATATCATCCTGTCTGGCATCTTTGGCAGTCTCAGCAGAAGGGCCAAGGGAAACAAATGGACCACGGCTAAGATGAAATTGCAGTGCTCCCTCTGGAGTTAATCCTTTCAGCCCAAAACTGAGCAGCACTGACAGAGCAACATATGGAAATAGTTCCTTCTGTTCCTGCTGCTCAATTCTATGGATGAACAAAAGGCTTCAGCCCTGGCTTGATTAACCCTGCACTTTGCCCTCTCCTGCAGGATCTTGCAATGGGAATTAAACTGATGGTTGGCAAACAGAGAATATGTACCAGGCCTGTGCAGTGCAAGGATGTTCTTTACTTGCTCTGATCCTGTCTTTGCAGGGGTTTTTCTTGTACCCCTTGCATACCCTTTGCAGAATTTTCTTGTTTTATTTTTTTTTTAAGTTGGGGAAGATAGTAACTACTGAAGTTTAAAAATTTGGATTCCAGGCCATTTTGATAGCTTTCTCCTCCTCCCTACAGGAGGAAACAATTAATTCTGAGAAAGCTGTAAATCTGTGCAGGGCTAACATGGGATCAACCTCCATCCCCACAGAGGAGGAGGCTCTGAGGAGGTCCTGGGCTGCTCACTGGCAAGATCTGCCATGGAGCTGCAAGGAAATACTTTGCAGGATTAGAGAAGGTCTTTAAAGCTAGTCAGACTCCTTGGGAAGGGAAGCCAGAAGGTTTTCTGCTCCTTGGTTTCTGTAAGAGCCTCCTTCAGGCTTGAAAGAAGGAGCATAAGATTAAGAGGAGTAATTAAAAAGGATGCCAGAAAGCTGGAGACTGGGGATGTTGTGGGCAGTCAGACTAGCTGTGGGAGAGAGGAGGAGAGCAGACAGTTGGAACAAGAGCTGTGAAATAAGCTCCAGCTATTTTCAGAAGCGATTATTCAATATTTAAGAAGTAATTTATTAGAAATTTCCCTGCAAATGCTTTCCAGAAACTGGATCCTCTCTGGGTGTGACTCAGATTCCTCCAGCTCTGGTGTTCATTGACAGGAGTATTTTCACTTTTGTGATGATGTGGATGGCTGCTTAATTTTAATAGTTTTGAGTCCACTCCTGTTTTGGATGGCTCTTGGCACAAAAGGGCTGCAGAAACATTTCTAGGGCTTTTCTTTAATGGCTGCACTTCATATGTTGAATCTGATATGTAAGAAAGACTAGAAATTAGTCCAAGGTGGCCCACAGAAGCTTGACTTTGCAGTTACTGATAACATAAAAGCCTTCTTCAAGTTGTGGGTGTGAGGGGGCCTTCAGGGCATCCCCAGCTCCGAGTCTGTGTGCCTGCTCCCATCCCTGATCCTTCACTCCCCTGGAAAACCAGGGGCAGAAAGGTATTTGCACATTTCCTACATTCGAATGTCTTCATGTCTCCTTATTCCTCCTTCCCACACCCCATCTCTTTCTGTTTCTTTATATTTTTACCACATTTCTTCTACCTTGTCAGCCACCTCCTTCCCAACAGACCATTAAGCAATAACAAGAGAAAACAAAAAAACCCCCTTGCTGTTCCCTTCAAGTGCTTGCCTTGCATTTGCTGCCTATTTATAGCTGATTCATTTAAACCACAGTGGCAGTCAATCAGAAATGTGGTGAATCCTTCTTTCAAGAGCATGCCAAGAAAGGATCTTTTTAGTTTGCTTGCTTTTTTTATGACTTTTTTGCTGGAGCCTCTACAGTGTGCCTGAATTCCATTGGGATTTATTTATTTTGAATAAATTCTCAAATAAAAGTAGAAGAATTTTCTTCCTCTTCTAAGAAGTTACAGGAGCATGACCATGGCATGCAGGGGATGTTTGATTTTATTTGAGGGTATTTTACCCATTTTTTTTCTTCCAGTTGGAATCTTGGAGGATTTTTTACTTTTTCAGTGTAAGGAACGTGTTTGGATAGAGAGGTTGTTAACCTCTGGGTTTTTTCCTTCCAGTCTTTTCCTCTTAAACTTCAGGCAAATTCTGCCTCTAATCTGTTTGTGGTACAAACCTGATGGGGTAAAATACAGTAATTGTAAGTTATGACTACTGTCCATGTGGCCTTGTAAAGGATCTTTAAACTTTGGTTTCTCCTTTTATTGAGCAGCTTGGTGCTAATCTGCTTCAGCCCTTCGTGGGGTTTATCCTGGCATATCCCAAACAACAAGGCAGGAGCTGGGAGTGAGGCATTTGTACACCACAGGTGAGAGGTTGCATGAAGCCCACATTAATAAACCCAGCTGGACTTCTGCTGGCTCCGTGGGACACTGAGGTGTGGAGCACTGCCAGGGTTTCTGAAGTGTCTGCAGGAAGGCTGGGAGCCACTGATTTGTGCAATACCTGGAAGTGGGAGTGCTACACTTCTCCTTCAAGCTACACTCTCTTTGGTGTGGGGAGGTCTGTGCTGGGAAAAGACACTGGCGATTTTCTTTTAATATTGCAAATCACTTGTAAAGAATAAGGTTGGTTTTGCTTTCCCAAAACAGGTTTAGAAAGCAAATACTGCTTGGAACTGGTCTCTGCATTTGCCAGAGCCTCTGCAAAATGGATTTAGCAGCTGTAGCTGTACTTAATTTAGGGTTTTCCCCTTTTATTTTTGTTCTCCCCTTACTGCCCTCTGATTTTATGCCATGACACCCTGGCAGGACAAGCAGGATGAGGCAGAGTCATCTGGAGGGCTGACTCAGAAAACTGGTATAAAATTCCAGAAGAAATTCCTGCTTGGCCTCAAACATGGATATACCTTCTGTGTCAAAGAGTCTTTGCTAACCTTGCCTTGGTGCAGGTGGTACAGGAAAATGAAGGTACAGGCTGAAGGAGGACAATTATCCTGTTTGTTTTTCCATCTCACTGCCCAGGATAGGATTTGATTCTGGACCCTCCTAGGTCAGTTGTGTTCAGAGCAGCCAGCACAGACCAGCTGTGCTAAGCACACTGACATTTGGAAATCCCCGTCTGGAAAGGGAAATTGAGCAATGAGCTTCTGCTAATTATAATAGCTATGTTTAAAATGGGATGTTTGCTTTATTCAGCAAAATCCAACTAGGCACCCAGACTAGAGGCTGGAAATGCTCTGGCAGCAGAGGAGACAGGTCCTCAACAAACACGTTCCCAGGGCGGAAGCAAGGGCAAGGCAAGCACTGCTCTGTCACAGCAAACATTGCACAGTCCTGTCCTGGGGGTGGATGTTGTTACCTAGCAACTTCCCAAGAGCGTTTGAAATTTGTTGGAGACCCTCCGAGGCTCAGGCACTCTACCCACTGTTCTGCTGGATGCCAAAACCACACTGGTTATAATTTCCCAAGCCAAGGATGGTGCTGGCTGAAACCCCTCCGTGACCTTTATTTGAGCTGGGGCAACCTAAGCAGTAGTGCTGAGAACCAGAACAGAACCCAAACTTGATTCAAGTTAACAAAGAAAGTTTGGTTTAAACACAGATCTTCACTTCCCAATGTTGTTTTCTGGCTGGCTCACAACAGTTGCCCAAGGAAGTGTGCCCACGGGCCTGAGGGCTCTTGTTGGGAGTGTGTTTGTGGGGATAACAGTGAGATATCATTAGGGACAGGGCTCACAGCACCATTAAAAACATCTTTTCTGAACTATCACCAACTTCACTCCCTGCCAACAGCCTTGGGCAGCTTAAAGGAAGGCACTGGCCCACTCAGGGGTGTAAGGTCAGTGTGAGTTGTTCAGTAGCCTTGTTTTAGCAGGTAAAAGGTTATCAAAAGTGACTGTGGTATTAGGGGAGTTGAATAAGAAAAGTATAGCTGTGCTGCTGATTAGCTTCTGATATTCTTTGTTTCATCCAGCTACAGATCATCTTTTTGGGGTCTAATCAATACCCCAAACCCTCCTCCTCACTGTTTCATTTGGGGCAGAGGCTTTCCATCCATACTGCTTTTGTCTAAATTTTTATTCCTATTCCAACTCCTCTGTAAGGCCTTTTTAAACTCTCCTAAGTCCTGGTGTTCCTCTCCAAAGACACTGGCCATCCACTCCTGTCTTCAGAAGCATTGACACCCTAAGGCTATGGGCTGTAGAGCCCTCTCCTTTCTTGGCAAACAGGAATATTTTCCAGGTATTCAACTGTCAGCTCAGTGGAAAGAAAATGTTGCTTTATGGTTGGTAGACTGACAATAACTCTTTATCCCTTTAAATTAAAAGTGACACACTCACATAAATCATTATAACAGTGCTGTGTGCAAACACGGTGCCTGGGTCCAGAGGAGTTATGAGATGACAGTGAATTGGGGTGAATACCCTTATTCTTGACTTTGAGAAGTGCAGTGACAATGAATCACTCTTGGTGATGAGATGCAGCAGTGCTGACTCATCGGGCTGAAATTAGAAGGGCTTTTTTAGGTACAGATGTAATTCCACCATTTTTTCTGATGAAGGGATAAGAGTGAACATTTTTGATGGCTAATTTACAGATTTCATGAACTAAATGCTGTTTCTTTCCCTCTAGCTATCAAACCTAGTTGGAGGCAACTGCTGGGGAGAACTTACATCCAGGGAGGTTGTACTGGCAAAAATGCACAGGAAGGAGCTGGCAGTTTGGTAGCTGCTGGGTGTCACATTGCCACCACTTCTAGTTTTTCAGATTTCCTTTTTCTGGGTTTGGTGAGCCCACAAAGAGAATTTTAGTGGCAGAGGCTTCTCTGATGGGTGTTCCAGTGATGGGGAATGACTCCTTTGGAGAGTCCATCAGCATCCCGCAGTTACTTGTGTGTGTCCTGGAGATGCTGTGCTGGCCGACTGCATCATGCTGGAGGCAATTGGCTTGGCACAGTTTGATCAGTCAGGCTGCCCTTTGCTGTTGAGGAAGCAGCTGCAAACTCACATTTTTTGTTTGGCACTGTATTCTCTCCCCAGGGGACTGCAGCACCATTTGATTAGGATGGAGGGAAGGAGACCTATTACAAAAGTTTATTATTCCCAACAGAGCTGTGCTAATCTTTTGGTCTCTGTGCTCCTTCTTAGCAAGGTGCTGAATAAAAACATCAAGGGAAAACAGGGGGAGGGAGGAGTCTCTGGGGGTGTTGCCCCTCAGCCTCACCTCAACCTCAGCTGCAGCTCAGAGACTAAAACAACAAATGAATGTTCTTGTTTTGAGACGTTTTTGCAAAACTAAGGTGGTTTTGTTACCTGAGCCCACTATTTTCCTGCCCACCTGCCTCATTTTTAAGTGTTTCAGCCTGGCATGGGGCTGTCCAATCTCTAGGGACTCATCCTTTCCTGGCTAGAAGGCTCTGCATTTTTCCATCTCCCAGTTTGCTTCTCTTCCTTCCCTGGCAGCATCTTCCTGAGAGATTATATGAACAGTGTTGGTGGAATAGATTTAGAGAAGTTTAGGGTCTTTCTCCAAGTGTTACATTTTATTGCAGCTGTGAAGGTCACCTTTGCTTTGAGGATCAGGGAGATGGGGTTGCTGCCACCTCTGAATGCGTTGGTGTTGGACTTCTGCACTTATCGTGGTGCTTAATCCTTTTAGTGCCTGAGTGCTGTGGCCCATCAGGTGTGGTTTGTGTCAACAGTGGCACCTTGTGCTCAGAGATTATCCTTGTTCAAAGGTTTTGGAAGGGTTTTACAGAGTCAGTATTATCTTCAGGTTAGAGAGGGAGAGAAAAGAAGGAGTTTCAGAGTTTAGTGCTTCGCCCCAGGTCTCTCAGCAGTCGTTAGGCAGAGTGGGAACAAAAGCCAGGTTTTTGCTGCAGGACTGTGCAGCTTACTTTAAGCTAGGTCAAGTGGTTTGCCAGGAATAAGGATGTGGGCAATTTCTGCTTGGAATCTTGTCTTCCTCATCTCGTTTCAGTTGTTCCACAGTCACTTTGTTAGCACCCTTTTCTCATAGTCTAACCAGGGAGAGTTTGGGCTTATTTCATTATAATAAGCTTACTGTCAAGAATTCTTGTCATTATTAAGTGACATGTGTCTCTTAAAGAGAAGGAGAGAGATTGGTCTGTCCTTGAGACTTAAGAGCAAGAGAAGGGTGGGTTATTATCCCTTTGTCCAGTAAATCTTGATAGAGTGTTGACAGGAGCCCATATCTTTGCTAGGGGAGATGTTTTCCCTGCCTCTTCAGTAATTATAGCAAAGACTTTGGCGATTTTTCAGTTTGCAGGATCATTTTTTTGTTTAGCGCCCAAGAGCTTTGCTTTATTCCTCCCTGATTTTGGTAACCAGCTGCTTTTTGTCTCTCACTGGGGGGCAGAGTTTCCCTGCACAAATCCAGTGCAAAACTGGTTTTCAGAGAAGGAGCAGCCTTGTTTTTTTCATGGAAAACACTCTCACTGCTCTGAACAAAGCAGTGGCCTTCAGTCCCTGGGTGTTGTGGTTTGCTGTGATACCCAGGAGCACGAGTCCCTGGAGATGTGGGACATCTGGCTTACAGGCGTTCTTGTTTCCTGTATTTCCTGTCCTTGCTTGGGGTAAAATTAAGGACTAAATTACATGGAAAACTACATAAGCTGTGGCCTGAGACACATGCCTTCCATTGAGCTGCAAGCCTATCCTCATAAATTATGTCAGTAAGTAATGGTCTCTGCCTATTGCAGCTTCTCTGCAAGTCAGAGCGAGTGTGGTTTCTCCGGATTTCAATTTCTGAAACACGTTCCAAAGTTGTTGGGGAATTTTCCTCTTCACTTTTGCTTCAGACTGAGCCCCCTGCCACCTCCAATTCAGCTCCTGTGAGATAACATGGTGTTCTGGATGCTTTTGAGACAGCAGCAGAGTTTATTTGTAGCTGTTCTTTCCCGCTTTATAGGGGATGTGCATTTGATTTTACAACCAGGAGAACTTCCTTGAGAACAGCAAAAAGTAGCCTGTAAAGCAGCAAGGAAATTATTTAGCAGTGTCTGGTACTAAACTGTCTTTCTGATTGTGATCTCAACTGATGCAATTTTGTGAAAGATTGGCAATTTCAACCACAAAGCATCAAAATATGTTAAATTAGAAATGACCAGTTAGTTCAGAGTAATTCTGTAGTGCAGTTCAGAGGTGCAGAAACAATCCTGTACTGCTGCCCTTGGGCAATAATGGTGTGCAATGGGTTGAAGGCCACAAGTGTTGGCTAGCATGGGATAAATGGATGTCTAACTTTAAAGTAAACAGGGAAATGCATGCATGAACTCTTGAAAGCTGAATCCCACGGGTGAGATTTCAGATTGAACACTAATGAAAATTTAATTTCAGTTCTCACAGTATTTTAATATGCAGGATCACAATATGCAAATAAAGTGAAGTCTGACTGCAAGTGGCTGATGAGTTACTTCTGCTCAGTCTCTGCCACCCCCAGAAGTAATCTGTCTGTGGCTTTTGTGAAATCAAAGTTTTCTTTCTGTTTTCCCCACAAGCCAGAGCCTCATTCTTTGTGTGAGAGGTAATTAGTGACTGCAAAGTTCTCTTCAAATTGTTCTCATCCTATTCCTGTGTTGTTCCATGGAACTCATCAGCGCGGTGCTTATGTTTCTACATTGGATTGAATTCTAATTGTTGCAGTCAGTGCTTTCCTTATCAGAACTGTCCTGGGAGTGCTGCCATGTTTTCAAGTTTCCTTCTGTATTTCAGCTGCAGCTTCAATGCACTTTATTCGCCTTGTGTTTCCTGAATCAGATAGAAAAAGGTGATATTGTGCTTTTTCTTTTCCTTCTTCCCCAGCCTATGGCTCCAGATGAGATGTGCTGGCTTGGACCTGTAGAGGTCACATCACGCTTTAGCCACACACCAAGGCCATCCAGCTTGAGCCAAGAGGCTTCATCTTCTGTCTTTTTTTGTGAGTGATCAGAGAAATAAGTAACTGTGAAATTAGCCAGGGAATGGGGGGCAGCCAGCACAAGGAAACTGAAGTGATTTGGCATGTTAGAACATACAAGATTCCCTCTTTCTGTGATCGGTAGCCGATATATCCTTGTAAATGTAAATTGTGTGTTAACTTTCTCAAAGAAGAGAAGCAAGAATTTATCTTAGAAGTTAATTAATTTGAAATAGCTATTAATTAACATTATACCTACGTTTGCCAATTATCACACTTGACTTGGATTTGCATACAACTGTTGCATATAAAATACATCTGAGGGTATCTTGGGCTTCAGTGAGATGTAAAAATGCCATTTTTTGCAGCTGTGTTCCAGCTCTGCCAGGCAAAACCTCTTCTTCCTTTCCTGCCCTGCAGAGGTGCTGCCCTTCCAACAAGTGGCCTTCCTTCTGGGGACTCTCACTCGGGATTTATAGCTGTGAAAGCACAACCCCAGAATAGGCAGCTGTGTATGTTCTCAGGTATTTCACCCTGATGAGAAAGAATAAAAATTGCATTTTTAATATGAGGTAGTGAATGTGCTCCTTGTTTCTCTCCCTTGTAGAGCACCGATGTTGTATTAACGTGACTGTTACGATAATCATGTTTTTTGATGAAAGCATAAGACTAAAATGATGTTTCCAAATGAAGGTTGTTTTGATTTATTCCCTGTATGCAGCACGCCTAATTTTGCTTCCCGAACTCCTTGAAGCAAGCTTTTATTTTATGGTGCTGGCTTTTGCCACTGCTGTGCTGTGCTGTACCTGCGAGCTATTTAATGTGCCACATCGAGGAGTAAATTAATGCAGGTCCACAAAGAGAGCGCTTCGATTTGCTAATTGCTTGTAGAGCAGAGGGTATTGTTGTGTAGAGAAAGGCTGTTCATTAGAGATTGAACAGTTAATTTTTCCCTACAAACAGGGCTCACATCTGAGCTGCTTGCCCATCGTTCAGGGCAGTCAGCTCACCATCAGCCCCCGGAGGGGAGTGGGGGGCTCTGGATGCGGTCGGTTTAACAGCAGCATTGTCACCACCAGATTGCTTCAGTTTCATTCATTAAACCCTCCCTGACCAGCCTCCTCCAGCGCTGTCAGTGAAGGCTGACTTTTGGAAGGTACAGAAGACAAATTATTGATGCAGGGAAGCAAGTTAAACAATTCAGAAATGTCTCCTTGGAGCTGAATCGGTTCCTCTCCTTGGAAACCGTTCCTGCTCCTCTTCCAGCCGGAGCTGCAGATTCCCAGTGAGGCTGGAGCACAGGTTCTCCCTTTCCTGCCACTCTCTTTTGAGGATGACAATCCACTGACAGTAGATTAGACCATGTTGTCATGTAAGATGAATATTTTGAATTGACAAACCCTTTTTTTGAAAGCTGGAAGTGTAATTGACTGAGTACTTGAGAGGTTTTTTTTTTTTTCCCTGCTTTGCTACTTGATTTTCCTTTACCTGGTTCTGCTGCCTTTGTTGGGTAAACTGCACTGTATTTGCATATCTGATTCATAATATCTGGTTGCATATCAGGTTTTTTAATGTTTGAGCTCAGTGATCTGTGGGAATTTAACATGTGTCTTAAGTAAAGAGAATTTCCTTGGAGCTTTAAGTTAACTTCTATGCGTAGCCTGAAAATTCAACACGGAAGTCTATCCTACTGAGAGATTCCTGAGGTGGATGTGATCAACTGAAAAGCCCCTAACACAGAGTTGAGCTACAGAGAGGATCATGGAAGGGTTTGGGTTGGAAGGGACCTTAAAAATCGAGCTACAGAGAGAATCATGGAAGGGTTTGGGTTGGAAGGGACCTTAAAAATCATCTTTCTGTGGGCAGGGACACCTTCTTAGACCAGGCTGCTCAGAGATCCATCCAGCCTGGCCTTGGACACTTGCAGGGATGGGGCAACCTGTGCCAGGGCCTCACCACCCTCATAGTAGAGATTGTGGTTTCTTTTTTTTTTTATGTCTAGTCTAAGCCTACTCTTCTCCTGCTTGAAACCATTCCCCCTTGTCCTGTCACCACCTCCATGGCTCTTCCCAGAGCAGAACTCTGAGAAGGGACTGGCAAACTGCTCCAGCATCTGCTGGACCCCCTGTGCCTTCCCACCCTCCTGAAAGGCCCAGGCAGGTCCCACCCTCGTGTTGTCCTTGTCTGGATGTGGCCAGAGATGGCTCAACCCAGAAACCCAACAGCTCGTTCCTGAGAAGATTCATTCCAAGAAACAACACCGCACTGTTTTTTTCAGGTCTTTTCTGGCAAATGCCTGGGGAATGGGAGCAGGGGCTGAGCAGGCTGCCAGGCACCAGTCCAGGGCCCTCTGCAGCTCCTCCCTTCCATGGCTGGGGGGGCTGGCAGCTCCTCCCCAGCACTGATTAAGTGAGATGTGGGGATAAGTTCAGAGCCTAATTTCTCCTCCGTAATTAAAAATGTGTGCATCTGTCATGCTGCCGGTGATTAGTTTGTATTTTCTTGTGGCCTAGAAGGAATATGGCAGTGAATCACTTCTCAAGCAGCTGTCCTCTAACAGCTGAGGGAGGTTCAATATTTGATTTAAGCTAATAAAAAGTCTGGGATAGGGCTGATGTTTACAAACTGGACGTGATAAAGCATCCAGATCAGCTGGATCACAGCCTGGCAAGTGCAGACACCAGGGACCCTGCTGAAAATTTGGGCTTTGTCTTGTGCTTCCCCACATGGCTGAGTAGGATGGGCACGGAGAGGGCGTGGGAGGGTCCTCACTCCGGGCTGCAAGTGCATCCAACAGCGTCAGCAGCCCTGGGGAAGCCTCCTTGTTTCCAGCTTTGTCATTGTAACATCTCTCAGCACATTAAATATGTCCCTTTTGCTCTTCTGTGAGAGTTGTAGTCAAACCATATGTTTAAAAATCTTTTAATCTTCATAAATCATTTCTTCCAGCAGTCTAGTAAGTTTAGTAGCTGCTCTCTGAATTCCCACTAGTTACTGACTCTTTCCCTTTGAGATGAGCTGCCTAGAAATAAATGCAATGAAGAAAACCTACTTTGTGATTTAGTTCTTATCTGATTGCTTCTCCAAATCATATTGATCTGCTGTTGTTATGCTGCTGGCTTGGACTTGCTGTCCAGGTTTCTCTCTGTGTCTCTGTTGGCATAGCACCTTGAAATGGTTATTTTCCCCAAGCCATATTATATATGAGATAAATTATGGCATATTTCCTGCTTGTGTTTTCAATTTCTCCCATCCCTTTGTATTATTTCTCTCTTGCCTAAAAGGTTTTTCCAGCCTTTTCCTGAAGTAAAATGTGTTGGAGTCTTTGCTATCCTTTTCTTCTGACTTTTATGGAGGTGTATTATACTTTAAAATGCTCTTATACCCATCTAGTTAAACAGGCTCCTAAGGTACTGTTGCCTTGGTGTTACAAATGAAAATATTTACGCTGTGAGGGTGACCAAAGCTTGGCACAGTGTGGTGGGCTAATCCAGGCTGGGTGCCAGGTGCCCACCAAAACCACAGGGGATTGAGCCTTGAGGGGATTCACACTCTTACTCGGTGATTCCATAGGAGTCTGTGTGAACAGGGGGATGAACAGAGACTTGACCCTCAAATTCAGCTACTGTAAAACAATATGTGATTTTTAATGTAATTTTTAATTAAGTAATTTTTATATCTGGTTTAGAATAGGCTAGTGGTTTCTATCTAAAGGTTGTCTTCATATAGATAAGGCTAATAAGTATACAGAACAGTTGAGGTAGTTTGTAATCAAAAATATTCAGTCAGTCTTGGGGTGTTGTGCAAAGTTTATGCCAGCACCTCTCCTAAATAACCTCTCTGAGGACGTGTTGTCTAATTCTTCCCCAAGCAACTCCTGGCTCCAGCCTGCTGCTGTCATTGTGCCTGCTTCAGTAGCAGTGGGGAAAAGTCTTTCCCAGGTGTCTGCAAATTTACAGTTCCCCCATGTTTCCTCATCAAACTTGGTGATCATTTCATTTTTTCTCTTCACTTGCTTGTCCAGGCACTCCAGTTTTGGTTGGGGCTGGCGTCTCCCGTGGTGTTTAATGAGGTTTCATTCTCCTGTGCCAGGTCCCAGGCTTGTATTAAAACCCTTTTCATCTTATTTCAGTGCCTGTTCCTCAAATAATGTCACATCATCCCAGGCCCTGCACAGCAAGAAGCTGAAACTTTTTCAGTTTCTGCTGAGCTCTGGGGCCAGGGAAATTTTGAACTGTTTGGTTGTTTGTTTGCAAAATGGAACTTCTGCTGTGCTGAACACTTAGGCTGTATTTGTTTGTTTGTTTGCTTGCATTTCAGTGTAGTTAGCCTCCAAAGCTGAATGTTCTGCTTTTCATTGTAATAAACTGCTTGCTGTTTGTCTCTGGTTTGGATGTGGCACTCAAAAGACCCATTTCATATGTGGTGAGAAGCTGAGGGACTCTGGAGAGTTTTAATGAATATTTGCTTGAAATTACACAAATCAGTTTGTGGGAAAGTTGGTTTTATTTCTTTTATTTGTTTACATTGTTTAAATTATCTTCTCTGTCATCAGTGACTGTTTTCTGGGCTTTCTGCTAAGCAGAGAAAGGCTGATTGCAGCCTAGCAGAGGGTTGGAAAATCAAAGATGTGGGAAGTAATAGCACTCATGTATATTATACGTGGCTTCTCTTAACCGTCTCCTAAACACCCATTTCATTTAAAATCACTTTTCATAAACAAAACTCTGTGAAAGATCCTCTTCTGAGTCAAGTTTCTGTTTCCCCCCCAAAATTATGTCAGAATAACAGAAGGTATTTCTACTCTGGTTTGAGGTTCTTTGCATTTCAAATTTCCCTTTAAAAAAATAAAAATGCTGTGTTGGGATCTTTTCTCACGGAAATTCGGGAGGTTCATGTTACAGAGCAGATTTTCTTAGTATTTTACCACAGCATTTTGGAAGGCTTCCAAACCCCACCCTGGACCCCAGCACTTCAGCAGAACATTTTCTGTGGAGTTAACTTGAAACACATACTCCTTTCAGGAGCTATGGAGCTAAACCTCCTCTTCTTCAAAGTTAAACTTGGCAAAACTGGGTGGGTTTTAGACCACTCTTTCTGCAGCTTCCAGAGAAATGGAGTGGAGGCACGGTTCTGTCTGGAGCATGAGATTGAAGTTTGGGCTGGCTCATCTAGTGGCATTCTCTGCAATAAACTTGTTTTTTCTTGTGTGTGTAGAGTTCAGGCTCTTTGGGACGGGATGCTGACGGGACAGAACAAGACCAAACACTTATAATTCCATCTCAATGCCATGAAAATCATGGTGTCCTTAGTCATTTTCTTTTGGAGGGGTCGGGATGGCAGTCTTATTAAAAAAATTCCAAAATTACATCCTAGACTTAATTTCCTTTTTCTTTTTTTTTCCTGTGTCTTGAAGGCTCAGCTGGCTCAGGCCCTGGAAGAAGTGGGCAACCACAAGCAAAGAGCAGAGATGGTAAGTGTTCCATTTCTGCCTTTTTTTTTTTTCCCTAGCTGTTTTACAGAGCAGTAATATGCAAAGTTCATTTAAACAGTGGATCAGTTCCAAATCATCAGAAATGAACAGCAAATAAACATTGTAAAAGTTTGTGTTGCTGCTGCCAGTCTTGGCACTCCCTGTCTCCATACTCACCTGGAAAAAGTGTCGGATGAGATCTAGTGGTCTGTCTTCCTTTTTTTGGTAATTCCTCTTCTCCTTAGCAGTTCTAGATCAGAAGCAAGCATTTAATTTCATACTGAATTAACTCCTTTCTTTGGGAGCCTTTGATTCAGCCTCAAGTGTTCAAAGGACAGGCAGATGAGATACAAGAGAATTACCACAAACTATTTTTTTATAATGTCTGTTAATTTTCTCCTGGGTTTGTCTATTTTATTGGCACTTCCCTCAAGGACCAAAAATAATAAAGGACACAAAACCAGGTAGTTGGGAGGTTTATGTGCAGTTTCATGATTTGGATATGATTCTTTATACTCAGGAATAAATGAGGTGTCAGTGTTAAGCCGTTTTGTGAACTGATGCTTTTGCTAATGGATGAATTGTGGGGTTCCTGCAACTTTTTCTAGTCACAAGGAAAACCTGAGCAGTATCCAAGATGCAGAGACTCATTCTGTAGGTGTGATTAATTTTATTACTAATATAAAAACAGGCCTGCATCATTGGCTAGTAAGTGGGTGCTAAACAGACATCTGTTCTAAAATCCAAATCATAAACAACAGTGCCAACACAGGTCTTATTAGACTTGTGCTGACCTCTGGTAGGGCACTGAAGGGCAGGATGAGGTGCCCCTGCTGTGCTATTAATGGGTTGCCATACCTCTGTTAGGATCTTTTTTTTTAATTTGTGCCTCTTGCTGTTTCAACATCAAATTTTCCATCATGGGAGCATTAATTGATTCTGGTTCTGGGGTGGTCTCACGTTGTGGGCAAACATTTTCATGTGCCCAGCTGCTTTCTGTGGTGACACAGGCCACAACTGATACTTCCAGAGAAAACTGAATTAATCCTATTTGCCATCTGATCTCATTACCTGCTGCCTTGTAACAGTTTCAAATTCTATACAATCAATTTTGCATTGTGCTCACTGGATGTATCAGAGGAAAAACTTGCTGTAATGTTTTAAATGTTCTGATGTTCTGGGGGTTTTTTTAAGCATTTCAAAGTTTTTCTTTTTGGGCTTATTAAGCCAGGATTTTGAGTTGTTTGCATTTAAAAAATTGTTGTATTAAGTGGGCTAGCACAGGGCTGGAGAAATTGGAACTTCCAGTGTTAAAGCATTAATTGCTGTTGTGCATCCTCCATCAGCAGAGGATAAAGCAGCAGTCGGTGTTCAGTGCCTATTCCCAAGGGTTTCTCAGTGGAAAACTGCTGGTCTTGTGATCTTCCAGTAACTCTTAGATCAACCTCCCATGAACAGGCTTTTTTTCCGTGGTGCTTTAGACCACGGATTGCAGATTGTGAGGTGTGGGTTTTGTTCGAGCTTGAATTTGTTAAGTAAATACAGGAAAATTGATTCATACAGAGGAAAAGAGATTTTTGTTCCCCTCTTTTCTCCATTTGAGGGAAAACCTGACAGTATAGCTCCTTCTTTTCACTGGTGGAGATGGTTCTTCTGCATCCCCAGTCGAAACCTCCCTGGTAGAGAAAACTGTTGTCACTTTGTGTCTTCTACAGTGTTGGTGGTGACAGAGGTCTGTCCCCTCTGCATGGGGCTGTTCTGTAGCTGCCTGCCAAGGGCTCCTGTGGATGTGCCACCAGCCCCACTCTCCTCCCTGCCATCCAGCAAAACGCTCTTCATGTGGGGTTTTTTCCTCCCTCTCCAGATCAGTGTCTCACCTGGATGGCCTTATTTTCAGACTCCTTTAAATTTGACAGGTCAGGAAAATTATTTGCCTGGTGTGGATTCCTGGCCTCTCCCCTTCTTTTTCATCCCTTTCACGCGTGAGCTTCGCTCTCAGCTTGATGTTGAGCTGGGAATGCTGGAGGGCTCGTCCTGCTCTGGGTGCTGACAGATGTGGATATTGCTTTTCATCAGCTCTTCTGCAAACAGGCCATGGCTCTAAGTGGAATGGAACAAACACCTGTCAGGTGCTCTCGTGCAGCTGATGAATCCTTGGGCTGCTTCTGGGACAAACCTCTGTGCAGGTGACATCTCTGCTGCCACCCTGAAGAGCTCTGATGGCTCTGCCACCCTCCCTGGGGCACTGGAAACGAAGAGATGGGCTCTGGGGCCAGGGAACTGGCTGGTGGCACCTCACTGAGGAGTCCCGTGGGCTTTCTTCTATCAGTGGGAGCATCTCTGGTGCCCTGGTAAATGATTCATTCTTTACATAGCGATATTTAAAAGTACAATTCTTGTGGGATAAATCTGATGGGATCATGGCCTCAATACAGCAGTAGCTGCACGCTTGGGGCCTCTCCTCCAAGGACACAAGCTCAGGGAATTGTGTCCCCAGGGACAATGGCAGATAAAGGGTGGTGTGTGTGATAGGGAACCCTGTGCCAGGCTAGAGGAAAATGGGATGCCCATGGAATGGCGTGGCTGTTCTGACTGCTCCAGTGCAGGGTTTCATTGCTTGTCAACTAAAAGTGAGTGTGTGCTACTGGAGGAACAAAAAAAAAAAAAAGAAATTTAAATGTCTTCAGTTAATTGCAGTTGACAAGACAAAGGCAGTTTGACTTTCCAGTATTAATTAGCAAACCCATACTAATTAGCTTGTATAAGCACAATTCATGCCTCTTTCCCTAAATGCAATTAATATTGCAACTGAAGACATCTCTGGGCTGTGCCTTTGTATCATTAACATACTTTGCCCTAATTAGACACGGCCAGTAGTGGCTGGAGAAATGAGTTTGTGATTACAACCATAAAAAACCCTCTAATATTTTATATCCTTCAGGGAACTTGAACCTAGAATTTATTTTTTGATTTAAGAAAAATTACCCTTATCATTGTGCTGTGTAATTAACAATGAAACTTTGATTTTCCTCTCCCTCTAACCCTTCACTTATTTATTTTTCTTTATTCTCAGTTTAAGCATGTTCATGTTGTAAGGGAACAGTGCCTGCCCATAAGACACATAAGAGCGACCCCTCTTTAGAGGGCTCAGGTTGCTGAGCTGCCCCACAGATCTGTGGGGTTTCTCTGTCTTTTATTTGCTGAATGTTTGTTTGCAAATTTTTTGTATGAAAATTCTCTTTTCTGACAATTTCATCAGCACTGGAAGTTTTCTTTATTGAGGCTGGTGCTACAGTGTCTTTATTTCCATGATGTGCCAGGAGGTTGCTCAGAGTTCACACAGCTCCCTGATCTGTGCTCCCAGGATCTTATTTCTCATGGTATGTTAGTTTAGTGCTCTACTGGCCTAAAGCTGAGAGAGAGCTTCACTCACACCAAAATATTATTTGTGGAAAATGCCTTCTTGTTTGTTATATTATTTTTCTTTCCCTCCCTGAGGGAGGGAAAGAGAAGATGTGTTCGTTTTTGTAATTTTCGTTTGCCTTTTTCATATCCCCTTATAGACACCAGGAGATTGTTTGGCTCAAGCTTGCCATCCAAGCAACAGTTCTGATCTCTGATCTTATGCTTTCTTCCAGTCTGGTTCTGTAGCAGGGGGCATTCATGTCAAGATTTTTTGTTATCCATCATTAATCCCTGAGGGAAGCCAGCTTGGTATTAAAAAAGCATCACCTGTATTTTCATTACCCTGAGGTGCTGTGGGTATCTTTTGGCTTTCATCTTCAAAAGACAGCTTGGCCCATGTGGGCTCTGAAATCTATAGACTGCTCTTTGGAACAAATTAAATTTCACCCTCCAGCAGATTAAAAAGCATGGATATAAGAATCAGAAGAATTGCTGAGCAGGGTGGGAGGTAAAGAAGATTTGAAGTCCAAGAATGCAACCGTCACCAAATGAATGGCATAAACTGAGTGTCCTTACAGAGGGAATAAAGTCACCTTAAAATTAATATAATGAATGCTCCTTGCCTTGAGGAAAAGTGTTGGTTAACCCTCTGCAGAGAACAGGAGACCTTTATTTAAGAGCAGCAGGTCAGCAATAGTTAAAGAACCAATCATGTGTTCGTTCTGCTGGCATCATAATGTTTAGGATTAACTGAAATGTCAGTGGCTGCCTACACTGATGGTTATCAGGAGTAGAAATGGAGACAGAAAGGAGAGTGCATGAAGGAAATAAACTCAGAGAGCACTGAGCTTGATGTAGTTGGGAACTAGCTGTTAACTGGAAGGCAACATGGAAAAGTTATTACCTATATTTTTAATTTACAGATAACACGAATGATGATAGGAAAAAAATGAACTTTAATATAGAAACACCTGCTCTGGATTACTGGCCAATAGAGCTCATTTAATTCTTGTTTGAGTTACTGAACATAAAGCAAGAAATACAGCAGACCAAGAACAAGAACAAAATGGGTGTTCATTAGTGGAAATGTAAATTCTCTGTATTATCTGTACTAGGAAGGCAATTAAATGTGGGATTAGAGGGCTGAACCACAGTAGTTATAAATAAAAATGAAGCTTTGCTGGAACATCTGTAGAACCAACAGGTTGAGAGGGGCAGGAGACAACTGACTGATGCAGGAAGTCTCCATCTATCAAAAGTGTATTACATAATTTCTGAATTGATTTAGCAGGTGACAGCAAATCTCCTTCCCATGTGACAGATTTTATCCTAACACCTTACATGAGGCCAGCAAAGCCAAGACAGATGAGCAGCGTGGCACTCAACTGAGCAGCAGGGTGAATAGTTTTAGTAAGGCAATCTTAGAGAAATATCCACTCCTCAAATCAGATTGAAAAGCATGAATCTGGTTATAAAGAGACAGCAAAAGAAGCTAATCCAGAATGAAATGATATAGTAACAGAAGACTGGAAGAGGACTTTTAGATCATAAAGTCCAGTCCTTCAGTAACTGAGGCAAATGCAGCATATATCTCAGTTCATAAATTTATCAGGCTTGTCTTGAAACTGCTTTGGTTGTTTGTACCATTACTGTCATGGAAAGACTGCTCTGATAGCCAAAATCTTCCCAGTTCCAACTGAAAATATATGTGCAGTTAATATCCATTTTTTTCTTGTGCTAATATTCTCCTTAAACTACAGTGACTGTTCTTCCTCCCTCATATTTATGCGGTGACATATTTATAGAGAACAATTGTTCTCTCCCAGCCTTTCATTTGTCTAGGTTAAACAAATCAAGCTCTTGCAGCCTTCCCTTAAAACAGGCTCTTCAGTTTCCTCATGAATCTTGCAGCTTCCTTTAAATCTCTTCCTCTGTCTCTCCTTTGAAGATGAGTAATCAGAGTGGTCACATTATTCCAGGTGATGTTCCAGCAGTAGCTTTTGCAAAAGTGTCTTCCACAGGCTCAAGGAGTACAGGCAGGAACCTCTTCCCCTTCTGTGGTGGAAAAGCTGAGCTATGTCCACGTCATCACCCATTTCCAGTGCCACACAGCGCTGATGTTCATCCTGGGGTGAATTAATCTGCCCCACTCTGTCCTTCTCTCGAGTTTCTGGCTGAGGAAGGCTCAGTTTGTAGGAGGGGTTCCTAGAAACTGAGCCTATTTTGGGACTTGCACTGTGACATTTCAATTCTGTGCTGTTCCTTCAGTTTTCACGTAGCTTCCTCTTTCTGATCAGTTTATGCTCCTCTGTGATAAAGCCTCTGTGCTATCAGTAATTGTGTTTGTGCATTTGTATTTTTAGACCCAAGGTCTTCAGTGAATTTTATTTGTTTTGAATGTGTCTGAGACATCTTTTTCTCTATCAGGTAGTTTTAGTTTTACTTCAGCAGAGCCATTTGTTGCTTGTTTACTTCATGGTGTTTGTATTATTCTTCACTTTATCGTGTAATCCTGTAAATTCTGAATTATGAGTTGTTAGAAGAGGGGGATGATTGCGCAGGAGTCATTGATACCCTATTTTGAATCTTCCCCCTGTTTTCACTGTGGAGCTTTGGTTCTGAAGGTGAAGCCTGGAATAGAGGGATGGGAGTACTCTTCTCCTTTCCCTTTCCCTGGCAGAGAGCTCTCAGTGCTTGTTGTAAACAACTACATTAAAACTGGTCCCTGCTATTCCCCACGGGCTGGGAATATAGTGAGCTCTGAGGTACACAGACAAGGTTCTTTTTTTCTCCTTCTCTTAGCCTAGGGAGTGATGAACAGCCTCGGTGTGCTGCACCTGCTGCATGTTCCCTCTTGGAAAATTCATGTTCAACACACAAAACCGTGGCACCATCGGAAGCATCTGTTGCACGTGACTGTGGGCAAAGCAGGGAGTGTGGAGGGAGCCTTGGGATCCTGGTGGATCAGTGCTGACAAACTGCCCATAGGCTGGAGAGGGGATCAGCACATTACACCTCTGCACGTTACTGTCTCAATGCTATTTTAATTAGGTGAGAAGGAGAGACTTAGTGAGTCAATTCTCGTGGTTTATCTCTGTTTTAAAAATCTAGCCGGGCACATGGGATCAAATAGCACATTCCCTTCAAATTAAAAAGAAATAAACGGTCTGTTTAAAAGTCCCCTTACACAAATGAACCTGCTGTTGGATCCATTAACGTGGAAGTTTTATGGGACACGGCAGCACCGTTTGGTTTCAGCAGGACTGTTTTCATTTGCTCTTCCAAGGCGATGAGAGCTGACATGGGGTTAGGACTGTCAGGAAGAAATGTGGCTCCCTGGAGTGGAGAGCTGCCTTCCTGCTGCTCTTCCCTGTGGGACAGGTGCTGCCAGACTGGAGGTAAATGGTCTGACCAAAACCTGGAGAGCAATTCTAGCTCAGATGGGACTCATGGACATTGCCCTAATTCCCAGCCCATTATTTGGGGTGGCCTCCATGCCACAGGTGTATCCCTAAAACCTGAGCTGTACTGACAGGCAGGATTATAACAGGAACAAGGACTGGAGAGGGAGAAGTGGGGAGGGTTTTTCCTCTTCAGTTGTTGAGCAGTGTAGAAAAGTGAATGGTTTTCCTGTTTAGAGGGTGCTGCAGCTGGAGTGGTCCTTGTCACTGTCACTGCTGTCACTAAAACCTGAGTTGCACTGAGTTACTTGGTTAAATGAGAACAGGACAGGGATATTATCAGAGGCTTTATTAGAGTAGGCACAGCCTGGAGACACAAAAGGCCTATTTAATAGACATGCAAGAATTGTGCTTTTCCAGGCTTCATTCATCTCTACAGAGGCTGTAAGAAGTTTATGGGCTACCTCAGACTCACTTGGTTCGATTTAGCTGAGCTAAAATTTCCTGGAGAATGCAGGGTCTCTACGTTATGTTCAGCACTTTGAGAAAACCAGGTGAGAGGTCCAGGATACCTCTAGGATTGTGCCATTTCTGCTCCTTTATTCTGCCTTCACAGAAGGCAGCTTGGAGAAGCTGTAGAAGGAACATGAAGTTCCAGTGCGTGACCAGAGAGGGAAAGGAAGACTTGGGGCTGTTGAACAGTCGTGTTAGGATGGGACAAAATAATACCTAATTTACAGCTTCCTTGAGACAAGGATGGAGACCAGTTTCCTCGTGCTTTCACAGTCCTGGGAAGCTGTGCCTGCATCAGAAGAGGACCATCCTGAGAGATCTGATGCAAGAAATACAATTCTGTAAGCACAGCTTGTCCTGAACATGCAGGGGGATGTGAAGCTCTCCAGCTATGGGATCTGGGGGGGTCATGGAGGGCATGTTCAGAGGATGTGCCTGCAGATCAAAGGTTGCTGGATACTTCTCTTCTTGCCTGGGGCTGGCTTTGTGTATACAAAAAGGGAGATAAAGGCTTAAAAAAAAGTTTAAGTTTCAAGACTTAGTCCTTACACTGACAGCCTAATCAGCTCGTTACATCATTTATTTTCAGTCTTTTTGTGTCTCAATGTCCTTAGAAGAGCTTGTTCCCAGTGTTTCTTGCCTTTGGCTGATGGATGCTGGGGGTAGGTAGGGGCTGGGGTCTGTCAGGGCAGCAGAGTCCTCCAGCAGGAGCTGTAAAACCCAATTTATCCACAGAGACAAGGAGATCATAGAGCAGAATTTTTCCTATGACCTCTTGGTAAATAATGAATGGCAGAGCCCTGCCTCTTTGGAATCGCTTAATTGAGGCTGACAACTCTTTGTTGTATTACAGGATCTGGCTTGTCAGGAGAATTTTAACTTATTTATGAATATTTCATTAACCTCTAAAGACTGGCTGTATAAAATGGAGCTCCTGCCAGGCCCTGTCCTGTCGATGCTGTGTTCGGTGCTAATGTCATCGCTGCACATCCAGAACACCTTTCCTCCGAGCTGGACCTCAGAGTTTATTGTTGGTGGCAGCAAGAACGTGTTCACCAAAGGTTAAAATGCCAGGTTTGTGCTTTGGCACAGAGCTGAACATACGGTATTTGAGAGGGAATTGCTGTTTGCCTTTCACTCTGTGACTGCTGCTGGCAACCGAAGGGCCCTGCAGGCGTCATCCCGAGAGGCTGAAATGGGCAGAGCAGTCTTGGCAGGGCCCTGTGACCTTTGGGTTTTGGCACCAGGAGAGAGAGTTGTCACTTTTTTATACATTAAAAGCCCACTGCTTTTTGTCACAGGCTAATCTCAGGATGGATCATTTAGCTAGAAAATGTTCAACCTGCCCTATTTAACCTGTTCTTTGGGCAGGGTTTGGGGTACAAGGCTCCTTCAAGGCTCTGCCACTTCCTTTAAAGCAGCTGGGAGGCCCTGTCAGGAGAGCTGCTGCTTTCCCATAGCTGGATCCCTTGCCCCATCCTCACATTTCCCAACTCTGGGAGGTCAGAGAGCAGCTTGAGCAGGCAGCTCTGCTGGCCCTTGCCAAGATGTGCCAGCAAACAGTGCTCCCAGCTGTAGTGAACTGCAAAATTGGGCTGGAGCTGCAGCAGGAGTGAGAGAGCTGTTCCTAAAAGCACAGGCTGTGTGTTGTTCCATGTGAGCCAGAGAAAGAAGATTAAGTTCAAGCACCCAGTGAAGGCTCCTTTGCTCTCTTTACAGTATTAAGCAGGACTGATTCCACTGTATTTATGTTAGAAAACAAAGGAACAAAAATGGATGTTGGATTCCTCTTTCCCCTTTGATCTTCCTAGGTGCTTGGTAACTGCATAGATTCTTCTCTGACTGTTTATTATGTGATGATTTTTTCAACAAGAAAACTGATGAGGGGAGTGAGAGGTGGGATTACAAGCTCCCGTTTGATGAGAATTGTTGAGTGAATGCTCCGGAAACTCCTCGAGGCTATATTTTCAGGAAACAAACTCTATTCAAAACTCTGTACGGAGGAGGTATGACATCTTTGCAGATCTATTTGTTGCTTTGACTGTAAATTACAGCTGCTAGAAGACTTGATTCTAGCCAAAAATGCCTATTCCTGCATGAAAGAAATGATCTGTGTGATGCTCTTCTCGAGAGCAGACAACTCCATTGTGCCAGCACCGCGGCTACACTGGGCAGGGATGTGGCACATTCAGTCTGGCACCTTGACAGGTTCCCTAAACAGGCTCTTATTCTGTGTTTTGCTGTTCTAACCGGGAGTAATGGGTAGGAGGTGTCAGCCAGTTAAGGCTAATTACTCTAGAGTTGCCTTCTCTCCGTGGACACCAGCTGTTTTGTTCTCCCTGGCTGGGAGGAGCTTTCGGTAGTAATTAAAGGAAACAGTCATCTACACGCTGGTGGAAGTGGTGGAGCGAGGCTGATAACAGCAGAGAGCTCTGAGCTGAATGAACATGGAAATTAGGTGATCCTTCTCCAGAATGAGCTGTTAGAGCATAGAGAGGGGTTTTGGACGTGGAGCTGTCAAGGTGTTTTGCTGTCAAGCAATGGCAGTGAGGTCTCATAGCAGTGCTTGGGAGCGTGGGCAGGACAGGCTGAGAGGAAGAGATTCCTCATCTGCTCCTTTCTTGAAATGAGGGCTGAAATGTGTAATTATACTTGAATAAACTCATGGGTTTAAATTAACATCTTCAGTTCCCTTGCTCGGTGTGTCTCTTGTACAAGATGTTTGTTCTTCTTCCCCATGAACTTTCCAGGTTTGTTAATTTTGAGCTCTGAGCCAGCTTCCATCCGTCTGAAATGTCTGGTAGTGCTTATTTCCAAACTCACATCCTGCACCCATCCCAGGTTACTAAAAAGAAATAAATACAGCACCAAGGAAGGTGGGTGGGTGGGGAGGGTTGGCATCTGGGGGTGTTTGGATGTGAGAAGACACTTGAGAGGGGCAGGAGGCCGAGTCTTGGAGCGAAGGTGTGTTGTAGGTGTTTGGGGAAGAGCTTGTTGGATGGGCTGTGCAGGAGGAGGCTGGGGCTTTGGGGGTGTGATGTGAAGGTGATTCCTTC
Organism: Edolisoma coerulescens; assembly: GCA_013397115.1. Classification (NCBI taxonomy): domain Eukaryota; kingdom Metazoa; phylum Chordata; class Aves; order Passeriformes; family Campephagidae; genus Edolisoma; species Edolisoma coerulescens. Next base: position 868,949 of record VWZW01000753.1, on the reverse strand, counting down.
TTCACACGCTTGCAGCTGGGCAGGCAGCTCAGGCCATTTTGGGACCCCTGTGGCACTGGCCTTTTTTTTGCAGAACAAACTGTTCTTTTTTGCAGAACAAATATGTTTCCTGCCATACCCTGTACCACTGTGATTACGTATGGAAACCGTAGGGTGGCTGGTTTCAATAGGGTGTCTGTGCATTTGCCCTCTTGTTCCTCTGCAGCAGGGCTGAGTTTGGCTTGCTGAGCCTGTCTGGAGTTGCCCCAAGTTGTGCTGGTGCCACACAATGTGGAGGGGAGGTGTTGGAAGGAAAGCTGCGGGCTGCCTGCGGATTGGGAATCAGAGGGGAGAGAGGTGAACGCTCGTTAAGGCTCCCTTGGGGTAGATGAATTAGTTAATGACTATGCTGTGCTTTGAAAATGCAAATACTGTGTCAGAGCTAAGTCTGATTATAATAATCAATCTTCCTTTGGAGAGGGTGCTGGATATGAGGAAAGGGGAGAGTGAGGAGACTGGGGCTGAATTTTTAGATCACAGATCTGCATTTCTCTGCTGTCGTTAAGGAACCCTGATGTTGCCTGAGAGGTTAGCAGAGCCGGGGAGAGGCAAAAGGGGGGTTTGGGAGGAATCCTCCTGGCTAGCACCAGTGGGCCTTGGCAGGCTGAAGTTAATTTTGTAATTTTGTCCCTTATGATTGTCCTGCCTGGAAAGGGAGAGGTTGTTGTCTGCTCCCGTGTGTGAGCTACCCCTGCTAATGGGAAAGATAGAAACTGCCTCATAAGCAGGATCCTCCAGGGATGGGGGAGAGGGGAGGGTGGCTGCTGCAGACGTCCAGCCCTGACAGCTCCTTCTCCCTTGGCACTCCATTCGTTTGTAGCAAGCGTTCCTAGTAATTACACCTCTTAATTTAGGAGAGCGAGTGGGAGAAAGGAATATAAATTTGTGTATTAACTTTAGAGATTGGAAATAGGGCAAGCGAACCTTCTCTCTGGGAGATTATATTTGGAAATGAAATAGAATGACATTTGGTATAAACTTGAAAAATTGCTCTCTTTTTGCTGCAACAGGAGGAGAAAAGCCACAATCCAGACTGTATTGGAGGGAAGCAGAAGTCAGCATATGTCCATTTCCCAGTGTGTGTGTATCTACAATAATATATATGCATGAGTACATTTTTAGGAAAGTGTTTGCTGAGAGGTTGCTCCTAGCCCTGACTTCTCAGTGATAAAAGCACAGCAAGTTTGTTACAGATGGTGGAACCCCTAGAGACTGGTGACTCTGATCCAGCCAGCCTTCATCTTCCAAGAGAAAAAAAACACATATTTTTTTGCTTCAGCCAAGTGGGAGATGGGTAGTTCCAACCCACTTTTTATTGAATATCCGATTTTCTTTGGCTTTATTGCTTTTGTTTCACAATGGCATCGAGGATTAATTTTCCCAAGAAAATGTACCAACTAATCCTGGGCTGCTTAGCCTGTTTCTAAATGGCAGGCAATATTTTGTTTTACAAGTACTGTCCTACTTTTTGAAGAAGAGTAAAGTTCACTAGGAAATCTGGTGAGGCTTAGTTCTCCCTGTGTGTGCTTCTCTGCAGATGTTTTGGGGGAACAGCCCTTCAGAATACCAGTGGGGTGGGCAGATGGAAGAGGTGGTGCTGCTTTTTTGCGGAGCAAAATGATCTCTGAAGTGCTCAGCATGGTGTCTTACTACCCTGTGGTATTGCTGGACACCCAAATTTAACTCACTGGTGTTTCATATATGTTAGATTTCTGTCCTGATGCCAGATTTATAAGCTTGTAGACAACACCAAGCTTGCTGTGCTGCCTTGCGGGAAGAGAGGCAGTGAGAAGCTCCTTAATCTCTGCTACATCCCATGGAGAGAAGCACAAATGGCATTGCTGTCATGTCAAGGTCCTGGTTTGCCTGTTTCAGACCTCAGTGCACAGGTCATACCCGGGGTCCCGTTTCTCTGTTCTCGTCTATTTTAGTGTACACTCTTCCTTTCCAAGTCTGCTTGGTGTTCGTACATTTTAAATATTTATGTACTGATATAGCTCCTTGAATTGTGTTGAGACTTGTAGTCAAACACCACCTCTCAATTCACCTTTCCACACTGGCTCCGTGCAATTCAGTTCCCATTTATTGCTGCTGTTCAAAATCAGCTCTTTTGCTGAGGAAGGCCTTTCAAAGGATGTTGCATCAGCCCATTGTTAAATAAACCTTTAGACATTTATAATGGATTCAGCATTTCCTGCTTTCTACAGTTCCAAAAATGCTGAATGACGTGCAGACACACTTCATCAGGATAAGATTGCTGTATCAGCCCCTCACTAAAATGCACTCATTATTCAAATAATAACTGTATGTCTCCAGCATGTGTTCTGTGAAATGTGTGTACATGATGTGGGCGAGTAAACCAGCCCCTTTTTTTTTTTTTTTTTTTCCAACATGCAAATCCTACTTTGGCAGTGAGTTGAAATACTTTAGATTTTGAGTCCTTTATTGCCCAAAATGAGGCACCTGAACAGAGATTTGATCATTGTTTTGGGCAGTGCGTTAAAATTTTCAGAAGTTTGCAAATGTGGTTTTCAAGGCTGGCTGATCTGACCTGTGGTAAGCCTCATTCTGAAGATGGAGTGGGGACAGCAGTGGTCAGTGGGATGCTCTGGAAAGGCTTTTCTCCATCAATGCTGAAACCTGCTGGAGTTGAGTGTGAGGAACAAGAGGTCCATGGCATTGCAGAGGCTCAGGGTGCTTGGTTGGAGGGGACAAATACGGGTCAGAAATGACAAATGCCTGATATATACCAAGAAAATCAACTCTCTAAAGTAAAGTTCTGTTTCTTCTAGCTGTCAGGGGATGAATTTATAGTTTTGTTTCTCCTGTCATCTAGTATGCCTTTAAATAATTGCTACAGAAGAGAGAACCAGTGAGGAACATATTTCTTACCCTGCTGTGGGTGTTTGCTGTGTCATTAACACTTGGAGGAGAACCACCTTCTTGGAATCTTGTCCAGGCAGGTTTAAAAGTAAAGCTGAAAGAAGAATGATATTTCATATAATTAAATGCTAGATGAAAATCCATCCATGTTCTTCCTTCCTCTCTTTCTCCTTTGATAAATAATGATGGCAGTACTTATTTTGGAAAAATTACTTGCTTTTCATCTTTTGGGGTACTTCCATATTTGTGGCAATGGATATTCTAAAATTAGTCTATATTCTGTGTGTGTCCTGATCACTTTTTATTTAGAGCAATAAAGCTGGACTGGAATTCATGCTTAAAAAGTTAAAGAGGGTAGAAATAGTTCAGAAAATATGGGATCATTTTAGGTTGAGAACAAGAGGCCCCAGTATATTTTGAGGAGAGAACACATCCTCAAAATATTAAGTACCTGTTCATGTGTTTTATTCATTCATGGGCTCTGGTATTACTCATTGTTCTGCCTTATCATAAAAACCTTAGATAACTTAAAAAACTATTAAAATAACAGCTTGGTTTCTTTTCAAGTATTTAATGCATTCTGTACAGTGGGAATATCACTGGGGGTTTGATCCTGGGTGATATAATCCCTGAAGCTCCTGCAGATGATGTAGGCCCTTAGGTCCCTCTTGGGCAGCTTTCAGGACAAGAGATGCAATGCTGTATTTCACAACAATGTTCCCTGTCTGCTCTCAATGCCAGTTGAAAGATAAAGGCTGACCTGGGTCGTTTGGTATGGAATGGGGGAATACAGCAGTGAGCTGTAATTTGAGCAGCCCTTTTCCCCTCTCTGCTTGGTAATGACTTCTACTAGTTTAATGTATTCAAAGCAATAAAAGTTTAACTCGGCCAGTCGCATGAAATTATTGATAAAAATTGGAAGAGTTTAGCCAGGAATAGTGAGTTGGTTCAAAAAGCATAAAATGCCTGCTGAAAGTGGCATCTGGTGAACAAGAGAGACCAGGACTGGAAATTAATGTAGGAAAAGGGATGTGATGGGAATTAGGCAGAGAAAGCAGCAGGAGGGGTTTGGCTCTTCCTCTCCTTATCCCTTCTTGAGGCTGTTCTTTGGCACAGCTACTGAGAGGACAAGCAGACAGAAAGAGACAAACTGCCCCTGTGGTGAATTATTTCGTGCTCGTCTCCCATTCCCAGAGCTATCCTGAGGGCTGTGTCAAAGGGAATGGTCTTGGAAAGCTCCTCACCTCTTAGGCTTTATCAACAGATTCCTTGTTTTTAGCCGTTATCTTCATTCTTGTTTTGTGTCTTGCTTGCACTGTGTTGCCTTCAGAAAAGCAGAATTGGGTCCCAACAGTAGCTACTCCATCTCATCTCAACTAACTATTTTTGTCCTGGAAAAGACATTCGTAACATAATAATAAATAGCATTTTTAATATCTTAATATTTTAATATCTTCGGTGAGATTGGCAGTAAGGGATGTTTTCCTAACAATCGCTAGGGATGAAACCTGGAAACAACACATTTTGAATGAAGTATTTAATACCTTAATTGTTTTACTTATTTTATAAACAATTAGTGAGGTCTGAATGGCAATAATTTCCTGTGGCACAAAGTTGTGTCTTGGCCGGAACTCTCCAGTAGTTTTAATCCTAGTTCTGGGAAGCAGATTCGTGTCAACAGCTCACTGCTTGAGCCAGTTTCCTCTGTAGTGATATCACTGTGTCCTCCTCTCCCTTCTCACCTCGGGCACATCAGATTTTCAGTTCAGGGAGTCTTGTCGCTTGCAAACTGGGAGGACATAAAAATGAGATGAAATGCCCTTACAGCCCACGTGCCCTTCCCTCCTCGTTCTCCTTCAGCAGCTTGTTCTTAGAAACGCAGCAGAACCTCATCCTGCTGCTGCTGAGCGTACCTGGCACTAATTTGTCACTGCTGTGGATCGAGTGAGATGCTTCTCACAAGCTCCCTCGAGCTCACGTGCATTCACTCCCCCATCTCCTTGGCCTGTTGCACACTCTGTTTTTTCCCCTCTCTGTGCAGCCATCACAAGAGACCCCAGATCACAACAGCACATTCCTCGCCCACCCTTGTCCCCTGAGAAGGTGGCCGTGATTTATCTGCTCGTGTGGGTGAGCAGGTGGCACGTGGACTTGAGGCTGAGCCCTCTGAGCCAGTGACAAATAGCCCTTCCATCTTCAAATGCTGTCCTCACTCATCTCAGAAAGCGTCCCCAAACTTCTAGCAGCAAACACATCCAGGCTTCAGCAGAGATGGGAAATGGGAGGCATAATGAGTGTTTTCCTGCTCGAAGTAGGTTGGAATTGAAGCCTACTCCTCATCCCAGTACCTTTTATTCACATTCCTGGAATTATCTGGTGTGCTTGCTTTATCCCCAGCCATCTGTGATGGGCTGAGCTGGGAGAGATAAGCTCAGTAATCAGAAAATTGAGGGAAGCATTTCTGGCTGTGATAATCTTATCAGGCAGCTAATATGCATTAACATTTGTACAGCCTGATGATGCAGGTGGGCCTTTGCTTATTTTTTATTCCTGGATGTTTTTTGACAGGCAGGGGGATAATGCAGGGCTTTTTGGGGGTGCCACGGGGAATTAGGTTAAAACATCTTTTTGATGCTCTCTTTCTTCTGCTCTGTTCCTTTGGTGTCAGAAAGGGGTGGGAGAATAATCCAACCATCCATTTTCCGCCCTTTCCTGCCAACAGCACTGCCATGCTCTGCCTGTCTGTTCTGGTAAGCATGGAAGGGTGAAGAGGCAGCATGTCAGAATTTCAGTTCTGTCTGAGCAATATGGGTCTGTGACAAGATGCTCCTTTTCCTCGTAAAATTGGAGAGTTTCTGCAAAAAGCTTGTACAAGTTTGCCATTGCAATGTGATTTTGCTCTACAAGTCTAATCTATGGTGTTGCAGGGAATGGTGTATTAATGGATTATTCCCCTGATGCTGAGCGCTGAACTCTCTGTGGTCATAAGTTTTGCATCTATAATTAAGGCTGGATTGCTTATTATTTTCCTCCTGGGTGAAAAAAAATGTGGTTTCCGTCCGTAGATTTATTAGGGGAATTAGCCGACAGGTGGTAAAAAGACAGATGACACAAGGAAGTCCAGAATCTCAAGGATGAGTGTGTGAAGAAGGTCTAAGCTGGGAGAAGGTGTTGGAACAGAAGTTTGAGTATCCTCTAGGTAGTTTGTCTCTGCTTACACTTCATAATAAATCATTTTCTGAGGGGTTTAGAAACAAGTAACATATGGAGTTTATCAATCTGTGCATTGTCTTGATCTCTGAATTAGGGATCCACACTGCTACAAGTCAGGGAGCCTGGGAATTGTAGCGTCTGGGTAAGAAGTTCTCATGTCTGTAGAGTTTTGAAGTACTTTCTTGTGAGTTCCTTCCCAAACAAAGCCAGAGGCAGAAAATATTTTTAATTGTTTGTTTGTTCAGCCAGAGCTACCTGAGCAGCTAGAGCTAGAAGTGTATATTGGAAAGTGTTGGAAATATTCCCCAGTCTTTTGGATTCAATGTACGTGTCTCAGAGCTGTCGTGGACAAGACAGCATAATCCTGTGGTTCATTTCTTCTGGGGGAGGAATCGAGTGAAGTTGAACTGTCAATACTAAAATCTCAGGAACCAGCGAGCTCCTAATGCCACAGAGAGTCTTCTGTATCCCATTATCCATGGGGGAAAATGGGGGAATAGCTGTAAGAGAAGCAGAAGCTTTGCTAGTAACATTCAACTTTCTGTGCCTCATCTAGTGTGGAGAAAACGTTGGGGAAGGCAAAAGAGAATTGCAAAGGGAAGCCGGGTTAAGTGAGGTTTTGACATTTAACACATGAGAAGTTGTGCTTCACTTCTGTTTCATGAGAAGTCTGATCTGTGCAGAACCTCATGATTTCCTCCTCCCTTTGCTGTTCGTGTGTGCCCCTTACCAGTGCTGGAGGAACTAATAACCTTTTGTCTCCTGCAGCTGGAGGTGGAGATGAAGGTCCTGAAGTCTCAGCAGTGCACGGCTGAGCAGAGCTCTGTCATCACCAAGGAGGAGGTGGACACGCTCAGGTAGGCAAAGCAAGGGGAAGGCTGAGCAGATTCTGCTATTTTTGGTGGAACTAATGAGAAGGGAAATGCCCAGGGTAGTTTCACTGCCTGCTGGGGTTATTGTCATCTGCTGGTGGAGCAGCAGGTACAGGAGCTCAACATGCTGCAGTGCATGAAGAAGTTTATCTGTGTAGACTGCCTGTGTCCATAGGCTGCCTGCTATTCAGGCAATGGGGTGGTACCATTGATCAGAACATATTTTCCTTGTATTCCTGAAGTAGGATGTTCTTTTCCTGATTATGTTTTACTTTCTCACCAGCTTTTATGGACATGAGAAACCCATGAAGCATTAATAGAAACACTCAGCCCCTGATCTGTCCTGCATTTAGATACTTTATAAGCTTTGCTGTCTTTTGTGAGGCTTCAGGCTCTTTTTTTTTTCAATGCTTGGGGTCTTTTGCTGTCAGTTAATTCATAAGACTGGCTCCTGCATCACTATTCCCCCTGTTGACTTTCTTTCCTGTGGAAACAGCATTGCTGTTTGTTTCTTATTTTGACCAAATCTCGCCTGTAAATACAGGATCTGTTGGCATGTGTGTGAAGAGGTTTAGAATCCAGCTTTTGTACTGCTGATGCATGTGTAGCACTGGAGATAAAAGAGGGATGTTTCCCCTTGTGCATTGCTGGAGATGGCAGAGGGGTACCTGTTGTGATTCAGTGAAAGAGAAGTTACAAAACAGCATTTCAGCAGAGGATACATGAGCATTTACAAAAGCTACAGTGAAGCTAAACAACCTTTCCATGTATTTATTAAAGCATTTATAGCTTCCATTGCAAAGCAGGTGACACAATAAATACTGAGCTCAGAAAAGTTCATCTGTTTCTGAGTGTTAAATAAAGTTCCTTTCATTTAAGTTGAGCAAATCAGGTCCTGACGAGCTAAGTATTTTATTCTCAGCTGATATAAGACTTTGGCTGGAGTTTTACTTCTTAATTCTTTTATATTTTCAGCTCCATCACAATAAAGTGTGACTGCCTCATAGGACTGAAAGCAAGGTTTTGCAGCAAGCAGAATCCTGCAGAAAGCAGAAATTACTGGCCTGTATGTTATGGCTTTGCTCTTGTGCTTTGCCTCTGGAGCTTGTTTTACGGCTTTGAAAGCCCAGTTCCATAGCAGGAGGGAGGTGTTTGAAAATAACACATGTTCAGTTAAGCTTTTCCAATACATTTTAGGGCTGTACACCTAATCTTGGGGACTCGCTCCTATAGTTCCCTCCAGGTGCTGTAATAGCTCTGGAGGCCCAAGGCGTACATCTCCTTTTTTTATTCTGTCATATGTTTGAGTTCTGCTAAAGGATAGACTGCTATGACTTCCCTTTTTCAGGGAAATAAACCTGTCTCCATCAACTTTTGCCTTTTGTGAGGGTTTTTTGGCTCCTTCAAGCTTTTCCTTTGCTAAGGCACACTGGACCCTCTGAATCCTGAGGTTTACACTGCTGCAGGAGTATTCAGCACCTCCTCGTCAGCATTAAACCTGTCACTCCTGATTAATAATGTGCCTGTGTATCAGTAAAGCCAGGAGCCTGTTTGCTGTCTTCTGGGAGCTGCAGGTTTGCAGAGCTTTTCTACAGTGCCTCCTTGGTCTCTCCCTCTCTGGTTGATGTTGCTGCAGCACCCTTTCATCTGGGAGACGTTCAGGCTCTTTATTTTCCCCTCCAAGACTCGTTATTTGGAGTTTAGCTTCCCTGAACAGCATTTGCCATCTATTGCCTGAGCAGCTTCAGGGACTGTGTGTGTAGGGAGAAACAGCTGGATTGCCACATAGTCCAGACCACTCCATATTGTGGCAGGCTCTTGGCAGTGGGGATGGAGATGTCTGGCCCTGCCCTGAACTAAAATCTATTTCCTGGGCAGAGACGAGTGGAGCTCACAAATACATCCTTGTTCTGACATCGTGTCTTTTGATTCAGCTCAACAGTAGGCCTAAAGCTCCTAGGTAATGTTTTTCTCTCTTTGGTTTTAAAGAATTTCTTTGACTACTAATCTCATCTCTCTCTTTCTTCCATGAAATGGTGTCAAACTTTGTGTGAAAAGTTTGTCCCAAACCCAGGCCAATTCCCAGTGCTGTGGTTGATGGTGCAGAGCTATTTTCCAGTGATGGGCCGTACTCTGAAGGCTGTTTCAGCAGAGGCCAAGCTTCTGCGGCTGTTTCATGTTGATATTTTGGTTTTTCTTGTCTCTTGCTCCTGAAGTTGTGGGTGCATAGCAGCCACAATCCCACGTTCTAATTCCAGACTGGGTTTTTTCTGTCATTTTCTACTGAACCACTTTTTATTGTTATGGCTGATTTAAATTCTTGTCCCAGGCCCTGGTGCTGGTTATTTAGCTACAGAGCTGTTCCAAAAGCATGGAGTTGTCTGATTTTGATCACCCTTTTCACTGCTCAGCTCTAACAGTAAATGACTTGGTGCAAGGCATTCTCTTTCTGCTGGAGCACTGTAACCCAGGCCCTGCTCCTTTTTCCTTACTGTTGGCTTCTGTCTCTGCTTCAGACATCTCCTTGCACTCTCAAGCACTCCACAACATTGCAGAATCCACTCCATAAAGATTTTTTCTTATGTTTCTAGACTTAAGCAGTCAGTGGATATGGTTCGACTTTATTTTGCATTTCCTGTGCATTGTTCAAGAAACTGGGCCAAGTTCTTTCTTCATAGAAGAGGCTTCTTCTCAAAGGAACACAGAATAAATCACTATATTCTCCCAGTCCTTTGGGGTTCAGGAATAATGTGCTGTGATCCACATCAGAGCACTCCTCGTGGCTCAGCTGGATGTGTCCTCTCTGTACAGCAGCAACGAGCTGGGCGGCTGTGAGTAAAGAACTGAAGGGGTTTGGAGGAGAACAGGGATCAGAATGGGAAGGGGTTAGGTCTGCTGTGCTCATCCTCCTCCTGTGGGCCTCAACAGCACCAGTTTACTCAATTTTATGTGGCTGTTAAGGAGAACAACACTAAACTCCACTGTCACTCCTTCCTTCTACACACCACTGCCAGAAACTACTTCTGGGAGAAAATGGGGCAGAATGCAAACTTCCAGATTGGAAAGAGGGGGGAAGAAATGCCACAGCTTATGAGGGAGTTATTTCCATTTTATGGTAGTCTTTGAAATCCCATAACCTATGGGATGGTGTGTCTGCTCCTCTGGGCTGAGCCCAGCCTCTCCTGTTAGCTGCTGTCACGAAGGAATGTGAAAAATAGGGGAACCACTGAAGCCAGCAAGAGGAGTGTGCAGGACAGGAATGGACTGTTGAGCCCCCAGGCATTTCCATATAGACCCCGTGGTTAGGAGCTCACTTCTGAAAACAAAAGCAGGAGAGACATAAAGGAGAAAAAAAATCCATATTAATCCTTTGAATCTGTATTCACCTCCTGTGAGTGAATGAGAGCTTTTAAAAATATATCTTTTGTCTCATTTTTCTTTAGTATGGAAAGTAAATTTTCAGCCAGAAACTTGAAAGACTTTATCAGTTTTTCCTCCTTCTCTTGAGAACAAAGTGCTATTTCGTCCGACCTTTTATAACTTTAAATGTGAAACTCTCTCCCAGCATCATCGTTTCTGGAGAGACAATAAAAGCAGTGCTAATGCTGTCATTTCTCACACTTTTTGCTGCTCCCTCTGAAATAATATTTGTTTATATTCTGCAGATCCTATGAAAAGAAACAGTGGTCAACCCATTGAGTTCCTGCACTGTAGGGTACTGCATTTGGGCCCTAGCACCTTTTAGAGGGAAGGTGATAAATGTGCAGAAACTGGTATTTCAAAATCTGTAAATAAAAGAACTTCACTAAAGACTTAAGTGGCAACAGCTGAAGGACCCTTTCAGCTGGAACAAATCTGAACTTTTTCTTTCTGCTGTCAAACGGCAACCCTAGTAAATCCTAAATGTTTTCTGTGGATTTAGTGACTGACTAGAGTTACAGTAATTCAAAAGAAATTCATGTCCTTGCCAATGCCCATTAGTCACACTTGCTGGAATTCTGTCTGCTCTGCTCCTAACACCATCTCAGTGCCATCTGGATCCCTTAATAGCGTCTTCCCAACACATACATTTTCTGCTCCATTCAGTAGTTTGCTGTTCAGCAATAGCTTTTCCACATGGCCCTGTCCCCTTCGCAGATGGGGCCTCTGTGAGACATGTCCTCATCGGTGATATCCACAGGCAACCAGGTCACGCAGCTGAGAACATTAAAAACCAATAAAACAAAGA
>VWZW01000753.1:657218-857706 GCA_013397115.1 Edolisoma coerulescens | reverse complement strand
CAAAGATAAAAGGGTGATGGGAGGGTGGGGGGGTTCACTGGTTAATTCCACTGAAAAGCTCTGGACTGAGATAGACTTTTGGAGTGCCTGGATGCTGCTGGAAATCCAACAGATTGCCCCCTTTTTTCCTTCTGAAGTAGGAGCAGCCTTGTCTCACGATCTAAGGTTTTTAGATAGACTGAGCACACACAGTGGGATGTCTCCTGATTCTCACCAGTGTCATTTCAGGAGACCTGAGGCTGTAGGTGGGGATTTTTTTCCTCATTCCCTCTTCTGATTTGAGATAATGAAACATGCAGTAGAGGCAATATAAAGCTCAGTTTTTAAAAGTGGGAAAATCCATGTGGCTGAGCAAATGCCAACGAATCTGTATTCTTGCACTAAATTTGATCTTGTGAAAGGTTGTGGAGGTGGCATCAATTTACCTTATGCCTGTGGAGCCTTCAGCTCTGGGTAGAGCTGTCTGATACAGGAAAATCTTCCAGACATGTGAAGAGATCTTTGCCAGAGATTAAATATTTTCATGTTTTCAAACCCCTGTGTGGAGAAGTCCATGAATTCTCCAGAAATTAATTCAAATGATTTTTCCTTGTATCATGAAACCTGACAATGGTGTTGATATTTCAGAAAGTACCTGATGTTTCTTCCTTCCTTGTGGTACAAGGCTGTTTTTAGAATAGACACCAGCTTTTAAGGCCAGGTTGGGTGGGACTTGGAGGAACCTGGTTTAGTGGAAGGTGTCCCTGCCCATGGTGGGGAGGCTGGAACTGAATGATCTTTAAGGTTCCTTTTAACCCAGACCATTCTGGGCCAAAAATTGAGCTGGTAGATGATTGTGCTGTACCCAGGTGTTTCTGTACCCTGTTTTTTGTGGTCATCACACGTATTGGTTGTGGGTTGTTCTCTCTACTTGAAGGTAACTCCAATGTGTAACAAGTTGAGGATTGCAAATTGGTGATAAAATAGCATCACCTCTCTTGTGCAGGTGTCCCTGGAGAGAAAAGGCACAAGGTGTGTGCACCAAGGCTGCCTTTGTGGATGCTGGTGCATCCCAAAGCAGTGCACAATCATCCCTGTACCTGAACTTACATAAACAAAAAAAAAATCCATGTGGCAAGCTGGTAAATATTTTTCAATATTTGACTTCCATATCTTAACCACCAGCTGCAAATGCTTTGCTGTGTTTATATATAGATAGGATTTCCCTTGCTTCTCTCTCTTTGCCATTGGGAAGCGTTCCCCAGGGGGCTGGGAAGCAAAGCTGGAATAGCACAAACTGTTTGCTAATGGTTCTGAACGCTTTCCCACTGGAGATCCAGGACACTTAACAGCGTTAAAAATAAGTTAGGAGAGGGATAAATGGTGAAAGCACTAGTCAGTCCCAAAATCCTCCAGGCACAAAGAGGCTACAGCAATGTTCTTGTTCCTCAGAGCAGAGGAAGCAGCAGGTTTTGTCTCTGAAGGGGAACCAGGGAGCGCCCCGTGCCCCAGTGGGCTGACCTTGCCCAGAGCATGGCAGGAAGCCCTACACTGTGTCAGGAAAGGAGGATGCCCCAAAAGCTGGGACACTGGGAAGGAGCAGCCATCCAAGGGGTGAGCCCAAGGCCGTGCTCAGGGGGCAGAGGCTGTGACCCTCAGCTCATGGGTGCTCCTGTGCCTGTTGCTGGTCGCAGAGTAGGTGGCTCTGGAGAAGAGAAGGCACAGTAAGAGTGACCTTATTGTGGCCTTCCAGTACCTAAAGGGGCTACAAGAGACTCGAAGAGGGACTTTTGACCATGGCATGCAGTGGTAGCACAAGGGGCATGGCTTCAAACTGCCAGAGGGCAGGGTTAGATGGGATATAGGGAAGAAATTCCTCCCTGGGAGGGTGGTGAGGCCCTGGCACAGGCTGCCCAGAGAAGCTGTGGCTGCCCCATCCCTGGAAGTGTCCAAGGCCAGGTTGGACGGGGCTTGGAGCAACCTGGGATAGTGGAAGGTGTCCCTGCCCATGGCAGAGTGGGGAACTAAGTGATTTTTACAGTCCCTTCCACTCCAAACTGTTTCAGGATTCCGTGGTATCTGCTGCCTGACTGGGAGTGCCCCAGGCTTTAAATCACTGCTTGCTCAGCAGCGAGGCACAAAGGGCACAAACAGATTATTGAATCCTAAAATTGCAGGTGAAATAGCACAAAAATGTAATGGCTTGAATCTACCCTCATTACAGCTGTGTCTCAGGTCTTTGGGAAGTGTTTTCTGGTCACTGCTATGAATGATTTTCAAAGGGCAACTGAGAGGCCTGAGCTTAAAGCTCCCCACGGAGACAAGTTCTGCAGGCAGATAGCAGCAGTGTCAGATTATTTGTGAGGCTGGATGGGGAGAAATTTGTTCCCAATTAAAATTCAGCATGTCAAGAATGGGAGAAAGTACTGATGAGAGTCCTGTGTCTGGCTCTGACCTTTCAGGAGCTGTTGCTCTGTTGTTCCTCAGAGAAGAGTGTTGCTCTCCTCGCGGCCTGTTCTGCGGTCCATTTAGAAATGCACCGTTAAAAGCATTAATTCCACTTTGAATTTCCATTTTTCCTGACCTTTTCAGTCTCCTGCTTCAGCATCCTCCATCCCCACTAGCTTTGTGTCTCTTCTGAAAGTTATTAGTGATATTTTTTAATGTCCTGGACAGTGCTAAAACTGCTTCTCGGCATTTTAGAAGCTTCTAAGAGCAGAAAAAGATGATACTTTATAATATTTGAAAATTGCCAGCAGGGGTCAGGCTTACAAATAATTTAAACAATCCAAGCTGCATATTTATAAAGGAGACATTTCTGTGCTGAACATGATGTAACTCAACCTGCTTCTATGGGAAAGTTTGGAACTGTTGCCAAATGAATAGGAGAGACGACTTCTTCCTTGTACCTGAAATTGCTGTTGTATACTTTTGGAATATTGGCAGGTGGCTGCATTCTTTATTCTTAATTTTGATCATTTAAAAGTATTATTAAGCAATATAGTTATTTTTAAAGAATATTCTGAAAAAAGGGTCCTGGGAAAATTGAATCCAAAGATCAGTGTTATTCTGTAATAGTTGTACAAGAAGTTAACATGTGGAAGGGGAGGGTCTTGAAGGAGCATCAAGGTTTTGTACTGTGTACTTAAATGCAAGCAAAAATTTTATATCTAGTCTTAAATATATATATATATATATATATATTCTGCCTAACAAGTTTGATAGAGTTCTCTGAAGGATTCACCAGTCATTTGTCTAAGGCTGGTGTGGTTGATCTAATGTATTTGACCTTTCAAAAAGCTTTGAACCAAAGGTCACAAAGAAACTTTGATGGCATAAAAAAGGAGAATATATAAACCCCAGAGGTCTGGCTGTCCCAGTGTACTGTCTGTGGGGGTGGCCAGTGGAGGGTGCCCACATGAACAGAACAGAGCAGCTGGGTACCTTGCCAAGAGGCTCTCCTGTGCCTTGTCTCCAGGATTTCCTGAGCCAGAGATAATATAATATATTCTTACTTTGTAAAACTTCATGCATTTTTCTTCCATTAATTTGCTTATGTAATACAAAGTTAAAATATGGAAAATCAAAGAACAAATGTTTTCACAATGCCGAGGGTTTTTCCACTAGGTCCTAGAATGGTTTTGATTGGGAATTGGGAACTTGTCCAAGACAAAAAAGGGGTTTGTGAGTAGTGAGGTGGCAGAGTTTGAGATAATATGAAATTATTTAGCTTATCAGAGCATTCAGAATTTCAGAAGAAGTCTTATGATGCTGCTTGAGATGGGAGATGAAGTCGCATGTCAATAATTGCCAAACCCATGCACATAAGAAAAAACACCCTTACTTTTATTCCCACAACAGAGAGCTCTAAATGAGCTGCTGTCACTCAGGAAAGAGATCTTACATTATTGTGAACAGCTTTCTAAAAATATCAGGTAGGTGCTCCATAGTTGAAAATACAAATAGAATACTAGAAGTTATTGGAAAGGAAGTTGAGAATAAAGCAGAAATTCTCATTGTACCACTGAATATATCTGAGTGCTGTTTGTAGTTCCAGCTTATTTCATTGCAAAAAGTCTGTGTAAAACTTGAAGGAACAAGGAAGAACAATAAAAACGTGGAAAATCCTTGATGTGAAGGAAGACTAAACTGAGATTTTTCAGGAAATAATAGAGGGGCCTGTACTGTGGTGTGGAGAGGGGAGTGTGGTACAATTATTCGCGACTTTTCATAGCAGAACTAACAGGCACTCAGTGAAATAATCACATGTGAAGTATAAAACAAACTGAACTAATTTTTCATACAGCACATAATTAAATCGTGGAACTTACTGCCAAGGAGTGTTGTGAAGGCCAAAAGTATAAATCAGATCAGAAAGAGATTTGATGCCTCATGGAGGTTTTAGCTGTTGGCGGTTATTAAACATGATGGTCCAGACTCAGTCTGTGGTTCAGAAGGTATCCAAGCTGAACTTGCTCTATAATTCAAGTTGTATATTTTTAATAGACTTTTACAAATTATATTCTCACCATACAAACATGTCAGTTTTAACCATATGTTTTAGCTGCCTCAGTAGTCAGTTTTAACCATATGTTTTAGTGCCTCATCACAAACCACCAGGTTTGTGGTACTGAATGCAGGGATAATCTGATATTGTTTCTGATTTCGTGCTGTACTTGATTATTTGTGGTGGGACTTTTCAGGGACACACAAAGTCTATTAATTTTCCCTTCTTCTCCAGGTTGAAAATTGAGGAGCTGGAAGCTGAGCGCAGCAAGCTGGCAGAGGAGAACAGATCTCTGGAAATGAAGCTGGAGAAGCTCACTCTGCAGGTAGGAACGTGGAGGTCCAGAGCAGCTGGAGAGCCTGGTGTGGTCCATGTGCTGTGGCTGTTCTAACAGATGTGCTTGAGTGCTCCCAGCATGGAGCTTCCCTTCCCTCCATCTGGGCCAGGCACCTTTGGGCAGCCTGTGCTGACTGCACTGTCACACCTGTGTTTCTGACCATGCCATTGGAGAGGTTTCATGTCAGATGCAATCACACAGATGCAGTTGTCTTTTTGGATGACTCTCCCCAGGACTTCTCTTCTCGGAGCCTTAAAAATTGGTCCATGTTAAGTAACTCCACCACTAGAAGTTGTTTGTCCCCAAATTCATTCGTGACAAAGTGGGAGCATAGACAGGGCTGAACAGCATGGAGTGGATCAGAAATTTGGAGCTTTGTTTGTATCGAAGTCTCCTCTCTGCTGGTATCAGCGATGGAAGCAGAGACCACCTCAGTAGGCAGGAGTTTGCCCAGCCAGGAACCATCTGTGCTGTTGAGGGGATGAGCTGGCAGCATCCACAGACATGGAGAGCAGAAAGTGTGGAGTCAGAAGGACGGGAGGTGTGTTCCTTTTGCTGTGCTACTCTGTGTGTTTTGCCTTTTCCTGGTGCCGTCTTCTACAGCAGGAGGTGTGCAGCTTTTCGCTCTGGATAGATCCATGAAATCTCACCCTCCTTGAAGGCAAGGGCACCTGCAGCAGATAAGTGGGCTGGCTGTTCAGCTTTTTGTCACTCTAGGAACAGCTTTCCTGTGCAGAGGAAGGGCAGGATACTTGCTTTATGCAAGTGTTTCATGTTTGAAAGGTGCTGGACCATACAAGAACCTGAACCTGTTGGTTTAATCAAAGCCCACCCTTCTATGAACAGTGTTATATCTCTTCCTTCTTTTCCCTCTAATGTGCTGAACAATTTGTCATTGTAGCATTCTATTATCTTTTCCTTTTTTTAATCTTTATTTTTCCCATATTTTTGAAATTTCTTCATGGTAGAAAACTTGCAGGTTTGAAATTACCCAGATTTCAGCCAGACCATTGATTTTATCTTGACACCTATTAGACGTGAATCAAAATTTTTTTTTTATTTTTATAACCCATTCCTGGAGACAGGGGAAGTGACAGCTTTGATAAAGCAGGGAGCTAAGAGCTGCTGAGCATCTCTGCTGAGCCATGTTTAGTGTGAAACCTGTCACCCTGCTCTCCTTTAATTGGGTTTCAGTCATCAGAAGGAGATTAAAGCTTTGGGCTGGTGTTTGGATGCTTAGGTCTCCAACAAACATACGAGCAGCTTTGGTTTCAGAGCAGATTACAGCTCAGGTCATGGTTAATTTGCCTACATGGTCTTACAGGGGTGTCTGGCTTTCCAAGAAGGCCCGACCAGAGGAATTCCGTATTTCCTTTGTGATGTCTTGAGACATCACGAAGATCTGCTTTCTTTGTTCATACTGCTCTTGAGATGCCAAGTCTTGAGTAGCAGGTCTAGGAAAGAGAAATCTTCAAGTAAGTGAGCTGAATTCAGGTAATGATGCTCTTCCATCTCCCTTGCCAAGGCTGAGGACATGGCTTTGACTCCTTATTTAACAGGAGGTAGCTCCCCCTGTCCCTCAAGTCTCACTTTACTTGTGTCTTAGAGAACTTGATGCCTCAAGTAGTTTTTTTGAAAGAGAAGGAGTAGAGAGGAAAGCACAAGTACAGGAATATGTTAGCTGAATGCTAAAGTATTGATCAGTGTGTGCCCACCTGAGCAGCCAAGAACTCCTCAGAGGTGAAAACATCAGCCTTCCCAATTTTTATGCACCTTGTGAATCAAATATCCTGACAGGGCAAGCTTAAAATGACTCTTTTTATAAACACATTGAAAGAAGGTTTGTTACAGTGAGAACCCACAAAGTTAAGGATAAGCTTAGAAATTCACCTCTTCTATCAGTGCTGAGCAAATATGCTGAAAATGTCATTATACACTCAGATAAGGTCACTGAAGTGTTGCTAGTTTGACATGTTATTTATTCCCACCTCTGAAAGAAATCATTGGGAAATGATGGGTTAAAATAAAGTCTGTATCACGAGGGGAAAAAAAGCAAGACAAGCTACATACAGAAGTCACAAGGAAGTTTTACTGGACAGGAAGATGACTAAAGTTACAAACATGGGAGAAGCATGGCTTCAAATCAAATAGAGGTGTAAGAGAAGGGGGTGACATTAAACCAGGTAGAATGAGGGTGATTTCTGACAAATCTTTATCTGCAGTTCCTCTTTTAAAATAAAACTTCTGACTCTCTGGAATGAAAAATACATAGAAGGGACATACTAAAGTTGTGAATTTGGAAGAGACAGGCTATAGAATTAAGGCTCTAACTGCTTTACACTGAACTGAATCTGTTGAGTTCACAAAGCTGAGTGTGATGCATGAAATCTAGGGAGATACAGCTAATAATTTGTAATTAAAAACATCAGTTTGAATGTATTGAGGTGTGCAAAGGAGTAAAGTTTCAAAAATGTTTGTCTCCAAATCACAGAATCATTTAGGTTGAAAAAGACCTCAGATTTTTGACTCATTGTTCCTTGTTGCCAACCAGACCATGGCAGTGAGTGCCATGTCCAGTCTTTCCTTAAACACCTCCAGGGGTGGCAAATCCACTGCTTCCTTGGGCAGCCCATTCCAAAGTCGAATCTCCATTTCTGTGAAGAATTTTCTCCTCTCACATTCTTTTGTACCTGACTACTGGCACACAAATTTTGGTGATTTCTGCACAAAAGCGCACTTTGTGAGCGAGGGGCCCCTGATGGACTGGGCAGAGGGCAAGGTGCTTTTGGTGTGTGACTCACACTCCTTGAGCTCAGTGTTAGCAAATGAACTGAGGTGCTGATAGCTCTCCTCAGCGGGTGTATAACGTCTGACATCTTTTTGTATTCTGTGCTTGATGTGGGGACAGCTTGAATTATGCCTAAAGGTGTTTTCCACCTCCACACACCCCATCTTCCAAAGCCCCTTGCCTCTTGACACCTAGCTGCAGGCTGCATTGATTTTCCTTCACTGGTATAAAGACTTTAGCATGGATATCACTCACTGGCCCGGTCTTTACTGCTAATGAAAACCTCAGACTACAAAAACACAAGAGATGTAGAGTTGTAGAGAAATGACACCCGGTTGAGACTGCCTCCCCAGTGCCCAGGATATTACCTTAAGGAAAACATTTGAAACCGTGGCTCAGGAGAGGGATTCAAATCGTATGAAAAGAGTGGATTCAAACAGACAATTTTATCTCATCTCCTCTACCCTTCTTTCTTTCGATGAAGCAAAAAACATTTCCAGGAAACCTGAGCTGCCAGTGCTTGGCCCGTGGTGGGCAGGCTGAGATTTCAGAGAAAGGCTTGGTTTGTTTAAGTTATCTGAAATGATCTGGACCATCTTCCAGAGGTGCTGGTGGAAAAGTGCAGCTTGATGCCAGGAACAAAAGAGACTGATCAAATCAGTGCTTTTTGGATAAAGTGGGAGGAAAGAGTAGTGAGGAGTGTTCATTAGCATTTCTTACTGCTAGGAGCCCTGTGTTTACAAGCAACCAAGCGGATGTGAAGTGTTCCTTATGCAAATACTACTCTCCTGCTTTTCCTGCTCTCCTCTACTCTTCCAGCTGAAGAAGAGATTCTTCAAGGTTGGCTGCTTCAAGGAAGATTGATTAAAATCAGCTGCAGTTTGACTTAATTGGATCCATATGCTTGGAGAGGGAGCAGGACTAGTTAAAGTCCTCATAATTAGTTCACAGCTGGTTGGTGAGAAAAATGAAACTCCAGTTAGAGTTCAGATAAGTGGATCTGTATGGATAAGAGGCAAGAAGATGGGAATTTTTTTACACTGAGATGTGTTTGGGCTTGAAAATCACCTCTAGTCCCATAGCCAAGCTGGCAGCCTAATCCCTTTGAGGGTGTGCATGCGTATTTATGAGGCTAAATGGAAAGCATCTGTATTTTCTGGCTTGTTTCTGAGTAAAAAGAATCACCTGTGGATGCTGGCAGTCAGGAAAACCTGATAGAGAACTGGGAGAGGATCTCAGGACCTGACAAAACCCAACAAGGGCAGTTTGTGGGAGAGGGTCACGGCTTGGCACAAACTCTGGACTGTCCAGCTTTGATTGCAATGTCCCTGCTCCCAGTAGTAACTGGTTGTGTTTAGCCTTTTTGCCAGTCAGTAATAAGACAAAAACACTCTCAGAAATGCACTATTGTTCATACATGTTGAAATGATTGAGTTTTGCCTATTACTTCAAAGATCAGAAAGAGGTGACTAACTCCATAGTGTGAGGACAGTCATCAGAAAACTTTCCCCAGACAGAAGCTGGAATTTATGTCAAATTTTGTTGTCAGAATAGAAGGGACTGAATTCCCTGCTATGGTGTCCTTGAGGGAAGTGCCTGCTGGGTTAAGTTGTCCAGAAGTGAGATGTCCATGAATGATAGAAGTGCTGGACATCCAGAGCATTCATGTGTTTCTCTTTCCACTGATCTCTGCAACCTTTGTGGTTGGGCTGGTCTCTTCCTTTTTCTAGTGCTGTGTTTTGAAGGAACAACAAAACATCTGGGAGCTGTACCCCAGGGGAAGGTGGACAGGGAATGTTTCTCCTCTTTAAGCATTAATGACTCATTTTATGGTTAGGGCTTTGGCAGCCAGGCAGGGACTAGCTTGGAGTTAAGAACCCAAGGCAAAGCTGAGGTCATTTAACAGTCTAACTGTTCATTTTGTGACCAGTGAAGAATGATGAATGAATCATTTACACTGTTATGAAACTTAAAAGGACATAGTCAACCTTTCAAGGTTCTCTAATTTGCCTCTCAAATGCTCACAAGTCTTCTTCCTGGATTATCTCCATGCCCTCCTTTTTCACAAACTTCCTGTCCTTTTTTCTTCACCTGTGCATGCTGAGGTCTGTGTTAGCCTCTGTGGCACAGCTGGGACCTGTTGAAAACCTCACCTAAGNTTTTTTTTTTTTTTCTTCTAAAAGGCTTCTTTATATGGTTCTGGGCAAATCACTTGGCACCTCTTCAGTCAGGTACTGCTTTTGGCAAGGTGTAGCAACAAATTTGCCTGTCCTCCAGAGGGACTTAATTATGAGATAGAATAACTGATAGCATACAGCAGGAGACCTGTAAAGAGAAGATGAAGAGAAGGGCAGGCCCAGGACTGCAGAAGGTTGTACCATATTGTGCTGCCCCACTCATCCAGTGCATCGAGTTCAGGGGAGCTTGTGGGAGTGGATGAGGAACAGAGTGATTTGTGATCTTTCCGCAGACTCCTGGATTTGATCAGCAATAAGCTCATCTTTTACAGGCAAAGATCATCTTCTAAATTTCACAGGCAGCAGCA
Source organism: Edolisoma coerulescens (assembly GCA_013397115.1). NCBI lineage: Eukaryota > Metazoa > Chordata > Aves > Passeriformes > Campephagidae > Edolisoma > Edolisoma coerulescens. The sequence goes on along the minus strand of VWZW01000753.1, from coordinate 847,550 downwards.
AGTCTTCACTGACCTCAGGAAGTGTATCTGCTCAAGTGAATAAAGGCAGAGGCCACTCTGGGGATCACACCACAGTTTTGCTCAAAACAGCAACGAAAAATGTGTAATAAACAGACATAATGGGTATTAATTTATGACAGATCAGAGGCGTGTAATGCTTGCGTAAAACACTGGAGAATATTCACACAGGAAGCTGGCTTTGATTGAAGAAGGGACCAAGTGAGTCTGGTACTGGGGGTGACAACAGCTCTGGAGATGGGATGGCAAAGGCAGTAGCGTACCAGCACGTCCTCGTGGTTGGCCTGAGCAACACCTGTGCTGTTACACACCTTCACTTCAGCTATCTCTTGAGCTGGGTAGGTGAAACTAAGTCTGAACTGCTCTGCTGTGTGGGTGTCCGTGGTGTTTTCAGGGAGCTGCTAAGGGGATGTGCTAAAGTGCCACCCAAATGAATGGGAGGGAAAAGAGCTTCCTCTATAATGTGCCCATAAATTGTGCTGAAAGGATTATACGTGTTATTTGGGAGAAAACATTATGTATCTTGTGCCATGTGGATTAGGTACTGTGGGAAATCCTAGAACTGGTGTAAAATGGGAGGAGTGTAGAGCCTGCTGTGATCCAGCCCCTGGGGATTACGTGACACTGAATTAGCTGGGGCTATGCAAATATTTGTACGTGTTAATTCTGAATGCGTTGCTGTTATTAGAATTAACAGAAATTAGAAACATTCCACGGGAGCAGAGAGGAGAAGCATAAACATGTCATTGACTTGTAGGTTTGTCATTAGGTGGTTCAAGGAGAAGCTGTTTGGTGGCCTCGGTGGCCCCGATAAATGTGATGTGCAAAGTGGATATCGAATGAAACAAGGACAGCACAGAACAGACTTGCTAATGTTTGTTAACATCAGGGACCACAGCTGCACAGATTCACATTTGTGCAGGGAAATTTTACCAACATGCCCTTTAAAAGAAATTTTTTAAAGGAATTTGCACATTGAATATTAAACACCTGAAGCTGTATAAATTCTACTGCCAGAGCTGCCACAGTATTGTTTATTTCATGCAGCACCTTTCTCAGAGTTCTGCAGAAACTGATTAACATTTGCATAATACATTTAACACGAAAATCCAGAATAAATTCATTAATGTTCTCCTGCCACTACCTTTGAAAATATCAGCGCTTGTGTGGCATCACAGAGCTCATTAGAGGAGCAGAGGGGGAGGAAGGGCGAGCGCTGGATTTCCTGAACAGCTGCGAAACAGGAAAGGTCAGTGCACTGAGTGTCAGCACCTGAGCAGCAGCACGGGGAGCTCAGAGCAAGCAGGGAGAGCTGGGCCATGGGAAATGTCCTGCTGGAAAAGGTCGCTGTACCACTACACAAGAAGCACGAACTTTAGGAGGTGCCATCCATGCCGCAGTAGAAAAATCGAGCACAAAATGTAGATGAGGATGCTGCTACACCGAGGAGGAGGCTCCTAGAGCACAGGGGCAAGCAGCAGGAAATTGTTGCAGTCCTTCTGTGGTGCAGGAAAGCTGGCTTGGAACAAACCTCGGTTTTCTGAACAGGTGTTGCAGAATAAATGGTGATGTTTTAAGCATCGTGCAAGACTTGGTTGCATGGCAGAGGGTCACTAAATCTGGGGTGTGTGCACTGCCTTCATGGGAGTAAGGGGACAAAAACACTGCTCTTGTTGATGCTTTTGTATGGTAAAAAGAGCAACAGTATACATAAACTAGTAATTCCAGCTACAACTGCACATTCAAACTCACAGTTGTGTGTTCAAATTCCCACCCAAATGCGTGCCAGTGAAGTAGTAGTAAGTAGCAACTCCAGAAGGCTTCTGTGTGTTTCACTGATCCCCAGAATCACCCTGTGGGTGAAAGCCAAGGCTGAGGAGACAGAAACAACCATTTTAAAATGAGACATCACTTTTAAACTCCTCTAATCTTACTTATCACACGAAGGAAAAGCAAAGTTTCAGGAAGCGGTAAGAGTGACTGTCCCTTTAGAGTTTTCTTGTTTTTCTCTGTAGTCATTCAGTGGCACAAATTAGTTTTCAATTGTTCTTTCTTCATTTTCTATTATTTTTCTGCTGCTTTGAGTTCTGCTTCCATGTCACAGAAACAAAACAAAAATGTCATTTAGACCTGTATAACGCAAATAACGCTTCGCAGGGTTTGTTTACTGAAGCTTTGTGCTTTCTCCCAGACTTTTATGAGTACCACATCCATAAGTTGCAGCTCTCTCCACATTAGGCTTTTAGCTTTTCATTACTCATTACCATTTCAGCCTTTGTTTGATGACCCAATTATTTTTGAGTTTTTTGATTAAAACAAACTAATAGGTCACAGTTTTGTGCTGCTCTTGTCTTTGCCATTTCTGTTGTGGTCTGGCTTTGTAAAGTCCAAGTTTTTAGTAATAGTCTTCAGCGGTTTCCTTCTTCTGATAAAGAGACTCTGGTTATGGTGCTGTATTTTTCCTCTACTACTTGGTATATGTAAAACTTGACACCATCTCTAAGAGACAAAAGGCCAGGATGTGTCACCCAGATTATGGAAAAGAAATAAGTCAGAATTTAATAATGTTTTCTCTGTGTGTGTGATGAGGGGAAGAGGAAAAATCTGCCTGTTACTTGTCACAGTGAAGAGTGGGCAGTGTTTGTAATGATGTTAAAATACACATGAGGAAATGGGGAGATGCTCTGAGCTGAGGCGCTGGTGGGGGTGGCAGTGTGCATCAGAGGAACACGTTTTTGTGTGACCTCTGTCAGGGGGATTCGGGCGTGTGAGATGATGATATGTTATCTTACATATCCCAGAACTCTTCCCTTTGATCAGACTGACCTACCACCTATTTGACACTTGGAGGCAGAGATTTACATTAAAAAAAATGGGTTTTCTCTGAAGAATTTCTTCAGATAGTAGGAAGGAAACTCGACATGCCTCTGTCACTCAGATGTGTGGCATTGAGTATTCATGTGGCAGTGCAGGCTCGTGATGTGCCCACTGGGGTAAGTGGGGAGAAGTAACACCCCAATAACAGAGCATTTCTGTCAGCACACCCTGAACACACTCAGATCATGATACAGGCCCTTCCCAGCCCAAATTTGCCTCAACTTCTATTTGCTGTTGTTTGATAAGACTTTAAAGAGACGTGGGTCCAGACAAGTCAGAAAAAAAGTAATTGTTTTTGACAGCTTTCCTAGCTAGATTTGAAAGACAGGTAAGAGTGGAAGGGAAGATGATGCCTAATTTAGGTAGAAAGGCTGTTCTGTTTAAATGAGGACGGACAGTTGGAGTGGCAGGATAAGTGAAGTGCTGTGGGAAGAGCATCTCCGTTGTATCTTTTAAAAAAATTAAGCAGTGTCCCGGGAGGGGGTTCTGTGTGTAGGGAGGAGGGGGGGTGTCTGGGAAGCCCTGCTGTGTTCCATGCAGATGGGAGGGCTCCCAGGTGATCCATCCCAGCCATGCTTACCCGAGCAGGGGGCTCAGCTCCGTCAGGAACTCTGCTGCTTCCTCTGATCGACATTTAAACCCCGCATCTCCTAAATGATGCAGCAGCTCTGTGCCTGTTCTTTGCATTTTTGGCAGGGCATTTGAAACGAAGGAGAAATTCCCTGAAAGCTGTTGTGCATGTTGGACATGACAGAAGATGTTCAGTTGAGATTGTGACCTTTCAGAACAAAGGCACTGCTTTTGAAAAGGGGGTTCATTGTGCTTCTGGCTCTAGTAAGATGAAAAACTTGAAAAACCGGTAACATGAAGGCTGTGCAGCAAGGATGAGCTCTCCAGAGGTCCTCTTGTGTATTTTTGGTTGTCTTCCAGTGGATACATTCTTTCTCTCTGTGCAGTGCTACCACAGTTGCAATCAGTAGTAATTACAGAGATTTTCTCATTTTTATGAGTAGGGGGATGTGAAAAGCTGTTGACAGCAGTCTGCAAGGGAGCTCAGCTGTGGAGCTGCTTTCCCTCTAGATCCATCACAGCTAGAGCTGCTGACCTTAAGGTTATTTCCCAAGGAGCCAGGCCTTACTCAGAGGTCAGTCTATTCAGCGTGCAAGGAAAAGTGTGATTAGATATGTGTGAGCTCTTATGATTAATATTAACATGGTGGAGCTGCCTGAACATTTAAATACAACACTGGGGAATTTAATTTTTATATATGTATATATGTTTGCAGACGATTATTAGAATGCATGCCAATGTATTTAAATGTAGACATGACTTGATACAGATGGGTGCAAAATAGGAATATCACCCAAATTGGCTCAACAGGACCCAGCTGGAGTGTGGTCAGAGGGGTGCAAAGGTGGCCAAACGGGCAGGGAAATGCCTGCTCAGGAGGGAGAGCAGGCAGTGGATGTGGGCTGGGGCTTCTTCCTTGGACATGCTGCTCCATGGCAGTTGTCAGACTGTTTCCTTCAGGCTGACAGAAGCTGAAATGAAGGAGGTGGCAGTATTGGAGACATTCCTTAGGATCCTCTTCAGGTGGATGGGGGGAAGGAACGGTGATTGTATGACATGAAATGGTTTCCCCAGTGCTGCCAAGTGGCAGTGCCATGGTGGCACGTAGTAGCTTCTACAGCCAAGCAGTTTGAGGATTGAATGTCAATGTTTTTTGACTTTTCTACTTTCTCAAGGTCTCTGACATCTTGTGAGCGTGATGCTTCTGTTGACACTGCTTAGAAGACAGATCTATGTCTGTATCTGGAGATGTTTGTGTGGTCCATTCTCTCAAGCATCCTAGAGAAAAAAGAACACTGGACATGCTGCAAAGCAGACCTGTCAGTCAGTTCACCAGGTGTATTCCTCCTAAGCCTGCCCTTTCATCCCTCCCATTTTGGCTCCTTGGCTATTTCGTTCAACTTAATGCTCTTTACTGATGTTTCCTGCTTCCAGGGGATCAAAAAGATACTCTGAGTCCTTTAGATATGTGTGAAAGTTAGAGGTGATGATGCCCTTCTACCGATTTACTCAATGATAACTTTAAAACTTGTAACTGGGCAAGGCTGCTTCTGAAGTATTCATTTCTTCAGGCAGGCAGCTCAGGATAATGTTGAATTCACTGGCTGGAGCAGTTAACTCAAAGCTGTTCAGAATCCAATAGATTGCCCCATAGCCATTCCTCTTATTGTTTCAGTTTATCCACAAATCTCTCTTATTCTTGTAAAATTGAAATGAAGATGAGACGACTGTCCCCATCTGAAAAGATTTCAGTGCTGCTTGAAGTCTCCTTGCACTGGCAGAAAAAAACAATTGAGCTTTGAGCTTGAACTGAGAGACAGATAAGATCACCAGGAGATTTCCACAGCAAATGCAGAATATATTCTTCTCTAATGGATTCTTAGTGCTGTCTGGCAAGTAATTGAATTGCTTGGGTAGGAAGGGAGAGGGGACTGGGTTGGGGTTTTTTGGTGTTTGGTGGGGTTTTTTAGAGCTTCCAAATTTTGTGAAGATAGGGAGTAAACGGTGGTTTCTCTGCATGACACAGGATGTCTGTCAGACATAAGGGAAGCTAATTAAAATGTCACAATATGTACATGAGGGTGATGAGGCAGAAAAGACCGATCTCTTCCTTGGTTCTAGGAATTTGTCTGTGTCCCTGCTTCTGTCTACTCACTGTGAAATCTACAAGTAATTCATGCTCTGGGGGTAGGAATGAGACCACTGGGTAAATCTGGCCTCTCTCTCTCACTGGAGTAAAGCAGCAAATAAATTAAATCCATTCTTGCTCTGCTGCAATTACTAAGGCAGTCTCACTCCAGCTGGGCGATAGCAAAGATGCTGGTTCCTGCTGTCCCATCGTAGCCAACACTGGTACGCTCTGCCAGAGGACCAGTGCTAGCAGAGGTTAGCACTGGGGCAACTGGGAGGGTTCCACAGCCAATCAGTTTCAGTGCACAGCATGTGAGGGGACAGAAGCAAAGCAGCATCCGCCTCTTTCCCATCCTTTTGTTTGAAAGTATGAAGTATGTCCTGGAAAGCCAAGGGAATGATGGGGAGAGATAATAACACACCCTTTGGTGTGTTCTTTGGAAACATTGGAATGGCCAAGAGGTGGTCCAAGCCTTACAGCCTGCATCATTGAAAACCACTGAGCAACAGCAAAAGGGAAAAAAAAAAAAAAAGATGATCATCAGGGAAATTGCTATAATGGTAAGATAATTAGAACGCAGAATGATTAACATTAGTCAGTGTTCTGCATTGGCAAGGACTGTGCAAGTTGATGTAATGGGCCTCTTCCATATCAAACGTGCAGTTTTTCAGCATTCAGTTTAACACTTTCATGTGACTTTAATTGAGCTCACGGCTGAAACAGGCATTTGGTGCTCCTGTAACGTTGCACAGTACCTTTCCTCTCCTGTGGCTCCTAGAAGGACTTTCTCATTGTCCTTTTTGTGTCTACTGATACTGAAGGATAAAAGCCCCTCTCACCATGGAATCCTTCTGCATTGTTTTGAATGATACCTAAACATGAATTCCTGGGCATTTTCTTCCTGTTGTGCCTGATGGAAATGAACTTCCCTAGAAAAAAAGTCTCTGAAATTTCAGAACATGGTTGTCTTCTTCTCAAGGTGAAAATATAGGGACTCAGGATATTGTATACTGATACTAAAAAAAAAAAAACTTTTATAAAGTCTACTTTATAGTAGGGTCAGAAGACCCTCTCTGTTTATCATCTTCAGTGCTTGCAGATTCCTCCTGCCAGCCCTCGTGTGTGGGCCTTTGGATTTGCCAAAACTAAACTGGTGCAAGAAATGAGATTTAGCACCACATTTAATAGCTGGTTTTGTAGCCTGATTGAGTTTGGAGCAAAACTTGGAATGCAGAATGACCTCAGTGGTCCCCATCTCTACCAATCATTGCAGACCAGTAAACATTTGTTCTCCTTGATTACTACCAACCCTACTGGCTCATGTATGGACCAGGGCATTGGATGTTTTGTCTCCCTCTGTTTTCCCAGGGTCTGCAGTGGCTATCCCCTTGCTGTGCTCAGACATGGGCTGCTGTCTGGTGTTTGTGTTGGGGCACTTCTGGACACCAGAAGTTTTCTCCCACCTCTGCACGTGCTGGGATCAGGCACATCCTTCATTGCAGCTGATAAAATCTGATGTTGTGCTGTGGCAGAAAATCCCTTGATCTCAGTAGTGCTTTTCTTTTTTCTTGTGCCCCTTTACTATGTAAATAAAACATCTTTTTTTTCTGTAAGATGTTGGCGAGCACAGTGCCCAAGCCCCCCTCTCTGCTCGGTGCGGGGCCCTCGGAAAGGAATTGCAGTCACGCAGCTGTGCAGTGAATATGGAGAGAGTGTTTGGTGTGGTTTGTATTTTGTGGATTATTTTCTCGCTCCTCCTGACCCTACCTCAAATGAAATTCCTGCACTTCATCCTTCCTCTGGGCTGGGCAATCAGCAGCTACGATCGAGGGCTGGACGAGGCAGTGGTCGGGCATACAAAGCAGTCGCATTAGGACTGAGCAACCAGGACTAATGGGGAGCAAGGCTGGGAGCAGAGACAGAAATATGGCAGAATAAGATTCATTAGGGATCAGATTCAATAACTGTAAAATGATGAGAAGTTTATGATCAAAGGCTTACTTCGAGCATTTTAATGACATAGTCATTTAATCTGTTTAAAGCAGATAGATAAGGAGTTAAGTGAAATCTACAGCAGCTGCCTTTCTGAGCTGTTTATGAACCTGTTCCAGGCTGCAGATCACTGTGAAAGGCACAGGATGGATGCTTGCTGTAGTAATTGAATAGTATATAACGGGCTACCAGGCTTTACAGGCTGATTTACATATGAGGTCGGTAAAACTTAATGCAAACACTTGTGGTTTCTGTTATTAGTGTACGTGGTTCCTCAGCTATTTTTAATGTGCATGCTACTAGCAAGAGTACAGAATGAAGGAAAGAGCAGAGTTATTTAAAAACCTCTCTGTGCCAGGATATTTAATTCCCAGTGGGTGTATCTCCTCTGGAGGTAACATCAGTATAGGCTGTTGTTTGTGGTAACAAGATTCAGATGGGTTCTGACACTCAAACCACCAGGTCATCAACCACAGGAATTATGCATCTGAAAAAACCCAGGAGGGTCAAGGGGGCACGCAAATTCTTTCCCATCTTTTCCTTCAACTGTTGCACTTTTGCCACCCTCTGTCTCTCTCTTGGGGACCCTCCTTAGTTAGTTAACTTCCTTCCCAGCTTTCCTTGACAAACATTAAAAAACTCTGTTGGGACAGCTGGTGGCACTTTGCTGCCTGTGCCCACAGAGTACAGCTCAACTCAGTCCCTCATTCTCATGAGCTTTTAGCCACCTGGACACCATAAATTACAGCTGGAGTGCTGCATGTGCCTGTGGACTGCACCTTTTTCTGTTTCTCAGGTATTCACTCTCCCCTTCAAAACTCTCCCAACACACACACACGGGTTTAAAACGGAGCTTACAGTTCCTACATCCCACATATTCCTTCCTTTCCTTCGATTAAACCCCTGGTCCCCTGCACACACTGCTGTGGAGAAGCAAGCAGAGGGGGCTCTTTCTCTACTCACGGCTCGAGGCTTGTGGAGCTGCTGGAAGCAAAGTAGTTGCTGCTGCTGCATTGTTTAAGGCCGTGTTACAGCCCCGGCTGTGCGTGATGCAGACACGGGATCAGAGCCGGTATCGAGCTGGTGGGGAGCAGGGAGAATTTCCCAGGGCTCCAGGCCATCTTGTTTTCTACTTATACAGAAAGTTGCTGTCCCGCAGTCGTATTGATTAGTTTTAAAATAGGGAGGTGATAAATGGAGATTTCAGGTGGTTCTGGTCAATGTGACTGCAAGGGATGGAGCTGTTTAAATCGAGTCTGGAATATCTTACCTTACCTCCTGCTGGTTTTCCTAGGAGGGATCTGCTTACAGCTAAGAGAAGAACAGTGTGGCCCTATGGAGGGGCCTTCTCAGCTCTCTTCATTTGTGCTTTGCACAGGAACCACCTGCATCCTCTTCCTCCAGCTCCTCTCCCCCACACCAGCTCCCTCTCTGCTGCGGTGTTTGGGATGCCTGTCACAGCTGCTCAAAGGCTGCTGCATGTCTGAGAGACCAGCCAAGGCTGAAGGTTACAAATCCCTTGCAGCATCCCCTGGCAGCCAGGTTATAGATCAGGGTTTAAGCAACCTTGGGTCCACTGTCAATCTGCATGTTCCCATTTCCTGAAAGAGAATTGGAAAATATTTGTCTGGTTTGAAAATAAGTAAAATTTGTCTTTTAAAATGCTGGCACTAGCAGACAAATCTCTCATTACTCCACTCTCCTGTTGCTCCCCTGTGTCCCTGTGTTTTTTCAGCTACTGTTCTTTCTGAAGAGCTTAGAGACTGAGCACTTGAGATTTCACTGGTAGAAAGTAATATATTAAAAACTGGATTTTAATTCATCTTCTGCCTTCAACTACCTTGTTCTTTGAGGGTGCCTGTTGCACTCTATTTACACATGACTATTTCAGTGATGATAATGCTCTGGACTAGCAGCAGCTGCCCAGATGAGGACTGGCAGTGCAGCACAGTGATTTACCCACAATCAAAGTAGTTTTCCACCCCCAACCCTGTGTCAGGAGCATTGGAACAAGTTTGTCATCTCCTGAATGCAAAGGTTGTCTGGTCTCTGTGGTAGCACAAAACCCATCCCTGACAGAAGCTCAGATTAGCAATAAGGTTGTTGCAAGCAAAAACCTCAGGACTCAGGCTCTCTTCTTCACTTATTTATAAATATTTGGTCAATTATACTTATGTCTGGAAAAGTAAAACCTCCCACATAAATGCTCACAAGGGGCAGAGGCAGGAGGGAAAGCTCAGCAGCAGCGAGAGGAAAAGGTGCCACAGCAGAGCTGGGGATGTGGCTGGGTGATTGACAGTGCACAGGTCTGCAGGCAGGAGGTGATGCCACTTCCAGCTCTGTTGTGGGTGTTACTGTGAGTGAGTGACTTCTGTGGAATTTGTGAATAATATCCCTGAAACTTGGTCCCTTGTGCTGTGAAGGAGACACTCAGGCCCTTGGCCATAGCAGTCCCTCTTGGCACAGTGTGGTTTGGAGATCACAGAGGGAGTGAAACAATTCTGAAAGAAAAAGGTTTTGCAGTAACAAATTTCCTTTGAGCATCTATTACACATGTCCAAATCTACCAGGTTTGGTCCATTGTCAGATTGTGGCACAGTTAAGTTTGCCTGGAGCAGTTCTGGACCGCTTTGGGCACAGCTGGCTGATCTTCACAGAGGTTTCATGGACTGCCCAGCCTGGTAACCCAAAATTTGCTGACCATCTCACCTGGGCAGAGCAGCACTCCTGGTTCTTTGCCTGGTAGTATTCCATTTCTTTTCCGTAGGAGACTATCTCATTTAACAGCTTTTGAGAGAGGCAAACACATTTGTGTGTGGTTTAACTTAATATACAGGCTGCAGAGCTGAAGTGAAGGCACTGATCAGTTCTTACAGTTGAGATAACATTCAGAAAACAAATTAGAGTTTGCAGTTGGTACGGATCCAGGCAGAATTCATAAAATTGAATAGTATTTTCAAGTTGAAGGTGGACAAACTTATTATGGATCCAGAGAAACCAGGCATGTATTGAGGAATTAGAGAGATTTGTGATTTTTTTTCTTATTAGTATAGAGAGGCAACCATGTTATGGTCTCCTGTGGGGCTTTTGTAATGTGGGTTGGAATTACTGGCAGTGGCAAGGAGGTAGTTGGGGGGAACAAAACCTGAGAGTCGTGGGCTGGGTTTTCTCTGATGCAGAAGATCAGTGTGCAGCTGGCTGGTGAAGCTGGCTTTTTCCCAGTGTGGCAGCTCATGATGTTCCAGATCTTTCCTGAGGGCAGAACCATTCATTTTTATCTGTCTGAGCCTGTGCTTGAGGGACATGAAGAACCAGAGTCATGTTGTTGCTCCTGTGACACATGCATGCTGGGGGCAGAAATAATATGGGATTACAGGGGGAAATCGTGCTTTTTCAAGGTGTTTGCTTCCCTGCTGCCCTTCCACTCTGCAATCCTTCAGGTGCCTCCCCAAATGTGCTCAAGACTTGATGTCAGGTGCTGCCTTCAGAGGGCAGCTGTGGGATGTTGGGTGGAAATGTGAGAAATAGTTTGTTAAAGCTTTGGCTTTAATGGAGGTGAACACGTGTGCAGAATGGTTATTTTACAAAGAATGTGCACACGTGGTCAGGAGTGATGTAGATGGAGGTGTGTTTGTGTTTTGTGACTTGTAGAGCTTTCACATCTCAGTCCATCTTTGTTTCTCTCTTCATCATCTCCCAGAAAAGTAGTTCTTAAATTGACTTTACTCCCTTTAAATTAGGATGGAGACTCCCTAATATAAAGCCTAGGGATCAAGAAAGATGGCAGGTGACAAATCTGTTTCCATTCTCTGATTTTTTGCACTCTTAATCACCAAATAACCCTTGTAATTTTCCAATGAACTGGATTGCATCTGTATGGATCAGCATCCGCATGTTCAAGTTGTCGTTTTGACTGTGAAAAAAGACTTTTCCTTCAGGGAGAAAAAGCACAATCTCAGTGGCTGAGTCTTAAGTGTCATTCTGATTTTCTATCACCTGAGGATTTGAGTAGCTCTGCCACTCTGGAATATTGAAATGAACATAGATTTGAAAGTATTTTTATATTTAGAGGCATTGATTCTAATATAATTTCTCTACAAATTAAAACTCTCCTTGAAAAAGATTAAACTGTCAGTGATAACATCGAAGTTCTTGTTATGTCTAAGAGGAATAAATGCTGAAGTTACAGAATTGTCTGGAGGCTTATAAAGTAAGAGAGGGACTTAATGATATGAGAGAGAATGGATAAAAGTATTGGATAACACTTTTTTTGAATTGGAAGAAGTGGAATGAGTTGAATTAAGAGGTTTATGGCCAGAAAGAACACCCATTAGTCTGATATAACACAAAAATACAGTTTTAAGAGAAATCTGCCCAGTGACTTGTAGTTGCTCCATAGACTCTTTTTAATAAGATATCAAATATTGATTTAAAGACACTAAGTAACAGACAATGTATTGGTTTCCCTGGTTAGCCATCCTTATTAAAAATATATATTATTTCCATTTCATTGGCTTCACCGTGAAGTGAAGCTATCGGGTTCTCTCTATGCTTTTGTTTGCTACATTAAAGAACCATTTAGTGTCAGATTTCCACCGAAAACCCAGATCAAATTGCTTCTGCCTTCCCCACAGCAGATGAAATAGTTTGATTTCCATTCATTTCTCAGAGGAAGATGTGTTTTTTCAGACCATGAATCATTCATGGAAATCTTCTCGCCACTTTCCTTAATTTTCAACAATGCCCTCACGCCTGCACACCTCACCTGGGTGTGTTATCACTGCAGGGGTCTCATCAGTGCTGCCTTCAGGGCCAATATTGTTTCTTTAGTCCTTCCTGCTCAATGATACATAAAGATCCTGGCTGTTCCTTGGTTGTTTTTTTTTTTTCTCCCCACAGCATTAAATTAGAGGTAACCCTTAGTTATTAACTGTGGCCTTCTCACAGACACTGTCTTCCAGAAAATACCTGCTGTGTTGTGTACCTGAGACTGTTCTGCTCTCTGGGATCTCTCACGATGCATTTGAATTCATAGGGAATGATTGTGCCTGGCACAATCAGATTTCTAAGCTATCTTTGTGGGCTTTATTGTTTGCTACAATTCTGCCTTTGTGTTATCTGCATATTTTAGTAAGGTTTTATTATTTTCTTATGAATCTTAGAAGAATGTGTGCTGCATACGATTGGTCAAAGACGCAATTCTTCTTGGAAGTAACAGAGAAATGTCACTATTAGTTCTTCAGCTTTTGGGCCATTTAAAAAAACTGCCAGAGTCTGATTTTGCATCATGCTGGTTTTAAAAGAAAATGCGATTTTGATACCGAGGCAAATATATTACAGAATTCCTATTCTGTTATGTCAACACAGTTATCTTAGTTAACTAGACTTGAAATCTCTTCAAGTCTGTTTGACAAGACCTGTTTCCCATGAAATTGTGTTACTCGCTTTTTCTGATCTTTTCTTCTAATGGAGTTATGTATCAGCCCTGTCTTGTGAGTTAAGGAGATTCAGTTTGCATTCTGGAAGCTTCATGAAAAGCGAACAAGGCAGCAGATAACTCGATCTGTATGAGGCGAGCTGGTTAATCTCATTTTTCAGTCTTCACAGTCTATTCACCAGCCAGTGCTGTCTCATTCTGACTGCAGTAAAACGTGCAGATCAATACTGCCAATGGGTGATTAGCAATTTGCAAACTCCAGTGAGTGAATGCATCCGAGTCAAGGTTTGAAGTTGGAGAAGAAAGTGGAGGAGGAGTGATTGAGTGGGCTGGAATAATGAAAACGGATATTTCCTCTCAAGTGAAATGTAAGCATTGTTGAGCTCTGTTAAGCAAGATGATGGCAGAGATTTGTACTCCTTTCACAGTGATTACAGAAAATAATATTTTTTTCTGAAATCACTGACATCAAATGTGCTTTTCCCTTATCACCCCTCTTGATCTTTTTTTCCTCCGCTGTTGACCTGCTGGAGGATAAAAATGTCTAAATTTATGCAACTGAGATTTCTATCTTTGTTCTTGAGGCCACTTTTTGATTGTTCAGTCAGATGAATTCCAAGATGCTTGTCTACTACTCAGTCTCAGTTTCAGGCAGAAACTCCCTGGTTTCTGTCAGTACATTCCATACCAAAGACAATTGTGGAGTTCTGCTCATGAAAATAACTCAGAATAAATGCCTTTAGCTCCCTTGGAGACCCTGTGTACCACCGAAGAGTACAGCTGAAGTAGCAGTAATTTTAAGATATTAAAACTGCATTAAAAACAAAACAGTAACTGAAATATAGAAAAGGACCAGGTAATTGCTACAAGGAAGGAAAATTGCATTCTCCCTAGCAAATATGGTCTGACCCCTGAAAGTCAGGGTGACTGTGTGTTTAAAGATGCCATCTGAAAATCTGTGGTTAGACAAGTACAGGAAGGCTCTCTTTCAGGTTTCCTCAAATGAAGTTGAAAAGATGCCTTCTCAACTGCATCCAGGCTGTGCTTCCAAGTTATGCATGTGTAGTCTAATTAAAACTTAATGGGAAAGAAGTAGTTAATGCAGTGCAGGGGCATGTTGTGGTGGCTGTAGTGTGAGGCTGAGCTGTCCTCTCCTCCCTGGGTTGTTACACGAAGGCTGGAGAGCTGGGTTCTCACTGAGAAGTACCAGAAAAGTAGAATCTCCCCTCAGTCACCATTTTCTTTCATAAAAAATGCTGTGATATATGTTGGCAATGAGGAAAGTGATGATAAAAATGAAAGCCTGAGTTTTATACAGCAGGAAGTACTGTGTTTTGAAGGAGGTTTTGTAGGGTCTTAACAGTTTAGAGATTGACCTGGCAGTCATAATTCTGGAAAAACCTGGCAGTAAAATTTAAAATCATTGCCCCTTCTCATCTCTGCAAAATGTGCTGGTTGCTCTCCAGTCCATTAGCACAGTGACGTAAAACTGGTGAAATAAAATCAAACTGGAGACAGGACAGTTGTATTTCAGGCCATTAAGTCATGCACTGTTGTTCGGACAGTTTTGTGTCTACCAAATATATTTCAAGGTAGATTCAAATTGGGTTTGGCTCAACTTTGCAACAGTCTAAGCCTGAATAAGGAAAATGTGTTGTTGGGGATGAAGAGATGTAAGTCAGGTTTAGCATGTCAGAGACATTTTGCTAATGGGTTGGTGATCCCAGTGTGACTTTTTAAAGCATTTTCCCATATCTTTGGTTCAGATTGCGTTTACTTGAAAAGACATGAATAGTAATTGAAGCTTTGCAGGCAACCAAGAAGTATTTTCCCCCAGGGAAAGCCAAGAAGGTATCTTTAAGCAGATGGTTGTGCTGATGGAAGTCCCCGTGTGAACAGTCTTACCCAGCACGTGGGGTATGAAATGTTGGGGGATGTAGTTTATGTCACCCACAGAGATGCAGCTGAAATTGTGAAACCTGTTCTCTCGCCAGAGGTGTTTTACTCTTTGTCATAGGAATAGATGGGTTTAAACTGAAATTTTGCTCCATTGCCAAGGCTCGGGTGGATTCCTTGTGCCATCTGTGGATGGCTGCTCCTTCTCTCCCTTCTGCTTCATCTTACCCTGTGATGTTACAGCTTGAAATTCCCCTTCACAGCCCAGGAATTTATTCCTGTGTGGAGACTTCCTGGGTCTCGTCAGTACAAGGGGTAAAGCAAACCCAAGTTACCAGCTCTTGCTTTCTTAGGCCGTATGTAACTAGTGAGGGTATTGATTTAGTTTTGATGTGATGTAGTTTATAAATATGCATGAGGATTTAGGGTTATTTAACTGTGCTTTTTAATTCTCCTTGCATTGCTGACTCTTCTAGTCGAGGGTTTCTTTGTATGCACAGCAACCTCTTCCATGACAGCCCTGTTCTCACTGCCTGGGACATCTCTAATGTTTGTTAATCCCAAGTCTGTCGAAACTTTTAATATTCAAGGAATAAAAGGAGACAAAGCGATGCCCTTCTGCATAGGGACTGAGGGAGCAGAGTCCAGCTCCCCAAGGAGCTGGGTGAGGAAACCTGGGGCTAAAAGGTAATCATCACAAGGTGGTGAGAAGGAAGGAGATGGAGAAGACCTTTTTCACGCTCCTGGAGAAGGGGAAAAGAGCTCTTTTCATCAGGGATCCTACAACTTGCTTAAATTAAAAAAAAATTAACCTGATTAAATGGTGAAAAGGCAGGGAAAACCAAACATTTGTCTATTTGCCCTGAGGAGATAGAAGAGAATGTACCATCTGAATCGATATTTGGATGTTTTAGACACTCAGGTCTCTTACTTGAGAAAGAGCAGAGCAAACAGAAGAGGGTTCTGCCTGCTCAACACATCCAAGGGGAACCTGCAGTGACTCCTCATGGTGTCTAATGTAGGTAACTCCATGGATAAAGGATGGTATGTACATGGATGCATGTTTTTCTGAGATGTTGGAAGCTGTCTCACTTTTCCCTCTACCCAATTATCCATTACTAGAGGAATTTCCTCCTGCACCTGGTTGGACATTGAGGTGATATTGGGGAAGATGAGCTCTCCCTAGGGGCAAGACAACATCACTGTGAAGTGACTGTGACAAAAGGAATACAACTTGGCAGTTCTGCTGTAGCTGCTCCTTCCCCTGGGTGTGTTGCAGGGCCATGTTTTGTTTTCCTCCTTTTCCCCGTCTGCTTGGCCACAGCAGAAGGCGCGTGGGAGGCGATAACCCCTCGCAGGGAGAGGCTGCACTGGAGCTTGTTTAACCTGCAACACATTTGCTGTAAATCCCACTCAGACACTGCCCAGCTGCTCGAGGAGACTGTCAGAAACGAGTCCTCCAAAGCACTTGTGTCTGTCACGGTTTCTGTGTGATGGGAGAGGGAACTTGACTCGCTCTTTGAGTGGAAATGCTTCCAGCTCGAGGCAGGAATCTGTTAATGATGGTGGGTTAGCTCAGGGGTGCAGCTGAGGCTGAGGGTGCTCATTCATTCACTCAGACACAGGGGGTTTGCTTTATACCCTGCCAGGTTGGAATTAGACATGAAAGGACATATAACAGTATTTTTATATGCATTAAAGTACAGGATCACAACGTCCTGGTGCACTTAAAGCCTTTAGGAGATTCATCATTGCTGCTAAGGCTGTTGTGGTTGACCTCAGCATCCAGCCAGTGCCACGTGTTTGCTGTACAAGTACACAACGTGATTGACAGCTCTCCTTGTCACTTGTTTTTCAGGCTTTTATATGCTCAGATGAACTTTGATGCTTCCATGAAGGCTTTTACATAATTTTTAATTATGCATCTTTCTTTTTATATCAGATAGTATCTAAAAAAAATACCCGTAGAGGTTTTGCTTTTTGCTAATGAGATCCATTAACTGGAAAATCCTATTACATTGCAGTTTCACTCTGCTTTATAAAGTCTTGAAAGCAGGACCTCTGCTGTCGTACTTCATTCTGACTCTTCCCTTCCTGTCTGGATACTGGTCTAGCACAGCCAATTTGTGTTGCTTCTCTCCTCTGGGATCTCCCCTTGAAATCCCATCTGAATTCCTTCCAAAGGAGAGCTTTAGCAGGAAATACAGAATTATGGAGGCATCAAAGCAAGATTTATAGAGCGTTGTCAGGAGGGAAAGCTTTGTGTGGCTGAATATCTGGATTGGAGTGAATAGTACACCAAAAAACCTCACTTCAAGTATCTCCTGTCTTTCTGGTCTACTGGACAGTAACTGTATGTGCATGTTGCAGAATAAAAAAGAGGGCAGCAAAGAAATAGTTAAATTTTTTGGCAAACTGCATGTACTTCTCTTGAAAACTTAGATTTGGTCTGACACCTCTCAACAATATTCTCAACCAAAGTTACTTCATTTGTATGGGAAGGTTGATAGAATGTTTTTTTGAAATTCAGATTTGTGAGAGCCAGCATTTCTCACCATATAAAGTTAAGACTTATCTCTGAAAAAGAATTTTTATAACTCACACTATAAGCTCTTTGGGGCTGTTTTCAGAACCTATGTGCTTTTTATTCTCAGTGTCTTTATCAAAAGTTTTTGAACCAGCACAGGTCTCCTCTGCAGGCTACTAGACTGTAAATAATAGCAACTTTTTATGGACTTTGTTCTCAGGAAAGACAGGAATCCTTGACTTGAAAAAACAAGTGTAGAAACCCTGGAATTCAAGTCTCTAGGTGGTAACAAACCATCCTGGAGCAGACTATGATTTTCTTCCATTTCAATAAAAGGAAGAGCAGCAATTGAAAAGGACAGTGAACATTTGGATGCATTTTTTCTTTTGGATTATCCCAGCTTCATGCCATTCCACGTCTCTCTGTCCTGACTCTTAACCTTCTTGTCACGTTTGTTTGCATCCCAGACCTCATCTGAATGCCTCACTCAATGCAAATTACAGTCTTGCATCCTCCAGGGAACAACACGTTTGAAAGAGGTATAGAAAAAAGATCTCCTTTTAAAACTGTACCTGAAGGGCTTCAGCACCACTGCTAAGGCATTTTATTTTATTACTCCTATTGCAGCAGTGTCCAAAATGTGTTACATGTTGTACCCAAGGATATGGTCTGGTGTTAGAACAGCGTGATTAGGGTGATTAGAGCTTTTTTGTCTGTGATACAGCCTAACTCCAGCCACCTCCCTGTCTCATTGCTAATTTGCTGTAGATGCTGTGGTGAAAGAGGCCATAGGGAGGAATATCAATGAGTATGGATAGTGTGGAGGAGCCGTTCAGGAAGGAAGAGAAAAACCCCTGTAGAAGCCTCTGTGGGAGGAGCAGCTGCTGCAGGTGTTGGAGGTGGCATTGCTGATGGAGTGGGGAAGGTGATGTGGGATTACTCATTGCTCCTGAGGGCAAGGATGTGGAATCTGTTGTGCTGGTGGAGGAGTTACTGGGGATGGAGAGGCAAAACTCAGAGTGTCTTCAGTGTTCTGGAGATGACTGATGTGGGTGTTCAGGAGGCCAGAGGTGAAAGGTTGCCTGAATCAAGGTGTATGGACGAGAGGTTGCATCAGCTGGGCAAGGGGAAAGACCTTCCTGTTTTGCAGAAGAATTAGGAGGTGTTGTACTAAGAACTGGCTAAAAGAAGGATAGAAAGGTTGCCCCAGTGAATTTCTGCTGCCAGGTTTCAGTGTTGCGTGTGTGCAGATGCACACAAAAAAAACGATGGAGGGAGAAAAAAGGTAGAGAAGCGGCACGAGACCTGGTGGGAAAAAATGAGCCTTTTCCCAACATCCAGCACCTCCTGTTTTTCTTTTTTCCCACCCCCCAACTGTTTCTGATGTCAAGCATGCACATACTGGCAGGGCTGCGAGGAGCAGGTGGTGGTTGTTGCTTATTTGTTAGTTTGCTTTGTCTCATCTTTGCAATCCATTTTTGTTAATACAGCTCCTGTTCCACAGGCTTTAAAGATCCCTTGGTGTGGTTATCTTGTGTGGCAGAGGGAGCTGGGGCGGGTGAGCGTGCTGTGCTTTGTGCACTGGGTACAGAGGGAATTCTTTGGGATGCAGTTTACTTTGGGTATTACTCTAATCACTTTAACAAGCCTGAGCAAAGAAACAAAAAGAACAAAACCAAGAAACAGAATTTCCATTAAAATGGCATTTCCTGAGATAGGATTAAGCTTTCTGAGGCTGCCTTGTACTGGGTACAGAAATGCCTCCAACAGACTTTTGTATGAGAGAGTTGAGTAACCAATTTTTTTTTTAGAGCTGTTAAAGTTAAAATAAAATTTAGGTAGATCAGGAGAAGCTGCTCACCTGAATAGTCAGGCAGACTCTAGTAAATAAACTACTGCAGCAAGAGCTGTCGTTGTTGGGGACCTTGCATATGCCTTTCAGGTGATAAATTCCAATTTTGCCTTCCCGCTGGTTTTTTTGTTCTCCTTCTTTGAGTGAAATTTCCGACGGGTATTGATGCAGGGCTAACAGCAGACAATTCTTGACATAAATGCTGAGCCATTAACTGTGAGCTGAAGATAAACACGTTCAAAGACGACTCTAATGATATGTGACTTCTGCTTTCCTAACTCAGTGGAAGCGACGGGGTGTTCATTAGCTGTGTGCAGAGCCCGTGTGGCTGTGTTTACCCACAAATACCACATGTTTGCAGGAAAGCCAAACAGTCATTCCAGAAGCCCCAGGCCTTGGGAAAGGCGTGCTTGAGCTGTGTAAAGGAGGTGACACCGTGGTCAGGAGGAGGCACTGAATCCCAGGAATAAACCTGCAGGTCCCTAAAAGCAGTGTCAGCTCTTCTAGCATCAGAAACCTGGATTTTGCAAGAATTCAGTAACCAGAAACCTTGAGTAACATTTTGTCACGTTTTGCCCTATCTTTGGAGGATTCAGGATGTGCCACCTCTGTTTTAGTCCAGGATTTACCGAAGTGTACCACCCTCTGCTCAGGAGTTCAAAAGTTTAATTTTGGACATTGACTACCTGCTTATACCCAATGATCTGCTGAGTGGTAGTGTTTACCATTTAAGCTACTCTTTTGCCTACAAGAGGCAATAAATGGAAGCAAGAGCATTCCCTGGCCAGTTGGACGCTTTTCAAACACATCTCTTCCACCATCCCCCCAGCTGATGCTTTTTGTTTTGTATCTGTACATAAGAAACTTTCCCATCTGTCTCCTACAGCTAGATGCAGTCTTTATTTTGAATATTCTTCCAAGATAACTACTGACCCATTTAAAGCTGATACAATCTACTAAGCTCCTTAAATCATTTCTATTTAAGTTTTCCAGTACTGAATAACCTGTCCCAGTCCAGAAACCTTGGAGATTTCTCTCTTAAGAAGTCAGCATGGGAAGAAATTCCTTAGCTCAGGAGGCAGCAGTGTTTGGGTGGCTCTCGCCGCGCGCGAGAGTCGCGTCAGGAGGAAATGGTCCTTTCCTTGAAGAGCTTCCAATCGCCAGCCTTTTCTCAGCAGGGCCAAGCACAAGCTGTTGTATTGCCAGCCAGCAGCGATTAAGCTCAGCTGTCCATATGCTCCACCAGAATTTATTGTGCTGCTCAGAAATCACAGTCTTTTAAGGCTGATAGATACCGAGACTATGAAAAAATGAGGTACTTAAGTGCGTATCAGCCCCATCTATGGGTTTTGATGATTTTGCTTGCCAAAGCATTAAACAGAAGGAGCCTGTGAGGATGTGAAGTCAGCTGAAAATCCTTCACAGTGCCTGCTGGCATGGTGTCCTGACAGTGACTGCCTTTTTGGGATGTATGGACTTCTTTAATTTTATTAGTGATGTTAGATAAACATATTCACACCAATGGAGACTATTCCCTTTGCTACCAGCTCTACCTTCTGATCCGAAATACCTGCAGCAGACGAATAGACCTTAAATGGAGTTGTTAAGCACTGAACGTTTCATCAAATGTAAAGTGGTCCACATGGTTTTAAGTACTTTATTCTTACCTGAGCGCCTGTGAAAGTGAATGGAGTAGAGAGAAAAGCTTTTATAGCTCCTGGAGAAAGACATCGCTGAATTGGGACTGTGCAGTTTTCAAACAACCAGGAGGAGGGATGCCAAAATAAGTTCATCCCTTTTCAAGGTGCTGTCACTGGCAGCTTTCATTGTTCTTCTAAACAACTCCTCTTCTAAAGGAAAAGTTTCTGTTTTTCAGAGATTAAAGCAGTCCTGTCTTCATTCATTGCTTTGGCACTTGACTGATTCTTCCCTAATGGGCAGATTACTTAGGAAGTTTTTGAGCTGTAATTTCAACACGTAGACCAACATGCTGACTGTTTGACGATAATATAGTTTTAAAAAATGACACATAGCATCAGCACAATTATCTCCCCGGGGTGGTTTTTTTTCAAGCTGGAAGTGAGAAGGGGAGGCAGCAGCATCTGACTTGAGCTCGTACCTCGGTTCTAGATGACAAATTGGCCCTGTTACAAATTCTTTTTTCCATAGCCTTTTGTCAGAAAGTTTATTGATAGCCAGAGTCTTACTAAATAGTTCTGCCAGATTGTGCTTGGAACATATTGCATTAAGCCAATATTTGTGTGTGGCATCTGCAGTGTCTGTGTCACAGAGCGACTGCACAGTTGGGGCAGCAACAATGGGGTGGTCCATGAGCGAGTTTCCCTTGTGTATACCCTGGGGCATGTGCCTGGAAGGCTGAGGACAGTGCATCAAAACAACATTATTTCACACATTGTGGAGCGTATTAACATGTGGAATCAACAAATCATCTCTTTAAAATGTCCGGTGCCCTTCTGAGAGCCAAAAAAATGTTTTTTCTGCCTTAAGCACCAAATCAGCTAGTTAACACCTTGCTTTCCAGGAATGAGTAATTCACTTTTTTAAGTGCCAACCAGGCTTGGTTGCAATCAATCAAGGTATTTATTGCTTCCCCCTAAATTGAAGCTCTGTATACATTTTTCTGACAAATCTGAATTACTCGTTCAGTGTTACTCCTCAAAAGAAGAATCGATGAACGCGAGCAGTTCTCTCTAGTCCAAGTAATTTGCTCTTCAGAATCTCTACAATTTCTGATTCTTTAAGGTATTAGGGAAAACAGGGGTAAAGAGGGGATGCTGCTGAGAAACTGGCAGAAATGCGTTATCTTTGCTCTCTGAGGCACTGGCCATGATGTGCTGATGAGCAAAACAAGCTACCAAGTTACTGCTGAACGAGCCAGGGATGGGATGGCTTTCCAACAGAGCTCTGAAGGTCACACATGGATTGCATCCCCCAAATGTCTCATATTTCCATATAAAGGCACCATGAGCTTAAGTGGATTTGGTCAAACCTCACTTTCAGGCCAAGTTTCCAAACCTGCAGCACGATTTTCACGCTTCTTGGAGAAACCAGGGATACATTACTGTTTGTCACAAGATGCTTTTTAACTCTGCTAAGCAATACCTCCTTGCATGTGTTGGTTCAGCACAGAAGCAGCATCTGGAGCTGTGCCTGGGCAGCTGTTTGGGGAGTCCCAGCTCCTGTTCCAGGAACGTATCTCTTCTGTGCCCGCCTTTCAAATGCCACTGTTTGGTCTTCCTCTGCAGTCACCCAAGATTAGAAATTATTTTCAAAATGGGCAAATCTGTTTTAGGTCTTCTCTCCCAGTGCCTGAAACACCATTTTCCAGGTTTCTGCTGCACAACTGAAAGGACAAAATTATGATCAGTAAGACTAATTTATTGTAGGTGGAAGTGCAGTTGACAGAGAAAAAACAGCAATTTACATTTTCCAGAGCTAAAGGGATTCCAGGAGGATGTTGTTTGCTTTCTTCAGTCCCTGATTTCCTACCAGCATTAGGGTTTCATGTCTTTCAAATGCTACTGAGATTTTAATGCTGCTTTGCTGTCTGTTATATTTAGCAGTTTCCAGCCATGACTCTCCATCGAGCCAACCCTAAACCACTTATTTGCATGACACAAAGTCACCCCCAACCTTCAGAAATTTGGAAGAACACTCCAAACGATCCAAGCTGTGATACTGTTTTGACTTTCTCTATAACCTACACATGAGACCCATCCCTTTCATCAGGCACTGCCTCTGGTCTGCACCGTTTCCATGGAAAGCTTCCTGCATTTATTTGGAACTCCAGAGAGTGCCAGTAAATTTCCTGGAGACTCCAGTAACGCTCTGCTTGGTACGACTGCGAGGTGGCAGCATGGTCTGGTGGTGAGGAGGGGCAGCTCTGAAGATGTGTTTTCTTTTCTGCCACGGTGCTGCTGAGGAATCTGGAAGCAGAGACTGCATCTTGCCATACCTGCACTCCCCTCACACACTGCATCTTCAGGCTTTCTTGTCTGCTTTTTGGGCTTTAGGTGGTAGTTCCCTGTGGGGTTTGTACAGGACCTGGCATGCTGGGATCTCTGTCTCACTTGGTTTCTTTTAGGCATTGCTATAATACAAACCAGCTGCACTAATATTTTAGCTGTAGGGAGAAATGTACTGGTTTGATGTGTGCTGTGTAGAAGAAAGAGAAAGCTACTGCCCCTAGCCCAAAACTGTGAGTAGCATAGCAAATATGTTAGTGATCTCCCAGAAATGTTAAATGAGATGGATTCTGCCACTGCCTTCGTTACACTGTGGGCTTTTAAGAGATTCTCTTGTCTCAGTGAAGCTTCAGACTGATGTGCTGAGGAGAGCTGGTGAACCCTGAAAATAAGGCTGAGTCCTGCTGACGAGTTTTAGAGCATGATTTTTCAAGGGGGGCATGTTATGAAAGGAGAAGATAAATGGTCTGAAAGATCTGTAAGAGCCAAAGCACTGCAGCCTCATGGCAGGGCTTTATAGAAAGGCCAGATAGATGACAGAAAAGAGTAAATAACCTGCAGAATAAACAGGCTGGTGCAGTGTGGGTTACAGCAGCCCCAGCAGGGAGGTAGCAGCAGTCTCCAGCTGTGCATGGCTTTCCTCACACAGGGATCCTGCTGCTGTGTCTGCAGCAATGGGGATCCCTGCACTGGAGCTGGAATGGTGCTGACAGCCAGGATGAGGAGCTGTGAGCTCTGCCTGACCTTGCCCAGGGAGACAGGGCCAGAGCCCTTCCCAGCTGGTCAGAAGCACCAGCAGCTGCCCAGGGAGAGCTGGGATCCACAGCTGACACTGGAGCACCTTTGCCAGCCAGAGTGTAAACCCTGTTGCAAACTTTGGAGTTGAATCTCTTCCCCTGAAAGACAAACACGAGAGTGAGGAGTGCCCTGACCTGTCTGGAGGAGTCCTGAAGTGCAAATAGCACGCGAAGGTAAAGAGCTGGGTACAGAAGCAGGATTGTAAATGCCAGTGTGTGCTGGGGAGAATATATCTAATGAGCTGGTGTTGCAGCTGTCTTCCTTCTCCCCCTGTTTGACGTCTCCAAGATGCTGCTTGTGTTCTTCAGGTCACACCTGAATTTCTCTTGGTCAAGGCTGTTGGTGGGATTATTTCTTTTTTTGGTCCCAATTGCCCGATTGGCAATTAGTGGAGGTTTGTCTCAGCCATGCCATGGAAAAGGAGTTACAAAGCCCTGTTGCTGTGGGGCTGCAGGGCAGTGCTGCCCTCCCAGGTGTTCTGAGGTCACTGGAGCCGGGTTTGGGCAGCAGGAGAACGTTCCTCACCTGCTCAGTGCGTGGCCACGGGTTGGGAGACCGCATGCTCTTGACTGTGGGGAATGCAAACAGCTGGAAGGGTACCCGAGGTTTCCATGCCTGAGTTTTCCCAGCTCTCTGGAGTGAGCTCTTGGACCAGGGCAGATCTCTGGGGGTTCCTCCCACCCCTTCCTGGCCTGGGACATACACACATGATCTCCTGTCTTTGTTTGTAACTTGCACTTACACTGTGGAATAGTGACTCTCTCCTGCCCAGATGCACAGCTGTGGTCAAACTGTTTCCTCAGAGAAGTTATGAGGAACCACCACATTCCTTTTTTTTTTTTTTTAACTCTGGGGAGAAAAGCTCAGAAGAGCATTTCTGACCACAGTGAGAGAAGCCGCTATTTTGTGAGAACCCACAAATTTGTCCACGCTCTCCAGCACTCTTCCAGCAGCCAGAGATGCTGGAAGATGCTCACATGTCCTGCCCTGGCATGGCCCAGTTATGGAGCTGTTGTCCTTGTATTTGTCAAAGCCATTTTTGAAGCAGTTTTGTGGCTGCTGCCAGGCTCTGGGCCAGTGAGTTTCAGCAGTTCACTGCCTGGTGAGGAGCTTCACAGTATGTGAATAGAGAGTATTTTCAATAAAAGATGTTTGGGAGTGGGATCTTCTGGGGTCTCTTACCAGCAATGACCAGCAATGCAGGATGAAGTTGCTCAGTCTCTGCTCTGGTTTTCCTGGGAAAAAAAACCCACATAAAGTTCTAGCACGTCTTTAATGGAAATGAAATGATAAAATTGGGATAATACCTACCTCATGCTGCTCTTGAGGGTTAATTAATGTTTACAAAATCACTTTAGGTCCCGAGATTTAATTGAAGGAAAAATATTACCATATAAAATGGCTTTTTATGCAGGCACTGCTATAGGGTTTCAGCTGGGCAGAGTGCCGTGGCAGCCAGTGTTAGCACATGTTTTACTACATTTATGGTTGTGAGGCTTCCTGTAGTTTATATGAAAATTGTCTCTCTGAAATCACAAATGAAACATCAGTGTTTTCCTCTTGCTTTGAAAGAATATTAATTTGCCATCTTAGGGCTTGACTGACTATTTAAACTGCTGTAAACACAACCCTCATTTGAGAAAAAAAGAATGGAGTATCTGTTCCCTTGCTTGGGATGAGCAGACACAACTTGCTAGTGACTCCACCTTTGGATCCCATGGATGTTGCTGGCTCACATGAGCAATAAATCAGGCTGGCACTGGGTGTCCTGCAGTGGTTTAAGGGTGTATTTGGGTGTTCATTATAATCTTCTGCTATCAAGAGATTTTAAGTACAGCTATAAAACTTCATTTCTGGAGTTAAATTTAAGTGTGGAATTATCAGCCAGGGAGCAAGTTCTGTTAAGTGGGGTGTTTCTGTGGGGTTTTTTTCTGGTTTGGTTTTTGTTTGTTTGTTTGTTTGTTGGTTTTTTTGCCTTGTTTCAGGGGTTTTTTAAAGATGGAGTAGCAAGAAGAGAAACAACACTGGGTTTGGCTGCCTTCAGCTGTTGTTATAAAACCTCGTCAGTGCATAAATGTCACCTTATTTTCTGCCGGAACATTTTTTGATTTCACAGAGTGGTACAGGTTGGGTGGACTTGGAGGTTGGATCAGTTACTCAATGTATTTTTTTCTGCCACCCAGGGCGACTACGACCCCAGCAGAACCAAAGTTCTCCATTTCAGCATGAACCCCATGAGTTTGGCCAAGCAGCAGCGCAAGGAGGAGCAGCAGCAGCTGCAGGAGGAGTGTGAAAGGCTGCGGGAGCTCGTGAGGGTGCTCGAGGGAGGCGGCTCCATCTCTGGGAATCTGGAAGGAGTTGGGGGTTTTCAGTCCCCACAAGAAGTTGCAGGTAGGCTGCTGGCTTCTGGTCCTGGGCATGTATTTATTCATGCAGAGGAACTGACTGCAGAGGCAGATGGAGGCATTGCAGACAGTGTGCTTGATGGAGTGGTTGTATGGAAAATGAAAAAAGCTGGGTTGATGCAGGAGATAACTGAATGTGTGGTGGCAATCCTGTGGCAGTGTGGTAGAGGGTGGGTGGTAAGGCTAAATAATAATAATTCATATCATTTGCTCATGATAAATGAAATACCAATACAACAGCCTTCATAGGCTGGTGCTGCCAATGGAGTGAAAGGAAATATTTCCTTCCTTTCAGGGCTGGTTTAGCCCTTGAGGTAGTACAGACAGCAGGAAATAACTTTCATAGCTGCAGGGAAGCAAGTGGTTGAAATCTTTTCAGACCTGGCTTAAAACAAATTAATATTGTTTATCAGTGTATATGTGCCCCATTAATCACAGCTACATTCAATACTCCAGGAAAGCAGAGTACATCTTTCACCGAGCTAAATACATTTCACAGAATCTGTGGCACTCCAGTACAGCCTGTCTTCCCTTCACGTACCTGAGTGAGACTTTGTAGCACAGTAACCCCAAAAATGAACACCTCCAGACATGCTCTCAGACTCTGAGAAATCAAGGTAAGGATAACAATAAAGCCTGACCCATTACCTGCAACACTGCAAGGAATCAGGCAGAATTGAGTTTTGCTGAAGAGCCCAGGAGAACTTACTGCTGTAACTCTCTAATGCCCTCAAAACAATTTGTTAGAGAAGAGAAAAATAAAAGAGAGCTGAAGGTCCGTGTGGAGCTAACCTGGCGTGTTCCAACTGCACGTACATGGTCAGTGTCTGGAGGTCAGGATCCTCCCTCAGATGAGACTGAGAGAGCAGAACTTTTCCCAAAGGTAATGAGTGCTGGAGACTTCAGACCCACAAAAGGGCAGAGCCCTGGTTTAAAGAAAATGCACAGAAGAAAACATCTTTCTCTGTTATGAAACCGAAATTCTCAGAAAGTAGCTTGTCTGTTTTCCCATCACTCAAACAATGGCACTTTATTACTGCTGAGAATGTGTTTGTTCCGGAATCTCATAGTGGATTATGGTGCTATATAGCCTTAAAAATATGATGGTGAGAAGTGCAGATGGGGTGGTTTATAAAGTGAAGAGCTCACTGGGTGTTACAAGTAAGTGACAGTTCTGTCACTGCTGTTAGTGGATGCTCTAACAGATGCATAAGCATGAAACACTTGGCAAACATTTAAAAAGACCATTGTCTGTAGGAGCTCCCAGCCTCAGACCCCCACTGAGCAGTTCTTGAGGCTAGTTCTTGCATTGCAATTTGAATTCGAAATGCACTGGGTTCTAAGGGTTTAAATTGCAGTAGGTGCTGCTGCCCAGTGCCCTTGTCTGTCCTCCTGTCCCCGAGTACCAGGCACGTGTGATGCTGCAGGTCCAGGGGGTGACAGTGCCCCTCGAGCCCGGGGAGGGCAGGGGCAGAGAGGCTGCAGAGGTGAGGTCAGCCCCGTGTCTCTGTCGCTGATGAATGAACCTCTGGGGTGTCATCTGCAGTAATTAGACCATCCCTTCTTCCCTTCTGGGGGAATGTGTTCCTCATGTGTGCCTCCCGTGATGAGTTAGAATAATTATTCTGCTGCCTTTCCACGCGGTTGCTTTTAGCTGTTTGTGAGGTGCCTCTGTGCTGGGATGTTACCAGGTTTGTCGTTAGCTCAGAAGGGATGCATTTTTAAAGCTGTTTTCTCTTCTGCCTTTGATTCCAACAGGAAAACAAACAGCTCTCTGGGTTTCAGGGTGTTCCCAGCCTCATGTATGTGATGCTGGTTTGTTTTTTTTCCTTTTACCCCGGTCCCAAGCTACATCATTCTGACTTCTGGTGACCAGCTCAGATGGAAGGGAGCATCAGGTGCAGAACTTAGAAGGGTGGGAAGTACTTCAGTGTCATTTACCATAGTCACAGGAGGGCTCTTTGGATTCTCAGAGTGCCTGTAAGTGCATCTGGAAGTGGTTCTTGTAAACAAAACGGGGAAAAGCTGTTGTGGAAGGATGGAGCAGCCCTGTGGATGACTTTCTTTGAGGACAGGGTGAAGGTATAGGAAGCCAGGTTATATGGAAAGATCTTGGGCATTTTTTCTTGTATTTCATGTGCTTGTATGCATCACTGTCATGCACAGGGAAAATGCCATAAATACACCTAAACTCTCATTTCTTCTGTGGGAGCATTCAGCAGCATGGTCAGAGCATGGGGACTGCAAATACTGGGATGTGAAGAGGTACTGAGGGTGTTACAGTGCTGACCACAAGGTTACTGGGTTATTCTGAGCTGGCTTTAAATTAGCCAGGTGAATGCCAGATTTGGCCTCCTTGCTGGAGCAGGGAGAGCTCTTGGTGGGTTTGGGGACAGCTGATCAAGTGTGCTGTGCAAGCTGCATCCATTTCTTCACTGACTCCATCCTGCATCCTCAGTGTGGATACAGCAGCTGTTCAGCAGTGGCTCGACAACATGGATTCGTGTGGCCAGAAAACTCACACTGTCTCCCTCTGGATAAGACATGGAGGATGCAGCTTTTGCTGTTTCCTTAGCTCTGCCCACAGGAACAGCTGCCACATGCCTTCTGCTTCAGTGTATTTTCAAGGTGTGAAGTGGGGAGCGTGTGGCAGAAACCCCCTCTGCTCTTTTTGTCACTGCGCAATTGGCTACCCCAGGGAGGGAGGTTTGCTGTGCATGAGAAGGGAGTGGATTTCAGTGAGTTTTGTGAAGCTGTTTCTGTACAAAAATAACAAGAACTGGAGTTTTTCTTGCACCCCTTTCTGCCAGCTGCAGTCCCCATCTGTCTGTTTATCCAGCTTGTTTGTGTGACACATGCAAGAGGCAAATTCAGTTCTCTGAGCTTTTGAGGTGGGAGGTCCCTGGTGTCAGAGTAGAATGGGATGAAGAGAGAGCAAGGACAGAGTAGGAAGAGTGTGGATGAAAGCTGGGAGGACAACAAAGGTCATGTATAAGTTTGCATTTTGCTTTTAGACAGATAGAGGTAAATGTAAGGTTTTATTGTCCTGTTTAGCCATATAACCTGACTGGCTGGTTGGTGAGGAGGGATTTGGGTGGCCTCCAGCCAGCCAGGTTTGCTGTGTTCA
Source organism: Edolisoma coerulescens (assembly GCA_013397115.1). Taxonomy (NCBI): domain Eukaryota; kingdom Metazoa; phylum Chordata; class Aves; order Passeriformes; family Campephagidae; genus Edolisoma; species Edolisoma coerulescens. The sequence continues at coordinate 817,934 of VWZW01000753.1, read as the reverse complement.
GCAAGCTTATGTGGTATGCAACAGCTATGCTTATGGTTCACAGAATTATAATTATACCAACCAAAAAAAGGCATTAAGGACAATGATGTTGATGGTTTTGATAATAATGTATTGGCCACTGTTAATCCCTTCATTGGGCTGGAGTGCAGCACATTCTTTCTGATCGTATTTCCGACTCCTGCGTAGGTAATAAGAAAATTATTACTGTGGACGTTAAAGCTCATTAAATGTGACTCTATTAAAAATCAAGGTTATGCTGGACTTTAAATCTCTTTGAGCATAGCCGCTGGAGGCTGCAGCACAGCCTGGCAACTTGCCACGTGGCTCAGTGGTCCTTTCCTCTCGTTTATGCCGTAATTGTCTCTGCTCAGATGGGGACCGATGGAGAGCTCTGACAACATCCTGTCCTTCTCCAAAATGCAGATTGGCAGCGCAGGCTCGTGGGGTGTTAACGGGGGCAGGGCTGTGGCCGCCGCGCTCGGGGCGTGGGCTGGACCTCTGTGGGTGTTGTGTTCCTCTGCTGGGTTGTGTGAGGGCAAGGGGCACCAAGGTCAGACGGCCATCTGGGGAGAGGCTCCGAGTCCTCCTGCCTCGGAAACAGGGATGCAGATGGTGACAGCTTTGGCAAGGTGGTGCAGGGCATTGCTGCACAGATTTGAAATCTGTTCCAGTTCTGCGTTTCCCTTTCCCGTGCTCTTCACACCCTCCCTCCACTGCCCCTTCTGTATTTCAGTCTGCATCTTTTTTTCTTCCATCTCCATAGCTTTTCCTATTTTTTCCTGTTTCTCTCCAGGCAATTTCTGTTTAGATCTTCCATTTTTTGCCTTGTGGGGTCCTGGTGGATGTCTTGAATTCTGGCACTGCTAGAGATGGATTTGGGTCTTAATTGCAAGCGAATATGTAGGTGGCAACTAATGGGAGGCTGACAGAAGTAATGACTTGTAGCAAAGCACAGGTAAAAATGAGAGACAATGCTTCAGGTGCTCCTTATCTCCATTTGCGTTCTTATCTTAAAGGAAGTGTATCTGAAGGCAGGAATGGACCCATGGAAGCTGGTTCCTGACTAAAAGAATGCAGTAATGCAAATTTTCCATGAGCTCTCATGATTTATTGCTATCCTGTAGCTACACTGGAGTGTTCCCTTCTTCATGCAGCTTTTCCCTGTGAGAAAGAGGAAAAGTGCTTTTAATATTCTTTCTGGTGAGAGAGAGGCTGGCACCCCTACCAGGAAGGAAGACGGGGAAATCAACTCTGATTTCAATCATCTGTGGAGAACGTTGGAACTATTTTCCCGAACATAATCCCACCAAAAAGGAAAGCTGTTCATCCATCTCAATGGTTTCAGTGTCCTTTTCCCCTTCTTAGGGAAAAAGTAGGAAAAGGGGGTCCTTGGTGAAGGACTGGGGAATCTCACTCTGAGGCAGGTGTTTGGCCCTAACAGAGATGCTACACCTGGTGTTCAGCAGGGGCTGTCCCCAGCATCACGGCCATGCCAGGGCCTTGTAAAATGTGTTTAATTGAATTTAAATTGGGTAATGAATTAATATTAAAATAATCTAATCTTGTTGAAGTGACAGGCCAGAGACGGTAAAATTTGTCACTGTCCCAGTGTGCTTGTGCTTCTGATGAATGTGGTTCTGAGTACAGAAGGTGACAAAAAAGGAGCAGATGGAATTTAGAAGTTGCTGTTCTCCATCCACAGTTGGCTGAGCTGTTGGGGCTTGGAAGCTTTGGTGCTTCCTGCCATCTGTGTAGGGAATCCACACATGACGAGGGCTGCACCTGTGAGTGAGACCTGAGTCCACCTGATGGAGGATTCTTCCATGACCTCAGTTGCTGGTGGGTGCACATGTGGAAGTGCAGCCTCCACTCCTCACTTTGTGCCAGTGGCTCCCAGCATCCCACTGGTCAAATGGGGTTGGGCCAGGAGAGTGCACAGAGGGCAGCTCTCCTTCGGTCTCATCCTGCCTCTTCCTGAAGCACAGGAAGGATTCATTAGGTGACCCTTCTCTCACTTACATTTGACCTGCCAGTTCCCCTTCACTTGTACTGAAGGAATTGCCTTTGTTCTAAAGAGACACAAAAGTCCAGGGCATTTGCTGCCTTCAAATGTTAAGGGACTTCAGTTAAAAACAGGATGTTAGCCTTTGTGCCCTGCCTGTATCTCAGTAAATTGCTTTCTGCATATCCCAATTTCATCTGAAGTTAATAAAGAGCTTGACTTTGCCTCTGGTGCTTTGCTGTGCCCTGATGAAGGTCTGTCCTCTTTCACTCCAGAGATGGCCACGTATCCTTGATGGGGGGAAGAAATCATCCCCTACTGCTACCTGCATCCGAGATGTTGCGCAGCATCGGTGTGCAAACCACAGATGATAGGGAAAGCAGCACAAGGGATGAGTGTTATTAGCAGCAGTCCTGACCCGCTGGGAGCTGCCTGCCCTCCTGTGCTGACTCCACAGCCTCTGTGGGGCAATCCCTCCAGCTCTCAGCTAATTCTCATTATTATTGTTTTTATGGTGCTGCTTTCTCTTCTGCAAGACATTTAGACCAGTCTGGGACCTGAATTGTATATTAAGACTGGGAATAAGCTGATAGTTTAAATAGAGCTTACTTTGATTTCCTTCCTTATTCTCCATATCCCTTTGTCTCAGCCCAGCACTAGAGATAGCCAGGCAGTGCTGCTAAACATACCTGTTTTCGTAAATAATTCTGCTAGAGTTGTGATCTCCTGTGCTTCATATTGACAGGGTTACAGTGGTTGGGGGCAGAGTCCCTAAATGGTGTCAGTGGATTTGGGCAGAGTAGCCGTAAGGGGAAAATACCTTGAAGCTTCTGTGTGTTCTGATTCAGCAACAGTGGCTTTGATGGTAAATGTTCTGCACTACTGAAGTCACTGCAGGCACCTATAAAGAGCCAGGTGTCCTGGCTTGAATGAAAGTCCAGTATCTCAAGAGGGCTGGAAGAAATGTTCCCCAATTTAAAAAAAATTGCTTTAATCGTATCTAGTATTCATCACCCAGAAAGATTCCCAAGGTTTTTTTTGGACCTAATACAGATATGAAGTCATGCAGCACTGAGGATACTGCAAACAGTGTGCCCTGCCTGTGGCAAGATGCCATGAATCTGTTGAACAACCAGAGACTCACCCCGAGCTCGGTGTAATCTGTGTGCAGCGAGCAGGCCAAAGGTTGCTGACCGAACAAACCCCCAGGGATGCCCGGAGCCTGCAGCTTCTTGTGAAACTGGGATGGGAGGTGCCACTGAGACATTGCTGGAACTTTCAGGCTCTGCGTGCTGTCCAGGGAGCCAGAGGTTTGTAATAAATTCTGTAAAGTAGTTCTGTTGTAGCTAGCGAATGTGTAAAACTTGGTGTCAGTCAGAGGTTACTATCCAGACTATACTTAGCCTTCAAAAAGAGCAAAAAAAGCTGCAGGATTTCTTCCTGCCCTCCTTTTCTACCAATTTCACATGTGAAGTTCTTGGAGAACTCAATATTTCTGTTTTTCTGAGAGGCAGCCTGTGAACCTACGTAATACTTCCACAGCAAGTCCTACAAGGGTTTTTTTAAAGCATCTTCTACCCTCTTGCTAGGCTGTGTAGAAATGGATTACAAAATATTTAGTAGAAGTAGAAACCTTGTTCCAGAAAAAAATAAAACCATTTTTGCAAAGAAAGAAATAGTAAAATAAGTTGTGAGAGAGAAGGAAATGGAAAAGAAAATAAAAATGTATATGTGATGAGGGGCACCAAATTTAAACACAACTGCGACAACATCTGCAATCGTTTCTGTAGCAATATGAGGAAGGAGGCTCCCAAGGGAAGATTCTCTGGGCCTATTGATCCTGACTTGAATCTGGGTGTAATGGAAATGAGTAACACTGCAAAAAAAATACAGCTGAGGAGAAGGCTGCTGGTTTCCTGGGCAAATGCATTTTCCTTACTCGGTCCTGACACAGTGAAGGTGTGGTGTTACACGAGGAGGAAGAAGCTGCCTTTGCTGAGGTAGGTGGGAAGGTTAGAGGTAGCTAATGTCATTACAGATGGGCAGAGAGCAAGGTCAGAGGTGACTTCTGGGAGCAGATAAATCAAGAGAAAATGTGTAGAGAAACCTGGGCTAACAGGGAGTATTCTGTCTCCTTCTAGATATGGCTGTGAAGGAAAAACTGGTGATAGAAACAGTGTTTTTAAGCCTGATTACTTGGGATTCCTGTTCCCAGCCCATCAGTAGCTGAGTGAAATACAAAGTGACCATGTGGAAGAGTTGTTCTCACTACCAGAAGTAACCCCCAGAAGTAGCTGTTCTCCTTCATTTCTACTCAGGGGACGTTCAGAGCCTTTGCAAGAAGAAAAGTCAATGAGCTGCAGAAGGATCCCAAACCCTTCTCTCTGTGTTTTAACTCCTTCCCACCCCCACAATCCTTATAAAACACCATCAAGTTTGTACTGTACAGAAACTGCCACATGAAAGGTAACACCTTCATGGCCACAGTTCTTCTACATCCCTCTGGTTCTTCAATATCCCTCTGATATTGATGGTCCTATGATGCTGATGGTTTCTTTACCAACCAGAGACAAGCCAGCAGCCTGTTGAGCTTTATTGTTGGTGAACTTTGGCATCTGTGTTTTCCTGCTTGGGTGTTTGAGTCGAGCTCTCGTTGCTTGGTTGTGGCCTCCTTGGTGGCTGTGTGACAGCTGGGATGCTCCTGCTAGATCTCTGCAGTGCTGAAGGGAAGGAAATGCACTGTTATCTGCAGCTGCCCTTTGGCTCCTGCGGGGCTGTGCTGTGAGCTGCCTCTGACAGCAGTTTGCATCACGGAGCAGGTTTTGATTAGGCCTGATGTGCCACAAGGCCTCTGGGTGCACGCAATTGAAAATGCTCTTTCATTCATCAGCAGGATTGAGAAGAAAGGCTTGTGCTGATGTCTCAAATTCAGGCCGACACAGTTTCCCTGACATCAGAAAAACCAGCCTGCCAGTGTGGCGGAGCGCTCCAGCAGCGGAGAGCCTCAGATCTCTGCTCTGCATCTTGTCAATGTATTGTTTCCCCTGGAAATTAAAGCCTGGTGCCTCTGTGAGCCAGTAGAGTGGTAGAAATCCAGGGGAGGAACTTTGCAAGGGGTGTCAAGGATACTGGGAAGTCTTAAAAAGCTTTGTGCTGGCAAAGTGAACGTCCCCTTGGTTGGGGATGTGTATTGGATTCAGGAAAGATTACAGGAATGGGAAGACACTGAACTTTTTTACCCTTTCTCACTCCATACTATCCAAGATGGTTTTCCTGTTGTGATCAGGTCATAATAGGAAAAAAAATGACCGATTTTGCAGGTTTTCTCTGGAGTCCTCATACCAATTTGCAGGTAAGTATGTGTGGCCAGGAGCTGAAATCTGACTGTCTTCACAGGATAAATCAGAGCTCCTTAACACTGAATCCCAGACGAGGCAGGGGGAATGTGTGGAGACTGAGAAATAAAGTGTGTCTCCTTGTACCACATTTTAAAGGGGCAACATGCAACTAAAATTTGGAAGCCAAAGGATAACTTTTGGCATGGACTGTTTTTCTGGTTCATCTCCTTGTCTGTGGGAAGCTGTTTTGTCTGAGAAATACTGTTTTGCAGCTGAATTTCCAGTTTTTCTTTTCACTTATGCTGATTATTTAGGAGCTGTAAATGAAGTAAAATATGGTTCAATATTTTAGAGCGGCGGCTGTATTTAAGAAGTTTATATTTGATGAGTAAGTTGATGACATTGCATTTATGTGAATTTGATGTGCAAAGTTGTCACTAGAGTGTAAACATAGTGACAGCAGGACCAGCAATTCCCAGCCTAATCAAGTAAGCAGAGTCACACATTCTTTGAGCTATAGCGTAATAGAGACTGATTTACATATTAAAATGAGAGAAGCTACACAGATCCAACAATTAAGTTGATATTTTAATTGCCTAAAAGTCAGGAAATTCAAAGTTATGTTGCCTGCATCAGTTAATTTGTCACCCACATCTATTTGTGGTATTTTCAATGACTTTATTTGGTACAAAGCTAATGTGGATTTAAATACATTTAATGTTAGCTGGGGATGAAAGGAGAGCTTGGGATTTACTGAGTTAGAAAGCAGACTAAGAGAACTGAGGATTCAGTTCTTGGTCTGTTTAAAAGCAGTACAAACAAATTCCAGGTAATTTCTTTCTTAATATTCTAGTAGACATGATGGGAGGGAGGGAAGGAGAGGGAGCTATATTCAAATGCAATGAAAAAAATTCCCATTGATCTCAATAGACCGTGAATTGTATCCTTAACTTCTTGTTTTCTTTGTAAGGAATAAGCTTTATTTAATTGCAAATTCACACAAATGCACTAGTAGCACTAAGAATTACATCAATATATGGATTCTGTCCTTGATGTTTATGCTGGTTTCACAGGGCTGATCTTGCATTCAGATAAGCTCTTGCTATACAGCTCCCTTATCTCCCCATGCTGATGTTCTGATATATGAATGCTTGTTCCCTGTGCTCACAAAAAGCTATTCACATGCCGAGTCTGACGATTTTTTTATAATCCTTCTTTGAATTAGACTACAAAAAGAATGTGTTTGAAAAGGTTAACTAATGGATACGTTTTTCTCCCTGATGAGCAAAAGAAAAATGGTGAAGTGCTGAAAAATGGTCAAGCAGAGTTTTGATCACACTTTTCTAATCAAATACATTCTAGGTGGTGAACAAGCAGGAGAAATGTTAATCCATAGTGGATTTACTTGGAATGGAGAACATCTATTTGGAAAGCAATCAGGATACAAAAGCAGACAGTTGTTAATTACTTTGCTGTCTTAATCATGGCACTGACATCAGTACCGTGATGTGGTAGCGTTGTGATATCCTTTAGAATGTGGTGCTGACAGAAGGATGTCAGCAGGAAGGGAGAAAAGCCTGTCTTAGCATCTTCACCCCTATCCACCTGGCTTGCTGACAACCCCGGTGTTAGGTCAGTAAGTAGATGCAGTGCTCTCTGTGCTGCTGGCTGTGGTCTGGGCACCTCGTGCTGCTGGTGTGGTTTTGTGCCAGGGAGGCAAAGGCATCTTTAAATCATAGCAAGTCCTAAAATGCAGGAAAGTCATGTCTGCCCATCAGGGATTTCTGAGAATCTGGGAGCAGTCCATTCCTTAGAGTAAGCTAAAGCTACCTGGTGTGGTTTGTGTGTCACAGCACTGATGCATCTTCCCTCGCTATTGCAGTGTTTCCATGTTTTCCCCATTTCAGTGCCAGCTTGTCTGGCATCTCCACTAAGAGAGGAGCAAGTCAATCCAGCCTCCATTAGGGAACAGCATATTCATTCTTATATACACCCAGCTCCAGCTCAATGGATAAAAATCAAACAGATGAAAAGCTGAAAATGAGATCAGATTCACAAATTGCCTTTTCACTCTCTGGCTCTCTGAGTGCATTTCTGTCTCTGTTGAATAGAAGAGTCTTGATGGGTCCTGGTGGAGGACTGTGGCATGGTGGGTTGTTGGGTAGGTATGCGGTGTTGTAAAGTTACTTTCTGCCATGATCAGACACCGTCATAGGTGTGCAGCAAAAGTACCTAAATTAAATAGATCAGAGGCTTCTGTAAGGAAGGGCCGGAGGCAGCAGCAGCAGCACCACCTTTGCTGGAGACTGCGGATGTGTCATCAGAAATCTCTCCGCTGGTGGCATCAAAGCGACCGTGCAGATCTGAGAGATTCAGCAAAGGCTTTCTGAATAGGCTGGTAATGACGCCGACGTGTGATTCCCCTTTTAGACTGCCATGCTGCGATGCCTTCCCTGAAACGAGGCAGGATTCAGGCGAGGGGAAGTTTCTGTCTCGTTTTAGAAAAGCGATAAAAATAAATCCCGAGTTAGAGCGGGTGATGGTGGAGCTGCCTAGCAGATGTGGGCTAAAGGCGTTTCCATCGTCAGCCACCACGGGAAGGAACTCCAGGTCAGGTTGTTTCCACGATGAGTCCCTTCCTCGCTACGTGGGCAGGGTGCTGATGCGTTTGCAGGCTCCCTGAAGAACGTGTCTGGACTCCCAAGGTGCTACAAGGAGTAGCAGAGACTACTCTGCGCTTCCACTTCTTTCTACTACAGGATCCTTCACATTTTACAATGGAAAACCCCAGGAAAGAGGAGGGGAGCATTATCCCTTGCTTCTGTTCCAGAGTCCCTATGAAGTTTTTGGTGAAGGGAGAAATTTTAAGCAGAATGTTCCCACATATGCAAAGGCTTCGTCTGCAGGGTGATGTCCTAAGCCAAATGGAGAGGCTGCTTGCAGCACTTGGGAACAGATTTAAAGCTAATGGCATCTTAGTTACGCCTCAGGTAGCTCAGAGCCCTCAGCTGCTAACCCCAACAGAAATAAATAAGGATAAAAATTAGAACCAGGCATATCACACCTCCTGCAGCATGTTAAACACTGCTGCTCTCTTCTGTCAAAGCTGGAGTGAGCCAGGCTTGTCCATGCAACCAGGGCAAATAAGCAATTAGCAAGAGGTACAGAAATAGTGTTTAGGAAGGTGTAAAGTTGCTCTGAGAGCTATTAAACACCTCTCCTTGTTTTGCTCATTGTTTAGAGTGGGAATGTTTGACACTTAACAAAAGCTGACTAATTCTTTGGTTTTTTTCCTTTTAATGATCAGAATTCAGGGGAGGGCTGACTGTGACAGGCAGGAGAAAGAATTGCCATCCAAGTGAAGCTCTTTTTAATTAGAAAGCCCCTTGGATGATTTAGTTTGCAGTGATTTGAGTTCTGGCTGGTTTGGATGTGCCAGCAGTACTGACCAGCAGGATGCAGTCCTGTTCTGCAGGTTCTGGTTTGCTCTTCAGGCATCAGGAAGGGAAGCTGCTCCAACAAGGAGAGTCTGTGATGAGGGAAATTATAACCAAAGCCAGCCCTGCTCACGACTTCACCATCTGCTGGGAAGGCTCTGCCTTGGATGCCAGCACTGGTGGGAGCAGGCATAATGATGATAATATTTTCCACTTCTGTAGCACCCTCTGTCCAAAGGTCTCCGAGTGTGCCAGAGATACTAATTAAGCACCCATGGGAGGTGGGCAGGAGTCTCCACATGAGCTTTTTTTGCTTGCAGAGTCTAAAGAGATTGTGGCACTAAGCTTTGGGCAACAATTTCTTCCATTAGGCAGCTCTGGAAGAACTAAAAACCTTCCATAGTGTTGTTAGTTTGAATCAAAGCCGTATTAGGAAAGCAGTCTGGCTCACATTAACCTGCTGGACTGAGCTTATGCTCCTGAGTGGCCTTGTTGGAGGAGCAGCAGAATCTGGGTCTGCTGTAACTGGTTCAGAGTTTATTGTAGTGTAAGACTTGGAGTGGGTCTTATAACTTGTGTCCAGTCCTTAACGTGTGGCCTTCTGAGGAAACTCTGCTCTTAAGATCAGAGAGAAATCTCAGTGCAGTGCTCTACAGGTAAAAAATCATGGAATCATGTTCTAGTCTGGGTTGGAAGAGACCCTTAAAGGTCATCTGGTCCAACCCCCTGCAATGAGCAGGGGCATCTTCAACTAGGTCATGTTGCTCAGAGCCCTGTCCAGCCTGACCTTGAATGCTTCCACCCACCACCTCTTTGGGCAACCTGTGCCAGTGTTTCACCATCCTCATTGTAAAAAAACCTTTTTCCTTATATCCAGTCTGAATTGATCCTCTTTTAGTTTAGAACCAACTGCAGAGGCCCTACTAAAAGGTCTGTCTATGTCTTTCTTATAAACCCCCTTTAAGAACTAAAAGGCAGCAATAAGGTCTCCCTGGAGCTTTATTTTAGATAACTCAGTCTTTCTTTTTCATAACCTGCATTTCCACCGACTTCAGGAAATAGATGAATAACACTGCATGGTCCATCAGGAAGGAATAAGCATGTGAAAAGGGGAAAAATTTGACCACAAATCTTTAGTGTGTGATGCCAACACTCACAGTCCTGGATTTAAAAGTATGTTCCCATGAAGATCCATTTACCATGCTCTTCAGTCGGGGAGAGCTGTCACAATGAAGCTTTTCCTTCCCCTGAGTGCAAGGTATAAAATGAAATCTCCTGATTAAGAGCAAAGATACACCTACTATCCACCATCTCTGAGAGGAAAAATACTGTTGTCAAGTATCCATTATATGGTGTGTAAGTGTATTTGAAGCTTTTAAAGACAGTTATCCTTGGAGATTTATATGTAACAGGTTAGGACGGAGGAGGGTGGGGGAACAAACCCTTGCTGTGTTTAATTATTGCTGGGTGCTGCATGCACTTTTCTCCATTATTTACTTAATCTTAAATGCCAGATGCTAAAGGGCACCAGCATCAATTAACTGCTTAATTAGACTTGCAAAGAAATCATGTAATTTAGTTATAGGCAAATAAAAAACCCAAAAATGCACAGAACAGAAGCTCAGGGCTCTCTTTGCAATCATTTTTAAAGCTCCCTGCATACATTGTTTGCTTTCATTGCTCACTGGAAACTTTGGAGCACTCTCTGTGCCTCTTGCCCTGTAGGGAGCCAAATGTCTGGATGCAGCATCTCTTGTTCCTTCTGAGTGGATTTAGCCACAGCTTGCTTTGTTGCTTTCCAAATTCTTTTAATAGAGGTTTGGATGAAGGATTCATGTGGTGCCTCATCCTGGTCCAGAGCAGAACCTGGCCCTCGCCCTTTCTGTGCTCTGCATCCCCTCTGGTGCTTGCTCTGGGTGCCCAGTCAGGAGAAGACCGTGTGCTGCTCCCTCTCCCTCCTAGGAAAGCACATTTTTGTGCTTTGCAGTGTATTTTAGTATTCCAGCATGCAGCCCAAAAGCACCCTAACTGTAACAAGAAAGCCTTGCTTCCCTCGCCTCAAAATAATAGGAAGCCAGATACTTTTATTCCATTTGTTGCCACTCTTACGAGTAAGAGCATTCACAGGAGTGGAATGCATTTTGTTTTATCAAGGCCTCCAACTCTGTCTGAGTCCTTGTGTTGCAAATTGCTGCAAGAGGGTAATAATAATGTCGTGGGCTTGGGTATAAGCAAAGATTTCCTTCTGGAGAGCTGCTGCTGCCCCTGTGACTGTGGTGCCACTGTTCTCACTTTGGTATCAGCAGCACGGTCATTGCACTGCCTCTGCAGCATCCCCTGTTTCACAACTTTTGTTTCTTTCTTAGTGCCTGCATGTTGGAAGCTGCTGAGGTATTTTTTCTCGAATGTCCTGAAACCTTTCTGAAAACAAGGTGGTGTTCAGCTTTTGAGAGCTTTGTTCTCCCTCTGTGCCTGTGCTGTCTCAACACTGCTCTTTTCCTTTCTGAAAATGCGACCCAGCCCTTACAGAGTTCCTTATTTCTTCAAAGCACTGTATAAACATTATCTAATTAAGTATATATAACATGCCCTAAAGTATGGTAAGGGAAAACTGCAGCACAGCATTGAAGTTTCCAGCCACTTGATCCAGTGTAAAATTTGATTGAATCACTAATTATTTTTCAAAATGCTGTGCCTAATGACATGTATCAAGACAGAAAGATCAGAGCTGCAGCCAGAAGCATTGGGAGCCAAGGAGAGAGGGGCTGTCAGGTAAGTTCTGTGTTAGTTCTGGAGTTGGTTTGGATCTGCACACTGAGGTAATAAACAAAACAACAACAAAAAAAGAGTTGCTGCAGCATTTGGATCTTTCCTGTTTTGATCTATATAATCAGCTCTACATTTCCTGTTGAAATGTTCATTAAAATTGCAGCCCCTGTGATTATGCAGCTGCCTAATTCAAATCAATGGGGCTCCTGAAACAATTTTGGATATTTTTAAATACTGCTGTAGAACTTCCTTGTTTACAATGTTATGATTAAGTGACTTTTTTTCTAAGTCATCTAAAGCATTAATAAAAATCTCTTTAGGTTTTCTCTATTTTTTTTGTTTGTTTGTTGTTTTTTGGGGTTTTTTAAATCTGAGCAGCTGCAAGTAATGCAAACCTTGCTTTATGGCTTTATCTTTTACTTCTTAGTGCAGAATGTCTTTTTGGATTGATAACTAAATCAGAAGCCAAATTACTAAGTTCTTTATAATTCCTAGTAAGCCATAATTGACTTTTTATGTTTTGGAATCCAAATACAAGTAAATAAAATTAACGGAGCAGCAGAATAAACCTCACTGAGATCCTGTAGATGGTGAGAGGGAGTGGACAAGTGGCTGTGTGGTACTTAGTTGCTGGTTGGGGTTAAACCATGGCAAACAGTCATGCTGAGCTTCCAGCTCACCAGCTTCTGAAGCAACTGTTGATAATGCTGCCAAGAAGATTATAATGTCCAAAGGGTCAAGTACTTCAATAGGTCTCATGCTGAAAGGGAGGTAATTTCAGTTTTACTGGAAAGATGCATTCAAGGTAATTTCAGCCCAGGAAATTCTGCTTTGGAATGCTTCAGAGTGATGCCAGGGCTCTTGTCAGTTTGTTTAAATGGCTTTGGGTTTATTAGCTTTTCACTTTTCTAATACCTTGAATCCCTTTTACTGTTTGTTACTGAAGCCTTGGCACAGATCTGATGTGTTTAAGTTGCAGACATTACAGGAAAATACCTAAATCAAAACATTGTGGGAGAGAGACAGCATGAACAAGCAGATGTTTACAGTCTCTGACTTCTGTGGTTGAGGAAAAGCAAACACATTTCTATAAAAACTCAATGTGGTAAAAGCATTTTAGTTGCCTGTCGTTACATGCTTCACCTGCTTGCAAAGGTATTTTTCTAGTTGCCTTTTACTTTTATTCCCTCTCTCCAGCTGTAATTATTAACTCCTTTGTTTAACTCCACTTGGTAATGGTCCCACTGGGGCTGCCGGAGCAGGGGAAGAGGCAGAGCTGGCGCAGCTCAGGGCTGGATCTCTTGGTCACATCATCCCTTGCTGAACGCATCTGCTGGAGCTGGTGCTGCCGGGTCAGGCGTCGGGGTGGCCAGATGTGAAGCACTGCAGATGTTTGAGCATGGCAGTGTGGTTGAGCCCAGATGCTCTGGTACCGACCTCCCAGCACTGATAGATCCCTGGTCACAGCAAGGGGGACAATACTGTGGAAACTGTGCAGGTCAGAACTGGCCAGTGCTGGCTGGCAATTGCCAACTGTCTCATTACTGGGTTGAGAAATACATGAAGATTTGAAATGAACCCTTGTTCTGTGGTGCTGGAGAAGTAAGATGCAGCCTGTAGGATTGAGAAGTGAGAATTGTTATTTAGTATCATCCTTTGTGTCCTCTTGGTATTCAGAACCTATTCACCTATTGAATTCACCTATTGAAAGTTGGAGGTAAATGCTTTGGATGTGGACATGGGAAGTGAATGAGATGGAAGAGGACAGGAAAGACCAAAGCTTTTTCTTCTTTTTACAGAGAATAGATTGAATGTGATTTGGCCACTGCACCTTAATGGGTAATCCCCACTCTGAGCCTCAGATGAAAAGAAGAAATCTATAAGGCTAGAGATAATGCAGGGGGATTTTTGCAGACTTTTCTCAGATGTAAAGTGAGCTACTGAATAGCACAGCCTTTAAGGCTAACTTTTTCTTTGAGCACAGAGCTAATTCACTGATTTAGCCGAGTTGGGTAAATCTGTTTCTCGTTGCTTGCACATCCCACGCACACAGACCTTTTGTGTGTACCATTTTTTCCTTTCCTCACCTGTTCCTCAACATACACTTTTCCAAAGCCTCTCTGACCTGTTTTGGCAGTGCTGCTCATGCCAGCAGCATGGTCTCCATGGCACTTGGTGTCATTGACCTCAGTGGGAAGAGTCCACAGCAGCAGCAGCAAGTAAAATGTTCTCTAAACCTAAACCTGATGTGAATCCTTCTTGTGGGAGGCTGCAGTGCAAGAGATCAGGATTCTCTGTGCACTTGCTCCCTGGCGTGGGGTGGATCATTGCAAACCAAGAGTCAAGGTTACCTCAGTGCTGAGCTTTTTTTCCATAACAAAATAATCTCTTTGGTGACTAAGTATGGAAGATCTCAATTTTTGGACTGATCTTATTCCAAACAGGATAGTCCTGTACTAAGCCAGTGTTTGGTGCAGAGTTCTCAGGAGACAGAGAGATGGAAGAGTTGAAGCAATGTTGGGAAGCAAGAGGATCTTCCCAACTAGTAGGGCAGGAAGAAGGGATGTAGAGGCTGTGCAGGGGGAATTCAGGATGCAGTTGGAAAAGAAAAACAGTGAAATTCTGGAGTAGGCTGTTCTTTGAGCCTGCTACCACCGTTGGTGTGGTGGAGCTTGCTGCAATGAGCGTGTTGGCCTCTCGGGATTCCCAAAGTGCTCTGCAAACTTCACAGCAAAAGGAGATCTGCACAGGGATTGCTTCATCCAGCACTAACGTGCATCCATGGCTAGTGTGAAGTACAGTAACTGCTTAGTGCCACACAGGAACCATCCTGATGGCAGAAAGTGAGAAGTGCCTTTTTAACTTGAAAGTGGAGTGGGCAGGACGTGGTTACCAAATGCCATTGGTACAGGACTGATGCCACAGTCCTGGGTTGTGCCCTTGGCCCCAAATAAAAATGTTCTGCCAGGAAAATGTTTTACCTCTTCTATAACATTCCAGGTCTGGGTTTCTTATCTTCTCTGAAAAATGGTATATCCAGAGCACAGCGTGCTCCCTGCCATAACCTTTAGCTCGTTACTGATCCAGGGAGTGAGTGCCAGCTATTGAATCACGGGGCTGGGACCCAGCTAAAGGTCAGGATTGTGTCTCCGTACTTGAAAGCAAGCACAGCCTCTTCTTTCCAAAAGCACTAATATGTGGAAATGTACAAGTTCTCGTCTGTGAGTTCTGCAGCACTCACGTCAGGGTTGGAAGCAAACAGACAGGTAGGAAAAGGCATCTTCCCAGTTGGGGAGAATCACATCAAGGGACTGGTGGAGTTTAGGAGATGTGGGCACAAGCATACAGCCATTGTTATCCTCCAGGGTGGAAGAAAGTGTGTTTCTGCCAGCAAATGCAGGCAGTACCTGGAAGCAATTTGAAAAGCCAGGCTAACTCCCATGGCTTGCTGGCCTCCAAGACAGCACTTCTACCTGTGTCCTGTGTCCCACTGCAGAGGTTTCCTGCTGCTGGCTTTTCCAGCTCATGCTTAGTTACCACAGTCTCTCTGCCTCCAGCAGCTTTTGAGCTAACTTTACCATTAAAACTTCTTGCCTTTTGTAGTTTGAGTTGTGTGATAGAGGATCGAATGCCTTGCATTTGTAGGGAAAGACAGTCTCTCCTTAAAGACATGCATGGGCTTACGTATCTCTGCTGCATGTTAAATTGAAGGATTTTGCCTCTGTTATTTGGGATTTCTCAGTTGTTAAAACATTTCAATGCCTGTCATTAGCAAAGGGACATTAGGTTGACAGAACCAGTTTCTCAATCTCCCACATTTACTCACCTGCATCAGTTCTGCTGAACTTAATTTTCATTATAATCCACTGGGTCACCTGTGCTCTGTCAGAGTGTTCTCTCTAAGGTTTTGTTTCATTAGAACTTTATTATGGAGCTAATTTTATTTTTTAAAGCCATCAAATTCAAGGCTGAGCTATGAATTTTCTTGTTAAACAGGAAGATATCCCAGGTCTGTGCCGTGATTCAGCAGATTCTGTGTTCTCAGGGCTGTCACCAGCTCCGTGCTGTCGAATTAAGTAGTATCCTTGACTTTCTTTCCCTTAGCTCCTCTCTCTGTAAAATGGAGACAGTGCTAATCTCTCATTTGTGTGGCTCCATAAGGTTTGTCCAGCACTTCAAAGATGCCAAAGACAATAAAACTGCCAAGCCTCCTTTCACTAACAGGATGGATGATTTACACCCAAAATGCTCATTTTTGTGCTAAAACAAGATCACCTGAAAGATACTGCGGTTGGAACCAACCCAAGGAAGGGGGGAGGAGGAAACCATCTGTTACACAACAGCAGAAATGTTTCAGGGCATTTGCCTGGGAAGCTCTGGGTGACGAGTTTGGAATATGAAGGCTTATTTATATGGATGGAGCTAATTTTCTCTAAGTTATTCATTTTTCACTTAGGGAATTACCTAATCTTACAAGAGACTCTAGGAGGAAAGATTCATTTATTCTCTGTCTCATTCAGCCCCAGGCAAGCCTGAAGATGCTCTGCTCTGCCTCTTCCAGTTCTGCTTTTTTAACTGATTCTATTAATGGAGCTTAAAGATTTTCTTCTTCTGGATAAAAAGGGTTAATCTTTCTCGTTCCCACTCACCCTTCTCCTCCTCTTTTTCTGGAGAGTTCTTTTTTTGGCGACTCTGGCTGTTTCTATCATCTTCTCCCCCTAATCTGCCACTATCTGAAGAATTCATTACATTTCAAATCAGAGGCCTTGCTGCATACATTAGCAGGTTTTAATAGACTTGCCACGACTCAAAAAGGAGGAAAAAAAGAGAGAAGATTTAAAACTCTTGTCTTGCCGAAAGCAGACAGATTGACTCAAAAATGACTCAGTCAATAAAAGATGAGTTTTGAAAAGGCTTCCCTCTGCTCAAAGGGAGCTCGTATTCCAGCGAATTAGGTTTTTCTAAGCCCACTGTCAGAAATTAATAATACATATGGCATGTAAAATGGATTTAGCCCTCTACAGCCTTATACAAACATATCTTTGACTTGCTAAATGTGACACGACTACCAGGATTTTCCAGCCTTTATCCCAGGAGTTTGTCATCTCTCCAGAATGGTGACCTCCATGGAATTTTTAAGTACATTAAAAAAAAAAAAATCACTAAATGAGATTTTAATTAAGAATGTGTTTCTACTTCCCTCACCCTTTTTCTCCACCCAAACCCCCGCTGTCAGAGTGTTTTATTATTATTTGCAGTCAAAATTATGCCAAAAGCTCTGGTTTAAACTCTCAAGCTATCAAGTGTCTTTGCTTGACTCTTTTCAGTAGCCTTCCTTTGAAGAAAGATGCTGAGCCTCCTGCAGAATCTTTAATTTGGATGTGGTTTTTTTCTGCTGCCACAAAAAGGCTTATAGGCCAATAAAATAAGTCTGTCTTAGGAAAAAAGAAAGGGCTTCTGTCTTATTAGATCTATCCACAAGTATTCTTATGTGATCTGAGTTCTTCCCAGATGGTCCTGCTCACCTTGCTTAAGGTAACTCAAATGTGCAGGTGTGAAATCACTCACCACCACTGTTTGCTCCTCCATCACACTCCCTCAGCTGATGAGAATTAAAAGTGGTATTAATTTTATCCTCCTGGATGATTTGGCTAGATTCAAACTGGCCTTGTTGAAACCACAGAAGGTGTTGTCTTGAGCAGGTAGGTCCATACAGCCTTCTGGATGGCTGTGGGCTGACTGCATTTGTCCATCTCTGTTTTCTCGTTCTTCCAAATCCCACTATTTAATTATTATAATTGGTTTTTAGATATCAGAGTGCTTGACTCAGTCTTGAAATCTTTTCTGCATTCTCTCTCTGAAAATCTTTTTCTTCCACGTTTTTTTTTTTAATTTACTTATTATGAATTACCCTTTAAGATAACTTTGCAAAGTCACTGCATGTCCTTATTTCCTCATGGATCTGTTCTGTCCCCAGCTGTATTATTCTACATATTGGCTGTGGGCTTGTGGAATGTCCTGTGTGAATGTGTTGCCACAACATGAAGTCTGACTCTGGACAATATCTCCTAGATGATGCAGAGAAACTTCTAAAAACATCAGTGAAGAAATGAACACACTAAAGTGCTCCATTTTGGTGGACCATTATGTGCTTTATGGATGTTGCTTGGGCTTGAAACAAGCACAGCTCATAATTTTTTTAATATGTTTATAGGTTCTATGAAAAGTCTGAGCTTAGAGTTGTCGGCAGTATGCACCCAAAAGTGCAGCAATAGTGTGTTCTTTCTTTCCCACCATCAAACAGGAGACTTGCTCAGATTTTCTTATGCTTCTCTGGCTCCAAAGAGATCTCTAATCGTGGGTGTTGGTGTTCAGAGGAATTTCCATCAAAGTAACAAGAGGCATTTTTCACAGAGCTGAAGGTAACGAGCTGGTTCAGCACTAGCAAAAGTATTTCACTGGGTAAGAGATTTCTACTTTTATCTCCGAGGTCAGACTGTTGCTTTTTTTGTTGGTGCTGGTTCGGTTTTTGGGTTTTTGAATATAAATTTGATATCCCAAGGTTATGACCCCAGGGTTCCATCCCTGGTTTCTTGGGTGTGATTTCTGGTCAGAATGTGGAATTAGCAGCTGCTGGAGCATCACTGAATGGGATTTACTTCCCCCTAACTCCCCTAGGCCAGGTTGGATGGGCCCCTGAGCAACCTGACCCAGTGAGTGGCCTCCCTGTGTGGAACAAGATGATCTTTAAGGTCCCTTACAATCCCAACCATTCTGTGATTCTGTGTAACTGGGAATGGCCTGTCCTCAAAGGACACCCAGGAGAACATCGCCTTCTCCAATGCCGATTTCCCCAAGGAAATTTGTGTGACTGAATCTCTTGGTCTTTCTTGCACAGGCAGGGACCCTGCTTACTCATTTCTGTCAAGAGCTGTGAGTAATTGCTTCCTTGGAATTCCACAGGACTTCTGCTCTTTGCCTCACTTTGTTAATGAACATTAGCCAAGCAAGTGCTGGGTCTTGGGTTGTGTTGTAAGATACAACCAGGAGTTGTACAACAATCCCAGGAAGAGAACGCTTGGCTGTCTTGCGTTCGTCCAGTCCTCGGTGTTTGAAATTCTTGGAAAACCCAAATATACAAGACCTAGAAATTGGCTGGATTTCTGCAGCTGGAACTGGTGCTGGAGTCATTCTTCCTCAGGGTCTTCTATTATAACATACCAAGCTCCTTGCCAGGATAAGTCTCCAAAGTTAATGTCCTGTTATCTCGTGTCATAATCAGGAGCTTTTGGTTTTCTTTTGAAGATGTGCTCCTGATGTTGGTATAGAGATGAACAAAACTGAAGGCAACAAGCATGACTTTACCTCTAGTTTTGTGTTTGTTTCCAATTAGTTCATTTTTTAATCTGTTCCATGTTCTCTTGATTTGAGAAAGTAGCTTTCCTGGTGAATGTTATGTCTCTCGAGCTTCCAGCTGCTTTGCTGGGACATAGCCACCCAATAATCTCCTTGGGAATAATTGCTGGTGTCTTTTCAGATAATTCTTGTGAAAGGTGACAAACTGCTCACCACAATGAGATGTTAATAACACAGAGATGCCCTTTGTTTGAAAGCTGGTGCAGAAATTACCCCATGCAGTTGTTGGAAAGTCAGATTTGTGATGGTGAGAAGTGAGGAATGGATCCATTCATTTGCATATAATTCCAGGCCTTTTGTGTCAACTTCTGTGTAAACCATACAATTTCCATCGCAGTGGGGAACGTGTGCTCATAATACAGAGGGACAGGAACATGGGCTTGCTCTCAGCAGGAATCAGGGTTAAAGACATGTCATCTGCTGAAAAGGAGGAAAACATGGTCTGCAGGAGCAACATCTAGAGAAACAGCCATGGATAATTAATGAATCCAAGTTATTAGCCCAGCTCAGGGGAGACCATGCATCCTGATGTCCCCTCTGAGTAGGCATCAGAAAAAGGGAGGAATCTGTGTCCTTCTAGGGGTGTATTGAGCTGAATGCATCTGCCCCGAATCACAACCAAGACTTACTGCGTATTTTCCTTGTAATCAGAGGCTCCTTTTACCAGCCAGATCCACTGCAGCTGTCTGAGGTGGACATCTTTGTGGCACTGAAATTAAACTCTTGAAAAACTTTTTAGACTGCAGCTGACTAGCATGTTCCCAGTGTAGGTTTCTCAGCTTTTTCACAAAGAGATGATATTTTTCTGGAAACAAATGGCATGGATGTCTCTGTTCTCTTGTGATTTAGAGTCTGAGAGGTCCATAATACTTGTTTTACCTTTTCTGTTCTACCTTCTCTCTTTCTAGGTAGCTAGAAGGTCTCTCTGAGTAGGCAGCTGGTCCCAATGATGAACTTTACAATTAGAGCCTTAGTGCCCGTCTTCCAAAATTTCTAATAAAATTGCATGAATATTTAATACCCAATTATTAAATATTTAAAAATTGAAAACGGAACTGGCTTGGAAGTTAGCACATGATGAATAATTCAGGATCAGGAGAGAAGACTTGGCATTTGGGCTGAGACAGATGTTACCTTTCCTGTCTCCCTGCCCAGAGATGATTTTGGTGTCCTCCAGCCTTGGCATAGTTTGTGGACATTACTTGGAGACATCAAGCCTTTACCTCTTGGCCAAGAGTATCAGCACAAGGTTAAGGGAAATAACCCTCCCTTGTCCATAGTAACATTTCAGACTCCTGCAATGGAAATAAAAGCTCCAGAGGCTGGAATAATGTGATTGAAAGCTGTGTTATCCAGGAGATGGCTCTGTTTCCAAACATCATTCAAGCTCCAGGGAAATAAGTTTGCTTGTCTTTACATCTGTGTCACAATCCTGCAGTTCTGTTGTTTGAAAGTCCTTTTTCCCCTCTTGCTTTGCTGCTGCTCCACGCTGAACTAGCGCTCTGTTCCACTCCAGCACGAGCATCTTTAAAGGATTGTTTTCATAAAGTGGACACCAGACAATGAAGTAGAACATGAAAAATATGCCAATAAGAACAGGGCAGAACCTGCTATCCCGTGAGAGGAGGTCTGGGGCACTCAGAAGAGTGCTCAGAGGAAACATCTGATGTGATTCTTGAGCAAAGTGCCTTTGGGTCCTGCTGCAGGAGCACAAAGAGCAGGGAGAAGGGTTTGGGAAAGGTTTGACTAGTTGGCATCCAGAGAGCTTTCAGGCCAAGAGCAATACATTTGCAGAGCCAACACTTCAAAACACTATTAAGGGGATAAACAGGGGAGGAAAAAAAGGATTGAATAGAAGGAGCGAGTGGAGGCTTTTCAGAGCTTAATTTCCTTTGGAACAAAAGCCCTAAAACAAACTCCACGATCTTCTGCCATTAAAAACACAAGTAAGGTGGCGTGCTGCAGAGCCTTGCCTTTCTCTGTTTCGGTGCCATTGTGCTCTCCTCCCAGCTGGCTGGAGCCTCTGCATTTTCCTGGCTGTGCCCCGCTGGCTGCGTGCTGTGCTCAGCGCCCGCGGGGCCTTTGGCTGACCTTTCTGAGCCACCCCGCCTCGGGGACAGGGCACAGTGTCACTAAAAAGGGAGCTCTGGGGATGGGAATGGGGTTATAATGACTATGGAGAAGTTATTATATGGGCAGAAGGGCTTGTTGGCAACCACGCTCCCAAACAGTCAGGGAGTCTGCAGGGTTTAGAGTTTGGTCTGGGCGTCCCGAATCAGAACTGAAGGGTATCTGTATGATGCCCTTGTCCCATCTCAGCATTTGTCTTACACCACAGAGTTGTTTGGTAGTGACTTTAGACTTGGGAGGAACCTCTTCAGGCATCTGTTAGTTCTATATTTTTATTCTCTGCCCGCAAAGCTACAAATTTTTGTGTTGTGAGCACAGACTTTACAGTGCAGGGAACAGAGGGAGACAAGAAACTGTAAGTAACATAATCTTGGACACTACCACTGAGTCAAAATAGCATTTCCGTGAGTCTTGACATCAGAATTTGAGCACAGAAAGTTCCTTGAGTAAGAGCAGAATGGCTTTGCTCCTGGGAAGGCTTGAAATCATCTCTTGCCAGTGGTGGAAAGCTCTCGTTCACAGCTTCAGTGAACATCATCGGCTAATAAACTGTGAAGCACTCTCTAATGCATGATTGAATATTGTCCACCCTGTGCTGTGAATGACTAAAACTCCTTCAAAAAGTCTTCACCATGAGAGGGAACAAACAGCTATTTCTGGAGCTGTTTTTCTCATTTGGCTTAATAGCAGATGTCGGGTGCTGTTTCAGAGGTTTAAATGCATCCAGTGTTTTGGGGTAGTACTAAGAGTGGTGATGTACCAATGGAAACAAAATAATGGGCAGAGTGCAGGGGAGGTGATAGACAGGGGATAGATTAATCTATTAAATGCTTCTGCAGACCACCCTAATTAACAATGCATATTATATATGTTAATTATATAGTTCTTAGGATTAATCTTTTCGTTAGACACTTGAGTGGTTTCAAAGCACTCTTTTTCTTGAAAGCAACTTAGTGGAGAAGTGATTCTCCTTCATCTGACAAGTGATACGAGTTATGCCCCTGTTTTTTGCTACCTGACTTCGCTGACTACAGCCCATGAAAAGTCCCACTGACTATTTTTTTTTTTTTAACTCCAAAATAGATTACCTGGAAAATGTATAGGGTGGAAGAGTTATGCCTGATATTTGCTGGCTGGTTCTAGAAGCTGAAGTTAAGTACTTTCCTGTAAACTGAAGTGACACAGTATATTTGTGTTTTTAAGGTGAGGCTATTTTTTGCATCCGAAGTTAATGACTTGCTCCAGCTCTGGCTGACATCACTTTGTTCTGAGAAGTGCTGTTGGGCTATAATTGCCATATGGAAGGGAAATGTGGCTGGAAGACTTTAATCATCGTTTGGGAGGTGGAGGGAGATGTCTTCCTGCCTGGGTCACAATTAATGACCTGTGTGACCACCCTAATTTCCAAACTGTTTGTGCCATATCATGCTAATTGATGAAGTCCATCTTGGGCAATGAATAGTTCTCCTGAGGTTAATTTGTCTCGTGTCTGGGGTGTGTGTTTCCATCCCCACTGAGTTCTGTACTGCTGCAAGCAGGCTGCTCACATCGTTAAAGCCACAGATTTTAGCGGTACCCAGGGTCTCTTCACACAACCCTGTGCTGCCTCCACTGAGAGCAGCTACAGAGTGGCTGAGGAGCTGAGCTGAGCTTCCAAAAGCCCACTCTGTTTTCTGCCTGCCTCCACTCCAAAACAGCTCTGCCAACAAGGAGAAGAAGGGCAGAGAAAGCTCCAAGCAGTGCCCAAGCTGGGATCCCCTGAGAGAACCTTTTGCTCAGTGGTGGTTCATCGGCCAAGGCTCAATCCTGTCCATTGGCCAGCTCCAGGTGTGCTCGTGAGTTTTGCACCTTGGTGTTGCAATCTCAGTGTTAGCAAAAGGAGGAAAAGAAAATCACCCTTTACGTGATCCTGCTCCGTGTTCTGTGTGTGTGCAGGTACTGCAAGAGAGAGTTCATGCTTTTTCACAGCTTCTTCTCTCTCTGGTCCTCAGTGTCCTGCTGCTCTCACCTTACCCTTCCAGTGTCCTCTGCTACTTTCTGCAAGTTGTCTGAGCATAATTAATTATGGACTTCTTTCCAAGAAGTGGTACCTTTGTAAAGGTACGTGGGATGTCTGAAATGGGGCCTTCAGCCAACCATCTTCAGTGAAGAGAAACATCTGGGGAATTTTTTTTTTAGTGGAAAGTTCTTGGGCAGTGCAAGAGCTGCAGCTGGTCATGGTGGTGGAGACCTTTACTTGTGCTGTGTTGCCTTTGAAAACTCTCCCCAGAGCTGCTGGAAGGGCAAGCTGGTGGCTGGAGGAGGGGGCTGGGAGGTGCATTGAACCATGTGGTACATACACGGTTTAAAAATAAACCAATGTTGACTGATCAAATGAATACTACTTAGGTTTCAAATTGAACAGCCAGTGCAGTCTGTTGAATATAGAACTGTTTTTACCTTCAAGAAAAGTTATAATTCATGGCTGTAATGTCACAAATTTCAAGTTTTGCAGAGAGCAGTGTGAGGCTGCCAGACTGTAAGGTCGAGTAGGGGTGGTGTGGGGCTGCGTGGTCCCACTTCCCCAGGGCATAAAACATGCCTATAAAATCTAGCAAAGCGAATTTTATTTCTCAAAAGCAATGGTCGTAAACTTGCCTACCTCAGAAAATGTTCAGCTCTTCTCCTATTAGCCTTTATTTAACACGATACAATTTATTTTTATGTTGTGCCCTTCACAGAATATCACAGATCTCTTTTCAGACACTGCTCCTCATAAACTGAGGC
This sequence comes from Edolisoma coerulescens, assembly GCA_013397115.1. Classification (NCBI taxonomy): domain Eukaryota; kingdom Metazoa; phylum Chordata; class Aves; order Passeriformes; family Campephagidae; genus Edolisoma; species Edolisoma coerulescens. The sequence continues at coordinate 794,076 of VWZW01000753.1, read as the reverse complement.
TGGCAAAGACAATTTCAGCTTGGGGTTTGAGCAGGGGAATGACTGGAAGGGTCCCAGGTGCAGAGAGTCACATGGGAAGACAAACCTGCAATGGATGGTGTTAATTCAGTATCAGTTTGGGGGTGCAGGGGGGTGATTAAGGGGTGCCACTGCACGGCAGCAGCTTCTGTAGATGGGGGAGAATAAAGGTAATTGTGGCCTTGCTGCTTGGAACTGAGAAACCAGCGTTTCCTCTTCCCATTATGGACCTTGTGCGAACACGCTGGTTCTGGCATCCCTTCTGTGAGCTGGAAACAAAATTTAAGCAATCTCTCGTTTAAATAAAGCAGAGTTGGTGAAAATGCAGCATCCTCCATGGCACTGTTGGGTGGCATCTGTCTTGAGGCACCCTGGCAAGTTCAGCAGGGACAGGAATTGATGTGTAAATACTTTATCCTGTGTGTGTTGGAGTGAGTGACCCCCAAACATGTGCCACTGAGGGAAAGTAACCTTCAATGGGGAGTTGGAAAGGACTGCAGGCCTTTCTGAGAGAGACATCTATTAGCTGGATTGCAGCTGAATTAATGCAGCTACATGGCTTGTGGCATCTTTGAAGATGGGCAGAACAGATTTGTATTTTCCTGGAAAAGACTAGTGATACATTTAATTTCATGCCACTTTTGGCATGCTCAGAGCCACATTGTTTCCTCCTCTTTCCCTGGGGAAAAGGTTAAGTGTGAATGTGGTTTTCTTTGGTGTAAAAACTGCTATTGTTATTGATTGACCCGGCTGAACTCAGAGCAAGAGCCAAGGCTGTGGTATTTCCAGGCTGCTCTGAACAGTTTCAGATGTAAGGAATGTCGAAGCAATGGAATAAAAAGCAGTGACATTTTCAATACGAGACCAAAAAAGCCCAACTCATATTTTATTTATTTATCCAAAATAGTTTGAATTATTCATTAAAGTCAATGTAAGTGTGTGAAAATACAAGGTGTTTCAAGAAGCAGTATCATTAGGAGGAATTTATCCTTTGGCAATATTAATTCTCTAACAGATTAATGATTTTTTTTTTCAGTGAGGATATTTTTTCCACATCAAACTTTTCGGGACAGGCAATTTTTTGTACATACTCTTGGCCTGAATACAAAGGAGATGGGAGAGTATTTCTATGTATTTTCCTCTTCTGTTCTCTTTTTTTATTTTTTTTTTTCGGGCCAGTAGTTACTCCCAACCAAGGCATGGCCTGCCAAACCTCATGCTTATTTTCTCAGTTCTTATTTGTTTCATTAACCTGGAGATGCTTTGGCATCCCTTTTCGGGATGAAGGTTGTTTGTGGTGTGACTTTCCCCATCCCTGGCCTCTGCAACTTCTCTCACCTGTTGTGTGCAAGTGGAACAAGGTTGAACACAGGAACTCAAACAGGTTCGCTAAATACAGAGGTTCTAGTTTTCAAATACTGTCTTTTAAAGGTATAATTAAACCTAATTCTCCAAATGGTGGCAAAGATATGAATGCATCAAGATGTTCAGTGTTCTGTAGGTGATAGATAAAAAGGGTGGACACATCAGTGCTGTCACCAGAGCCCTGCTCTGCTGCTGCCCCTGACCCATCCCAAAAGGATCTCCCTCTGTTCCATGGCCTCTGTGGCTGTGCCTTAAACACTGCTCTGAAACAGCTGAGTTGCACTCTGTGCAAGTGATGACTTTTAAATCAATTTTTCCTGACTGTGCTGGAAATTTGGCGGGAATTAGGGGTATTAGGTGAGGCTTAAGAATTAGCGTTGTCACAGCTTTGAATTCAGATGCAGAGCAAACAATGAGCTGCCTCTTAGCTTAACATCTTCACTTGATGGGGGACATATTAGAAAGATTAATTACTGTCCCCAAGTCCGTGCATATGCTGCTGTCCTGCTGGCTGGATGCAGGGAATCTGTGGTGCCAGGTCTGTGTTTAGACAGATCCGTGGTGCAGAGAGGCTCCATAGGTACCCAGTGCCTAAAAATAGACATTCTGTGCCAGTTTAGACTCCCTAAGGTGTCTGGGGCTGGCTGGTATCACACAGAACCTGCAGGAAATCTCTTTCCTGCAGAAGCGTGGTGGAAAGTTATAAAAGACATCTCAAATGGCTTTGTTTGAGCAGTGGGATCCCATCTGACTTTTCTCAAGTCTCAGCTTACCTTCCTCTCAGGTTACTCTTCCACGGATCCTGCTCATGGTGTGCTTTCTTGGTCGTGTCAGCAGATCCCTCAGTGGAAAGCAGGGGAGCAGCCACAGTGCTGAGTGCTGTCCTGAGTTAAACCAGGAACAGCCCGGGGTTGAATTGTTCCCAGGGGATAAACACTGCGGGAGGGAGGCACCAGCAGTCGCTGTCGCTGAGCTGCTGAGGACTGCGGTTTAATTGGGCGTAAAGGAAGAGCAATCTCTGTTTTACAGTCAGGGTTCAGTGGACCTTTCACTGGGGGCAGCTGCACGCTCAGGCACTCCTATTGTGTCCCTGTGCCTGCTTGGTTTTTTTCCTGCTCTGTCCCTAAGCTGAAGAAGCCCTGTTGGGCAATTGCTGATGGAGCCACGGAAGGGATGACAAGGCTTTATCCCACCCCTGGCTGGCGCTGGCACACTCAGCTGCAGCTACATTAGCAGTTCCCGAGTTCAGCACCTTGTGCCAGTGGCTGACACAAGGCATCTCTAACAAGCAGATAAGTTTTTCATGCAGACGAATTCCTCCAGCCAGGACACCAACACTGCCGCAGGCTCTGCAAAGAGGGCCAGGAGGAGCAGCAGGGAGGCAGCAAGGGCACACGGTCAGGGGTGAAGGCTCCCTGGTACTTCAGTTACACTGGAAAGCCCCAGATTTCTTGCATAAAAGACTGAGTGTAGTCAAAGTTTTTCCTTTCTCACCCTGAGGGTAGTGGAGGGAAGCAGCTGCCATCACTTAGTTGCTGTTGCAGAGTCAGAGGGTTGTTTAACTAGGCCAGCACTGTTGGCTGGGGGTGAGGATGCTCGTGGTGGCCACTGGCAGGACCAAGTCTGAGAGACAAAACAGTGAAAAAGGCACTAACTCTTCATGAATAACGAAAGCTGTTCAAGGAGTTAATGAATTAGGGTGCCATCCACCTCCAAGGTTATAAAAGTTGGGAAAGGCAACCTCTGAGATGTGGTAGGAAGAGGCAGATTTACTTTTCCAAGGCTAGGCTGCATTTATTAGGGAAAAAAATATTGCTGTTGGACATGGGCAATATATTAAAGGCAGTGCTGTCTCTGACAGTGACGAAATGTTATTTACCACTGCAGTGTGGTCACTGAATTTTTACTTTCATTTATAGGATTTTGTCCTTAACAGTTGCCTAGCTGAATGAAAACTGAGAATATCTGGGTCAGAGCCACCCATTAACCTCCCAGTTTCAGAGGCTGATTACTTGATTAATCAAAGACCAGACCCAGCTGGGATGACGGGGAAAGGGTTGTAACAATCCAGAGAAGGGTTGAGTTAATCACACATTCATGAGTTGCTGTGAGTGGGAAGGTGGGTGGTCGAAGAAGACAGAGCCTTTTTGAGCTCGTGAGAAGAGACTGTGTGTAAGACACAACCCTTTGGGCCATTAAGGGTGGTTTGAATATTCTCTACTTACCTTACATCCTCCTACAACTGGGGGGTTCCCTGTATAGCAGGGTTATAATGAACAGCTGCTGATGTTCCCCACGACTGGCTTGCTCCCCTTCATAAAGCAAGATGCAGATGGGGGAGGCTCAGAGCAAAGGCAGTCATTGCTGGTGCATCACCCCACAAGCTGCTCAGGAAGGTGGAGCTGGATCAGCTGAAGGTGAGGAGCTGGCCAGGGTTAACTCTCCCTGCGTGGATGCTCTCACTCAGAAGTAAAGGGATGTGTAGTTCTCTTTAACCATTAAAGAGTTCCTGTCCTTGCCTGGGGATTAAACTGAGTTGGATTAAGGCCAAAGTACTTCTGAGCAGGGGCATCCTCAGTGGCATTTAAGGCACTTTAACTTAACACATTGAATTATCCTTTTGTCCCACCCAGAGTGCCTAACTAAAGCAGTACAGGAGATGAGAGGTGGCTGGCATTCTCCTGGTGTGCCTGCAGCTGCTCAGAGGTGAATCACTGGCAAGTCCATGGCCTTGCAGTTTCCATCCTACATCCTCCCTGCACTGTGCCTGGGAGGCCAATGGAAACACTTTCCAGCAAATACTCAAGCAAAAAAATTTCCAGCTCACTTGGGAAGTGATAATGTTTTAGTATGGGCTCTATAAACCCAGCCAAAAACATTCCTCATATTCCAGCAGTCACCTTGCACTGAAGTTCCTGCTGTCCTACTGCTGGACCTGAACTAGCTAAACTCAAGACATATGGGCTACAAATGCTGCAATTATGTCCCTGATCACAGCACAAAGCCTTGAACCTCAGAATGACAAAGAGGTATTCGACTGAGGAAGTCTATTTGTTTGCTGCTAGAAAGAGTCAGGATTTTTCCTAACCCTGGACTGCAGTGTTGATAAAACAGGCTGACTTGGGAGACATCTCTAGTGTATATTAAAGTAAAGCCAATCTCTGTAATTAATGGGATGATAAATCGAGGTTTAATTACTCAGAAGGCACCTTGGGTGAAAGATTCATGGTAATTGTTGTGTATCCTCTTGAAGGATTCACAGTACTGGCAGCTCCCTTTGTAGCAATAAAGCACAGGGTGAGTGGCAGGCAGTCTCCCAGGACCTCTCTGATAGGGACTAGTCCAGTTAAGGCAGCAAATGCAAAGAGGCAGTGGTGCTCTCCGGGCTTTTAATCACAATAAAAGCCCCTTCCCAAACCTTGAGGGATTCCTAAGCAGTGTGTCAATTTGAGATCAAAGCACTTTACCTCAAATCTCCTCCATTGGAGGAGATTTTCCCTTGTAGGCAGCTTCCTCCTGATGCAACCATACAGAGGCGTATTTTGGACTGCTTTTCCACTTTATTGCTTTGTGTAGAGGAACACCCTTCTCTTGGGTTCCGTGTAGAAAACAAGGCGTGTGCACGTGGGGAAATGGATGCTACAACTTTGAATTTTTGTAGTATGTTGTTAAAAGACTGGCTGAGCAAAAGGAAAATCCATCCCACCAAGACATGTCTGTTTTCCTTATTCCCCAGTTTGCTGTCTTTCGGTCTGCTGGGGCCAGGAGGGGAGGCATCCAGCTTGCTTGTTTCTCTACTCTGCCTGCTTAATTCGCTTTTTAATTAACCTTTTCAATTCACTCAGTCTGGCCAGCACTGTAAGTACAGCACAAGAGCTCTGTGCCGGTGACATATAAGAAAGTACCCGTTTTCTTCCCTTCCTCAGAGCTGAAGAAGCAAGTGGAAAGTGCAGAACTGAAAAACCAGCGCCTGAAAGAAGTTTTCCAGACCAAGATCCAGGAGTTCCGCAAGGTGTGCTACACACTCACGGGGTACCAGATCGACATCACCACGGAGAACCAGTACCGGCTCAGCTCCATCTACGCCGAGCACCAGGGGGACTGCCTGCTTTTCAAGGTAGGTCTGTGCACCCCTGGCTGCACCTGCTTCTTTGGGTTCATGGTTTTCAGTGTGCCAGGGTGTGTTTGCTCTTTCCCAGTGGTTAGGCTGGAAAATCACTGCCCCCTGCTACGTTGGCAGAGTGTTCCTCGTGAGGGAAGTAAAGATCCTTTTTTCTGTTAAAAAGTAGGAGGTTTGACATCTGGTCTCCCACTTATATATCAAAGTCTGGAGTAAAGAGAAGAGACTATATATGCATAATACCTCAGGCATCTGGCCTGGCACTTCACCTTTTTATATTATCAGTTATGTGCCGCAGTAATAAAACCTTATGTAACCATCAAGGCTCATCATTACTTCACTATGAGATATATGTCCCTATGTTTTTTTACCATCCTCTAGCTTGTCTGCGTGTCATCATCTTGTCTTTATGTAAATTGGAATCCCTTTTGAGCAGCAACTCATCCTGGTGTGTGTGAAGTGCCATTTATGTGAACAGCACAGCTGAGCAGCAGTAACAGTCTGTCTTCTGTCTGTCAGGTGCTGTTCTGGTCTGGCTGGGTGGGCTGGGAGGTTGTGGCTTGATAGAGGGGCTGTTTTTCTGCTGTGTTGCCTTCCAGCTGGCAAAGCTGGGCTGATGCATTAGAGAGCTGAGGTGTGATGTTAGAAGTCACCAAGCTGTTCAGTCCTGTCTTCATGTTGGTTCAAGTGCCAACAGCCCAAGTTTACAGGTCAGTGGGAGAACTTCCTTCTTCTCCATGGCAAACACAGCAGCACTTAAAATCATATCTGCCCCACAGTCATCCTCCCTAGGGCAAATCTCCTTTATGAAGGGTTTTGGAGGTGTTTGGTACAGGAGGGAACTCTGTAGCAGGAACTGGGGAAGTTCTGTTTCTGCAGACATACAGATGTGTGCCACATGTGGATGGCTGCAAGATTGTTTCTCTGCAAAACAGGACAAACGTTTTCCTGTTCTGCAACTTCAGTGCCTCAAGAAAAAAATAAAACAAGTAAAACCCAACAAATAAAGCAAGTGAGGGTGTGTATAAGACAGAACCTAGGATCTTTAGTAAAACCGGGAAAATATCCCCAAAACAGTCATATTGCTTGGCCTTAGGAGAGTTCTGGACTACCTGAGGCACATGGCAGCAACAAAAGAAAGGTCAGTGCCCAGGGAAGAGAATAATTCTGTTGGTGTTAAGGTGCTGCCGTCGAATCCCAAAAACAGTGCTCTGCTGAGATGGTGCAGTGCTGCTCTAACACCTCCAGAGACCTCTGATCGCACGTGTAGTGTTAAATATTTCATGAATGAAACTTCAGCAGACTCCTGGAGATGTCTGTTGGATGCCATGGCCAGACAGTACAAGTTGCAGGCTTTTTGCACCACAGGAGAGGTGGCATGCTTGGAAAAAGTTAAGGAAATGTGAGAAAATTGTATGCTGGCCACATGAACAAGAAGTGGCTGGCAGCTCAGGAGCTTCTCTCCAATAGGAGCAAACTGTCCTTCATGAAATGGCAATATAAATAACTTACATGCAGGAGAGGGGATAGTAAAGTACAGATTTCTCTTTCTACATATTGTCCTTACTTTCTCTTCTTCCCTCAAGTGTTTGTTCCCAAGGATGGAGGTGAGTGTCACCAGGTAGAGAAGATCTTGCACTTCCTAGAGCCAAGGGTGGGTCATTTATTGATTCTTGGAATTCCTCAGCCTCTCTTACCTCACCACCTCTCCGGACAAGAGGAGCAGATTTGCTAATTAGAACATGAACAAGAAAATTTCAGACTCTTTCTCCCTGTTCGGTAAATCGCAGACAATTCCCACCGACTGCAGCTTTGAATAGTAGTAGAATATAAACAACAAATTATTTCCTTGCTGAGTCCAGGCAGCTGGTTCTCATGTATGTATGAAGGCTTGAATCCTGACTACAGCTTCCAGCAGGGCTGTATGTTTATGCTGTGGAATTTCTGAGCCGTAGCAGACTGTGGGTGTTTGTGTGCATTTCATTAACCCAGAGAGGTCACAGAGCGTGGATGCTATTTGTATTTATTCTATTCAAGCAGTTTATGGAACAGGGTCTATATAATTAAACCAGAGAAGTCCCTTGGCACTTTACAAGCCTCTGTAGTTCGGCTGTAAACCTGAAAAGCATATTTCAGTAGCACTGCTGGTGGCATTTAATTTTAAGTGAGGGATGCAATAGGAGCTCCTGTAATGTAACCCCTTCAAAGCTAAATGAAGATGAAAGATGTGCTTGGTTTTCCTGGCCAAGGTGTGCTGTTACTATAGTGGAGCTTATTATCTACCTGCTGTATGTGTCCAGGCAGTTTGCATTAATTGGGATTACAGCTCCAGTGAAAGGGTTAATCACAGTGCTGTGCTGGGAATGTCAATGATTGCATCTATAAATGAGCACTGAATTCCAATGAAACCATACCAGTAGTTATTGGTGATCCCTATCAGTGCAACAGATGAGCTCATCAGCTTGAAGGATGTTCCAGTGATTTCCAGCCCCTCTGTGAGTGCGTGGGCAGAAAGGCACATCTCAGGCTTCACAGCGCGCTCCCGCTTGTTTGCTCCTTTTTATTGTTTCAATTAAACGCTGTGGAAAGCACTGTTACAGATTCCTCACCAGGAGTTTAGATTCTGATGATTTTTTTGTGGGCTGTAATGCGTTGTACCTCCTGGGGCACTTGAAAGGTTCGTATTCCATTCCCGTTGCTGCTCCATTAGATGTGTCCAGCCATGGCACAGGCTTTGTGTTCTCCGTGGTGCTCCACTGGTGTGTCTAGACCAGCCCACCCATCAGATATCCAGGAACTGCATCGACTCCCTTTGTAACAAGCCATTAAAGATATCTGTAAAAACAAACAAGCATTGCAGGGGAGCCTCCGGATCAGCTTATCCGGCTCGGAATGAGGCGGTGGCAAATCAGGCTGTCATTGCCTGGCCAGGTGTACATTGTGCTGTTTATCCTTGTTTCTGGCTGGGTCCTGAATGGGAGTAAGGAAATGAGGTCTTTAGAAAGGCAATGACAATGGTTTCAGACAAAGAAAGTCCTTCAGTAAACAGAAAGACTGGTCAAATTTGAAGAGGAGATGATTTGGAGACACTTGTACAAATGAACAAACAGTGGAAAGAAATTAAATCGCAGGCTTTTGTCTTTTTGTGTGCCTAAGGACACAGTCTCAGCCAAAGCATTTGAAGTCAATCAATTTTAAAGAAAAAGAGTAGAAATCCTTTTATTTGATAGACCCTATGGCTTCAAGGAGCTACTGAGAGCAGGAGGCCTGTGCATTTTCTAAAATGTTAAGATATGTTTGTGGACAAATAATAATCTCTAGTTTTACATTAAATATGTACATTTACCTGAAGTAGGGACACTCAGAGCTCTCTGCTTGGAGGGGTAAAGGCAACTCCTTACTATGGAGGTTAGGAAGAGAATTCCCCTTCATTCTGCTTATTCTTTGGCTTGGGTATACAAATGGCTTTGCTGCTGCTGTACTTGGCAACATTCAACTCCATCCTCTGGAAATGGGAGTGAAAACTTGAGTAAAGAAGAGGGAGAAATCTGTTCTTGATTATCCTCAATGCTTCAGGTAAACTGTGTTGCAACATGAATGTGGGGCTGGTCACTTTGAAAGGATCTTGGGTTGAACAGGTCATTGATCTGATCCTGTGTAATTGTCAATGTTTGCAATTTTCCTGGTGTCAGATTCCTCTCCTTTCTTAGAAAGGAGTGCTCAGATTTCTTGATAATTCATGCCTAAATTATTTGGGTCTAAACTGGTTGGGAAGGAAGTTAAACCAGAAAAATTCTTTCCAGTATCACAGTGGTGTTATGTGTCTGAGCTCATAAATAATCCTGGCCAAAAGGCTGCCCTTAGATATTTTCTATATCCTCAGAGCTTAGTCTTGCAGAGTACAGAATTCTCTCTGCTTCCAGGTCTCACCCATGTTGTTGTTTTCTGTGAAAATTATCAAATGAAAACCCAAACACCAGCAATAGTTCATTGAAGAGCATCCCCAGGTTGATAGGCTGTATTCCTTGAGAGAGAATACCCAAGATACCAGACAGCAAACAAAACCAGAAGCATCTTGACATAGCTTGAGAATGGGGCCAGCTCCAGGGCTGGCACTTCTTGCTGCAAAATAAAACCTTTATCGGTGTCCTGTTGGATGGGTAATATAGTCATAAAATCAAATAAAATCAACAGGTTTTCTACAACCTGATAAATTAAAAAGCTGTGCAAAGCTGGTGTGCACACACTGTCTTTGCACACCTCTAAGGAGTTAAATACAGGATTAGTTTGCAGATCTGTGAGGGGAACTGTAACTATCAAACTTCAGGGGCCACCTGAAATTGAACACTTGCTGCTGATGTGGGATACTGTGGGTGAAAAGGTTGAGCATAGGGGAGTAAAAAGGATATGGGATATTTCCTTCCTCTGTATGGAAGGACAGACACCACCTTTAACTGGCCAGGTCCTCCTTTGCTTGCCCCATGGCTTGGGCACCTTGCTGACCACTTGCTTCTGTATTGACCAGGTGTGTGAAACACAGTAGGGCAGCAGTGTGCACAAGATGCAATAGTTTAATTCTGTTTTCTTCAGGAGGGAAATGAGGCTGGATTGAACAAGAAAGAAGTTGGAGGCTGTTTTTCAAACTCGAAGTGATGCCGACAAACTGCTGGCTGAAAGAGGGAGGCAAAATTCGTGTGGTTAAATGGGCAGAAAGAGTTTGTTCTGCTAAGATTCCAGCACAGTCTGAGAACAAGTTTGGCCAGGGCACACTAGTGAATGATGTACACCTCGGAATAAGCAGGATGGTTAATGCAGGGATTACTTTTATTCTCCTGAGTGCTCTTGTTTCATCTTGAAGCTGACAGCACTGTTGGGAGCAGTGATTCTTGAGTCCACATTCTTGGCATACCTGCAGTTTCAGTTATTCCTCCTTGAACGTAGCAGAGTGTCTTGGAGAAGCCTGTTCTAGCTGTTTGTTTCTTTTCGTGTCTCTATCTTCTCCCCTCTCCTCCTCTTCACCCTTGATGAGTCTCGAGGGGGAAAGGAAATCACAGTTTTGATGGAGAGCTATTCTTCCAGCCGCCGTCTCGCACTCTTGCACACACAATCAAAACTAACAATGGGGCTCATCGGTGGAGCAGGCCAGGCAGCAAGAGATTGATTAGGGACTGTAGGCCTCTCTTAACTCCTCATTGTTGTTAATTGCAAGTTATTTCATTTTCATACTTTGTTTTCAATTTGCCCGTGTGGTTGTTGGAGACTTGATTTCAGCTCGGCTCCGGGGGCGCCTGCCATGGCTGTGCCTTCCTGCTGGATGATTGCTGGGATTCCTGGGAGGGTCAGCAAGCACCCATCTTGGGTTGCACTAGTCAGCAGCCTCTGAAAGGAGCTGCTGAGCAACCTATGGTGTTACAGCATCAAATCCTGTGTTTAAACTTCCCACACATAATTTTCTTTCAGATATTGTAGCAGCCTGTTTTATGTTAGGACCTGACTTTAATTCATGGTACTGTCTTCAAATTGCTCTTCTTCATGCTTTTCTTCCTTACACAGTTTCTCTCTTAGTGCATATGCCTCCCTAAACAACTGCCTATTCCCTAGTGCACATTAGGGCTTTTTCCTTTTTTGTTTTTAATGAAGCCAGTCACCTCAAGTATAGTGGAAAAATCTAACAGAAGGTTTTCTTTTGACTGCAGAATTTCTGAGCAGAGGCCTGTGGAGGCTGGGCTGAAGCCTTCTTCCAACTGAACAAAGGGAATATTCTTTGTCAGCCTCTCTTCCCCACCCGTACAAGGTGGATGATGCTCCTGCCAATGTCACTGGACTGTTGTGAGGGTAAATGGATGGTGCTGGTGGGGGAGCATGGAACACCTTTGGGCTGGGGAATACCGTCCCCTGTTCCCTGCCAGTCTGGCACAGTACCCATTTGCAGTGTGTTGGCACCACTTGCTCCCCTTCCTGCCATGCCTGCGACTCTGCCAAGGCAGACCCAGCCATGGAGGTAATTAATGCTGATGATGTTGGAGCATGATTCCAGTGACAGAGTCTTTCCTGACTAGCAGGAGAATGGTACAGGTGAGGCTTTCTGAAAGGTCAGAGACTTGTCTTGCTCATGGGTGCATCCCCTCTGTTGGAGTGACCGATGTGTTACCTGGTGAGGCAGATGCAAAACCTGTCACTTCACAAAAGCAGGCCTGGTTTGGGACAGGAAACATGAGGTTGGCTCTCAGATGCCATCTGAGCTTCAGGTTGTCTCTCTGCAATTCCCTGTTTGTTTTGTAATCATCAGCTGCTGACCACCAAGTTGCTTTTGCACCTTCCCTTCCCTTTGCTCCTTCATTCCCCAAGGACATGGCAATGCCCCTCTCGTATTCCCAGGTTTCCCTCCCCACTTCACCCTTCTGGTGCTGGCATGAGCTCTGCCTCTCCGTCTGCACTTCCTTTGGCAAAAGAGCAGGGCACTGAAAAAAGGCAGCTGTGGAGTTATCCACACAAATGCTTCACCTGGCTTCAGCCCCCATCACTGTCAGAACTGCTGAGAGCCTCATCCAGGCTGTGACAGGCATCAGCCATCCCAGCTGAAGGACCTCACCATCTTTCCTGGGCTTCTGGTGGCCTTGGCAGCATTAGATTTACAGTTGCACTCGATGATCATAAAGGTCTTTTCCAACTTAAACGATTCTATGATTCTGCAATAAGTAACAAAATTACTGGAATACACCTTTTTTTCTTTTTTAATAAGTTTGCAGTTTATCTCCCTCCAAATCCTCTTCATTGAAATATCTCTTTTTTAATGAAACAGGAATGACAGCCTGTGCTTTCTGGGGCGACTCGCATGCGCCATCAAGGACCACAGGTCACTGATAAGAATTTAATTAAAACACAGCATCCAGGCTGGTGTGGCAACGTGTGTGTGGCCCTGGAGGGACAGGGGGTGGGCACGGGGCAGGTGGTGCCTGTGCCCCAAATGAGAGCCTGTGACTCCATCCTGGTGCCACGGGGCAGAGCCGGGCAGCCCTGCGCAGCACAGAGGCGGCAGCGCCAGCGAGCAGGAGGCAGAGCAGGTCCTGGCTGCCTTACCTGCTCTAATAAAACCCTCTCCCTCCTCTCTCCCCCCCACCACGGCCCCAGCACCCGCGTGATTGCAATTTGCTGAAGAAGAGTTGTTCTTGTCGCTGGCTGTGCCCGGTGTCCCTGTGGGAGCTCTCGGGAGAGGAGGATGTCTGTGTCCGCCTGCTGCTGTGTTTGAACAGCTTACAAAGGGCTGTGTGGGCTGGCAGGGATGTGTTTACGCACTGTGAGATGGGGACAGTGGTAAAAAAGGGATAAAGCAGAGGGGACATAAGCAAAACTCCTCCTGGATTCCCGTTCCCATCTCTGCCGCTAAATCTGCTCTAGGTCACTCGACCTCCTGGTTTTCTCTGTCCCTCTCACCTGGGTGCAGGATATTACAATTCATGGACTTCCAGGGGTTTGAGAAGCTTTTCAAAATGTCCTGCGGTGGGGAAGCTGCATGTGGATGGGTTGGAGATGTAACCAGGGCAGATGGCTTTTTCGTGCACAGGAATGGATGCAGGAAATTATCCCTTGGGCACATGGTGCATCCTGAGGGGGCTGGGGGCTTGGGGCAGCACTGGTGCTCTTTTCCTTTCCTGTGGGTCCCCACCACCTCCAACTGGCATTAAATATCTTCAAATAATTTTATTTATTTATTTATTTATTTATTTATTTGAGTCTCTGGTAGTTTCGAAAGGTGTTCTACTTAGAGGTTGTGTGATCAGCACTCTTTAAGGAAAAGGCAGTGCCTTGAGCCTGGGCGATGGGGGAATACCAAGCCTCGCTGCAGCACACATGAAATGGGTGTTTTGCAAAGCAGCTTTTGATGCACGCTTGTTACTGTCCCTGGCTGCTCTGTTGTGATTTTGCAGAACATGCAGAGCCGTGTCAGCAAACCCCAGCCCGCTGCTGGCTTGCGTATGGCTCTGTTCAAAGCTGCACATGAAAAGCAGCGGAAATTGCTGGAGGTTTTTATCCTTTTGCAGGGGAAAAGCCTGGAGTTTCTGGGTGCCCTGCATCTCAAGTCATCTCCCCTGGCTGCTCCACAGTCTCTGTTGTTTGCTGTCCTTGGACACGAGGAGGGGACAGCTCAGCTCTTGTGCCTTGGGCCCGTTCTGGGCCTCTGTGCAGGTGTTGATCTGCTCCAAGGCAGCACGTTCAGCCAGAGCAAGACTGTCATGGCATCTTCTGTGCCATCCCTGCGTGACAAAAACTGTCAGGGACTTCAGCAATCCCTGTGGACCTTTCCTCCACTTGTGATTCCACGTGGACACCCCTGAAGCCTCTCTTCAGCTGGATGCAAGGGGTGGTTGGTGGTGCAGAGGGCATATGGTGAGAGCATTGCCAAGGGACTTCAAAGTGGCTTTTGTACCACTCCTTCACCTTTTCCCTGTATGTTCCAGGAACAGGTTTGTGAGAAAACCTCTAGGAAAAGCAGTTAGTTCCAGGAAACAGCACTGAGGTGCAGCTGGGAACATCCAGCAAAGCACCCACCAGCATGTGAGTGCCCAGGTCATGGCAGCACAGCTCAGCCTGCACAAAGCCACCAGCAGGAGTGGGTGGCAGTCACTGCCTCTCTTCTGTCTCGAGTAAGCAGCATGTTGTTTAAAGACAAATATAATTAGGGCTTATCTCTTCTTTTGGGAGTTATAGCTACTGCCCGTGCTTGAATGGGGCAAAAGATTTTCTAACCTTCAGGGAGGGAAGAGGGAGTGTGTTTGTGTGTGTAAAAATTGTTCACAAGTACAGAAACACAGCAAAAGATTCTCGTGCTGGTGTGGCCCTGGAACATCTGTTGCCTCCATCTGAAAAGTGTGTCTGGGCTCATAGAAAGGTCTTCTCCTTTATTTGTTGTGAATATAAATGCTTGTGCTGTGTCTTCATGTAGGATTTCAGTTGGAAGATTTCAGCCTAAATTCAGTTTGGGTGGTGAGGTGGTTGGCTCTTTTCCACCACAATTGACAGGTCAGGGGGAAGGATGGAGTGGGGGACGAGTGAGAAGCAGAGAATGGGGTGTTGTGGTCACAGGTCCCCTTTGGCAGCCAAGGGGCCACGATCAGGAGTGAGACAGGAGCCAGCATCTCACAGCCATACAATTCCTCTATCATCCTTGTATTTCTTCCACACTTCACAGTCTAAAAGCTCAATTCTTACATGGTTCTTAACCATGAAGTTGGCACAGCATAAACCAGTTATGTGCTTTCTCTCAAACTGGCTTGCCAGCTTAAGATAAGAACCCATATTTCAAAGCTTTTTAGGCAGCTCTCCTTCATGGGATCCCAGCCTCTGCCGTGTTTGGGTTTTCCCCAAGACCCTCATCTAAACAGAGGTGTCTTTTTTTTTTATAAAACCACTTGTAGAAAAGCAAAGATAATAACTACTGTGAGTGTACCTTCTACTTTGCTCAAAGGCATCCCACCAATGTTTGGAGGCAGTTACTGCTGGAGAGGGTTGGAAGCACATCAGGCATCCAGTCGTGGCAGTTCCTGAAGATTTGATGCACTTCACAGCATCGGGGAGTCGTCAGCATGATGTGCCACGCAGGCTCTCCAGATCATAACACGTCCCATCAGTGGTGCAGTGTCAATCTATTAATGTTGCTGTGTCCGTGGAGCAGTGACAGAATGCAGGAGCACCCTGAAAATCCTCCTGGAGAGCTTTGTGCAAGGACTGACTGCTGGGATTCTGGTGGATTTCTACCTGACACTACAGAGCAACAGTGCTTGCAGCTCAGCTCTTTACATTCTGTATACTTAAGGAATTAATACTTCATATGGATACAGCTCTAATAATTGAATATTAAGGATAATATTAAGGATTTGAGAATGTATCAACTGTCTTCATTCACATTCATGGAAATGGCAAGAAAAACTCTCCTGTTCTCACATTTGCTTCAAATAGGCAAGTCCATGAATCATTGTAACTCCACACAAAAACCATTCCCACTGCCCCATGAGAGTGTTAGTGCTACGAGCAGGTAACTTGGTACTATTTTAGGCCTTTGTATCTAATGTGTTTTGTATTTTGCCAGTTGCATGAGAATGCCCTTTGAGGAAGAAGTACTGAAAAGTATTTTATGTCAAATCCATCTTACAAGGATTTGTAGCTAAATCACATTGTGGGGGAAGCAGAGAATTTGAGAGCTGAGGATGACCTCCAGCTTTGGTAGCTCCCAAGATTATCTTTTGATGGCATCTTTTGCTTCCAGAAGAAAACAAACCAGTCTGGCTGTATCTTGGAGGGAATATATCAAACTTAGACTTGAAAATTTTAATTTGTCCCTAATCTGTTTCAGGTAGCTGATAACAGTAGATCTATCTCAGCCATGTTCTGGGGAGCTGTCATAAATTTAAACCTTTAAGCAAAGGGTTTGTCTGTCTTAATGGAAGGCTCTGGGGAGTGTTCTGTGTGCTGGCTGTCACTTTGCTTTTCCGGGACGGATCCGACCCTGGAGAGGGAGCTGTTTGCAGATGATTTTTCTCTGAAGTAGAGAGTGGAGAGCAGCACAAGGTGGGGTTTATAATCATGTTGGTGCCTTTGGTGACTGCCACGTGCCGTGTAGTGATGATGAATCTGCAGCAGGGTTTGCCATCAGCTGTCGGTTTGCCTGTCCCTGTGAAGCCTCCTGTGTTTGTGGGTGTTGAAAAGGCCCAGCTGAGAGTTGCAGGGGAGCCCAGAGGTTTTGGACATGTGTGTAAACAGCTGTCTCTTGCTGTGCTGCTCAGGAGGGTGTCAGGCATCTGTGCATGTCTCTGTCAGGCAGGAATCTCACTGCGTTGTCCTGGGGAACCACGGGAGTTGTCCTTGGCTTTTTGGCAGAGTCACTGCAGCCTAAAGTTGTTTTTCTTCATATAATTCCATTAGAGTGATGACAGTTTCAAGTTGGAACAGAAAAAGACCTGATGAAAGGACCACTCTGTAAGTAGGGAAGACAGACAGAGTGGAAGCAGTAACTAGCAAGGTAATAGACGGTGATGGATCTATAATCTCCGAGGCTGCTGTGTGCAGTAAATTCCTAAATAGTGTCCTTTCAGCCCTAACCTATTTATTTGCAAAGTGCTAAATTTAATTTTCCTTAGTCTGCAGGAAAGCAGCATCCCAGGAATAAACCTTTAGCCCAGCCAAGAAGCTGTGCCAAAGTGCTTGTTCCAGCATTTCCATTTCCTCTTCGCTCTGCGCAGAGCGTCGGGGCTGTGCCCCCAGCACGTCATCGCTCAGGTTGGGATGGATCCTGCTCAGGAGCCTCTTCAGAAGGGAAAATTTAATAGCTGCAGGCTCAGTAAAACTACCTGGACTCTAAGAGAAAGATGAAGGAGCCTGTCCTGAGGTGGGAAGGCTGGCACATGAAAGCTGTGAGGGAGCTCATCCTGCATATCCTGACACTCTGTCTGCCCTGTAGATACAGGGCCGAGTGCTACAGGCTCAGCTCAGAATAACTTCAAGAGTTGAGCAGCACATAAAAGCCCACGTACTCTGAAATCTCCACAAAGCTGCATCTTGAGGAAGAAAAGCAGCAAGTTTTCCAAGCAGTCAATGCCCTGCACATTCACCCGGCAAAGTTTCAGCAAATGTGGTAAAAAGCAGGTTTCTGTGTGTTGCTTTTTGTTCCTGGTAGCACTGTGCAGGTGATGTACACAGCATGTGTTCTTCTGGAGCTACATTTGGTTTTTTCCCCCAAAATTCACAATTCAGTAGAGTTTTAGAAACTTTGCCTTGATAAAATATTTCAGGAGCAGCCACACAGCATCTGAATCCAGGAGCTGGCTTTGAGTTAGTGTTCCTTCAGTTATCCTGACCCCAGTGAAGTGCAATGTGGGCTGTCACTAATCCTGTTGCTTCAGAGAAAATCAGATCTCAGCTTCACAGCTTTGCTATTTTCCTGCCTGTGGAGGATTTTGGCAGAGTTTCCTGTTCCTCTTTGACCATTTCTTTTCCCCATGATGGCAGCACAAGCAGTGCTGCTTTGGCTGGTGGGGAGTGTCCTGCCCGTGCTGCCCTGAGATTCCACCATATTCCCAAGATGTTGCTTCCCAAGGACTCTGTTCACTTCAGCTATCTTTATTCCACTGAGTAAAAATCCAACTAACCTTGAAGCAAAATGCCATTGAAAAGGCAAGGGGGGGTTTTGTGTATATTTGTTCTATTTTGCTATTTTTTATCACCTTAGGAATGAAATTGGGATGTGTAAATTTAAATCCAGCCCTTCCCTCTCCTCTAATCTCAGCCTGGAGAAGGGTTCTGAGCTTCTCGGCTCCCTGTGCTGCTCAGAGCTCTGACATCCCTCTCACATTTATTTTAAAATAAATAAAAATAACAGTGCTGGGAGTTGAGGGTGGAGAATTATGCAGGTCTTTTGCCCACTTTTTGCTTTGACATGGAGCTGGTGGGAAGGGTAGCTCTCCTGCACGCTGGGAAAGGACCTTCCTTGAGCTGATACTGAATTTGCTGTGGGAGTCTCTGTGTTTCTGGAATGAGGTGAAATTGCCATCCAGGGGCGGGTGCAGTGCCACCTGCCCTTTCCTCACCAGTTAACAGCTTCCTTGAGTCTTGCTCTTTCTGCTGATAGCGTGGGTACAGATGAGAAAATAGATATTTTTTGTGAGTTGAGATGATGTCTTTCTCTGAGAACCTTTCTCTGCTATTCTTTCATTTTAAGCACAGTGTCACAGAAAATTTCATTAGCCACACCAAAAGTCTCTGAGCCTGCAATCAGCCTGTCAGTGAGTGATAGATGTACAGCGCTGATTAATATTTACATTCTTTGGAGATTTTCCCTTACCCAAGGGGTCATGTGGAAAGCCATGAGTGCTTGAGCCTTGGAAGAACCTGGGGTTCACTCTCTGCAGTGAATACAGAATTGGTAGGGTATTAAACTGAAATGGCTTCTCCACAAAACCAGAACTTAATCAACTTAAAACCACATTTTCCTGCCAGATTTTCCCCCTTGAGCCAGGTCTCCAGGGAGGCTTCTCCTGCAGGGGGTAAGTGGGCAGCACACCAAAGGCCTTCAGACTGCAAAGGGGCATCTCCAGCTTGCCTGAGCTGCTTTCATTACTCAGAGACTGAAATTTTAATCATTGAATTAATTTTTCAGAAACCGAAGTGCAAATCTGTACCCCCAGCGGCATTAATAATGGATGCAGGGAAGAGAGACATTAAGAAAAAGAAGGGCTGGGAAATTTGGGGTTGGGGAAGGAATGTTTTTTGGGGGGTTATTAATTTGAACAGATAATGTCTGGGTTGTATTTCCTTCTCCCTGGGCCTTTCTCCTTGTCTTGCCCATGCTGTGTCCAACAGAGTCTGCTTCATTTCTATCCAAGGCATTTTCCCAGTACTTTTCATTCACCTGGATTTGCTTTTCCAGGGTACATAGCCAGCTCTGTAGACACAGGTTCCCACTCCTCATCTCCAGAGCAGCCCCCAAAGCACTGGGGGGCTCTGGTCACACCATGAGGAGAGAAGGAGCCAGGGCTCACCTGCTCCTCAGGTTTAAAGACCAGGTCTGAACTACAGCCAAGATGCCAGAGCTTTCTGCCTCGCTTTTGGCTCCTTCCTTCCTCTCTCAAAGAGCTCACAGGATTTTTTTTTTTCCTCCTAATTAAAAGTATTATATACCAGAAGATTAATTGGAAATGAAAGTGATTTTTTCCCCCCCTCCCTTTTCTGCCAGTGGAAAAGGCCTGTGCCAGGCAACTGCCTGAGGGAGCTGGGATTTCTCCCTTTAATGGATTCCAGGCAATTTGCCTCTGGACAGCTATCTTATAAATAATGAATGTTTGCACAGATTCTCCCAATTCTCTGTCAGTGCAGGTGGTCTTCCACCACCCCAAACAGCTCTGGAAACCACAGGGTGCTCCCAGCCTCGGTCACCGCACCAAAGGGGCAATTCCTCACAATTCCCCTCCCTCCTCCTCGCAGGCATCATGAAGACCCCTTCTGGTTATGGATTTGTATCTTTATTTATCTGAAATCCCATCGAGCCGTCGCATCCGCGTTTTTCCATTCCTCGTCTGTCGCACAGCACTGCCAGCAAAACCTCCAGCAGTGGATGGGCACATTTGTCCTCGTGGGCTGATGGGCTGACGTTCTCAAGAGCCTGTAGGAATGTTGCCAGCAGACAGGACTCCAGCCCAGGTGCACGTTGCATGATTGCAGGGCATTTTCAAAGCTTCCGTGCTCCCCTTTCCGAGGCTCTCACACTAAGAGGATGATTCTTTGAATTGTTGCAGTAATCTTCAGAAATGAGGATTTGGTTCAATGGGTGCTCCGCAGAGAGGAGAAATCCTCTCCCAGAAGGAAAGCTATCCTGGAGTTAAAAGCACCCGAGAGTGTTTTATGCAGAGCAGGGGCTTTACAGTGGCCGTGGTGGTGCAGGGATGAATTCCAGCCCCGAGGAGGATGGCGTAGCCTGAGGGTTTCTCTTCCTGCAGCGCCACTTTCCCTGTTTATTTCCTTTTCATTCAAATGGAAGTGGTGACTGCAGGCAGATGAAGGTGAAGGTCCCCAGCTGCAGAGAGCTCCTGTGGTCAGCAGCCACCTGGTTCAGAGGAAGGCTGGGGATTGCTCCAAGAACCTTTTCTGTGGCTCTAAATACAGCAGCTAATGACACCTTCCACTCAGTGGGAAGAAAACAGAATTACTAAACTTGCAATTTGGCACAGTGGGAGTGTGAGTTTGTCCTGCCAGTTTCTTGTTGCTATATATTTCCAAGACTTTTTTTTTTTCTCCTATTATTTTATTTTCTTCTCTGAGGCAGGTGGAATCCACATCAAGGGGTTCACTTTAAGGACTCAAATTATGCGTATGGAAGGCACAGCCCCAAAAGGAAAAGACTGATGGCTGCTTCTAAGTCATCCAGCATAAAAAGGAGAATGTGCATGTTCCCTGGGAAATGCCACATGTCTTGGCCTTATGAGTAATGTGTAGTGATGTCCTATTAGGAGCCACATTCCCAGTTTGGTGTTGAAGGAGAGATATATATTTCCATATAATTTAAATCATTTTGACTTATGGTTTAGGTTTGTGCTAGGCAGGCTGCACAGAGGTTCCAGGGGAATACTGTTTGAGATGGCTTCGGGGGCAAAAGAAAGAAGACAACTGAAGGCAAGGTTAGAAATAAGTGAACATTTCCAGTTGAGCAAGTTTTACGGTCATGCACTGTGGTAATTGAAGGTTTGCTGTTAAATGCTACAAATCTGTGCTGGAGAAGAACACCTGGCCCCAGTTTGAGATTGCTGCAGTGTGAGGTGGGAGAGCTCTTAGGGCAAGAGGTGCTGTTTGTAAAGAAGTGCAGGGAGCAATAATGACAGGTTAGCAAGGCCCAGTTCTTTTGAGCGTTTCGTAGAGGAGCACATCATCTCCAGGGGTTGTGAAGGTTCATCCTGAAGATGCACAAAAATTCAGACTAATTTCTCCAGCAGTGCCTGGAATGGACCTGTTGAGCTGAGCTTGTCCTGATGCTGTTTGGGGATTGTGGGGTAAAACAAGTGCATACAGTGGAGGTAAAATTCTGCCTTTCTCATTCCCCTTCTGCACCTCTGTATGCTTGTTGCCAAATCTGTGTTTGAGCTGGGGGACAGACAACCACCACCAGCTCAGGCTAGAGAGATGTGCTCAAAGCTCATTTCTGCAGCCAGCCCCGGAGCGCTTGGAAGAAGCAAATGCCTGGTTTCTGGAGCAGGGACTCGCTTTAATGTTCTTATCAACTGTTTTGCAGTCTTTGTTAAAAGAGGTCAAGGCTCATTCCCCTGGGTGGGGACTTCTTGAGCACAGTACTTATTATTAGGGCAGTACCATATCTTGTAATTAGGGATGTAATTCCCATCTCTGCAGAGAGCCAGCCTGTAGCCTGGGTGCCATTTAAGAGTTTCATGAGATGAATTAAGCAAGGATGAACTGAGCAATACAATGAATTTCAGCAGAGATCACTCGCCTGAAGTCCTGCAGGTGTTCCAGATGAGATATGAAAAGTAAATACCTCCCCTCATCTTCCTTCCCTTTATGTTTTTATAGTGGGCAAGGAGAATGGCATTGTTTTGGGGCCATGCAGTGGTGACCTTCTGGCAACTTGCAGCCTGGTTGTTTGAAAGGTTACATTGGTCCCCTAGTCCCTGCTGGAGCAGCTGGAAGAACCTCTGTTTCTTTTTCTGTCTGACACTAAAGATTTTTACCTGCAAAAGACCTGTGTCTTAGAAAATTGCTGTTGCAGTACATCTGAAGAGTCAGATTTGGCAGGCTTTAAAGTGTGATGTAAGAGATTCTTACTTAATTTAGCATTTTGTTAACTTTACTTTTTTTTGCCTCCTTACCTACATGGGTAGCAGTGCTTGTGTTGTTCTGCAGGGAGTTCTACAGTTTATATGCCTTGTATAAAATAATTTACGTAAGTGCAGAATAAATCAATCGAACTTGGAAAAAAAAAAAGAAAGGAAAGCAATCAACTTTGGTCTTGAAATCAGGAGTAGGTGAAAGGCTGAAAGAAAAGAAGGACAGAGAAGATGAATTGTGAAGAAAAATAGAAACAAAATTGTGTACAGCAATAAGACAGAAAAAGCAAGGGAAGGCCAGACATACAAGTTAATGCAGTGTATTTTCCCCTGTAATTATATTCATTTGATGTAGATTTGTGCCAGGCACTTTACAGCAGTGTTAATGGGACGAAGGAAGAGTTGATATCCATAGCAGTTTCAAAGATAGGACTTGAAGCTGCTCTCGGTGGGCATGGCTATATTTAGCATCACAGCACACTGGATATAGGATGCCATTACAGCCTTACACGAAGGCTTCTGAAGGAAAATCTCCAAGCACATTGCATCAGTTCCTACACAGTATTTCCCAAATTTTATTTCCCAAAACGTTGAGAGCTACAGTTGCCAGTTGCTGCTGTGTCTGTGTTCGTATTTTTGTGCAGCACGTGCCAACGTGGAAGTTGAGTCAGATGTCCACTGACGATTCTAGTCTTGCCATCTTTGTGGAATTCTTGTTCTTCAGCTGTCTTCAGGAAAGGGTTTTACTACCACGGGGTTATCTTCAGGTGTGAGAATCTCCACAGTGTCTCAGGGGAAGGAAACAGTAATTCACCTCTTGAATGGAGCATGGTTCCTCTGCAAATTTGCATTTGCCTTCCTTGTTTTCACACATCATCCTCCAGAGGGATGAGAGCTCGTTGCCCTCAGCCCCCCATAATCCTGTTAATAACCTTGCTCTAATGATGCACAAAGTGCTGAGGAGTCATGTACTGCACTCGTGATTTTTCTGCAGTGCAACTTGCACCCTCATCCTGAAAAAAACCAGTGTAGATTTTACCGGGAAAAGAAGAGGCTATTCCCAGGGATTACAGAAAATTTACCTTCCCATACGTATGGCTCAAAGAAGCATAAAGCTCGTGCACTCATAGTCAGTTATGTTAGCAACAGGTAGGAAAAATGCTCTGGAATTATTCACACTGGCTCCTGGCAGGAGCTCAGAGTTTCATGGGTTATCCACCAAGGCAGAGATGAGGTGAACAATAGGGGTTTAATTCAGGGGATGTTTTCCCTGCCTTCAGCATGTCTCTCCACCTCCCATCCCCGTTCCCTGATTGCAGTGTAATCTTGCTCATTACTCTGTGACCGTAACCTCCTCTCCCCGTTTCAGCAGTGAAGAACCAGCAGCCAATTTGTGTCCAGAACTAAGACTGTGACCCTCTCCACTTCCCTCTGCACTAGGCAGCTGTGGAAGGAGGTACACAAAGGCTCTCTACTAATTGTTAGGAAAGAAGAATTTCATCCCCTGAATTGTTAGCTGAGATTTTCTGTAGTTTATTTTGCTCTGTGCAGCAACAGTTTTCAACAAAAGCAGAGGATTGATTGCTCCTGGAGTTTATGGTGCCTGGTTTTAAAGGTGGCTGAACGGGTGTCAAATGGGAGATAGCTGGTCACTCTCACAGTGAGGAGATCTCACTGTCCTCAGTGCACTTCACCTGCTCTTTGGGAAGCAACCATCACACCTAGAGCTGTGTGTGGCACTGCCTTTGCTCTGCTGCTGAGGCTTCAGGTGAATTGCTTGTTAGGGAAGGCAAAACTGTGGATTTCTTTTCGGGAAGAAGGATGGGATTATTCACCCAGCTGAATAAAGCTGCAAGTTTGGGGCACAATTGACCCATTTGTACTCGCAAATGTACAACAGCTTTGTAGGTGGTAATGACTTCTGTCAAATTCTTTTATTTGTCACTTTGAACTATCGGATTATAGAAAAAGCACAAAGATTCCTTGTTGGTAGAAAGATGGCTTGAAGTTGCTGAATCATTACAAGCATCTTAATGCAGAAGCAACTAATCTTTTCATCCAGTGCTAGCTTTGGGCTCTGCTTTCCCTCAGGACCTGGATGTTGTAGAGAACGAGAAAATTAGTGCTAAAAAGATTATTTGGCTGTATGTGAAATGATCCTCCGTGCTCCCCACATTTCAGAAGGCTGCTGCTTGCTGTGCTGAAATGTAGCAGTATGGAAAATACAGGTAAGATCTGGAGGAGCACCCAAGATGCCCACAAGGACACAGAGGGCACTTCCTGTTGCTTTGTGTTTACTAGAGTATGTTGTATGTAGTGTTCAAAACTGTGGGTAATTGCATTTTGCAATGAAATCTATGAACATCTGTTCTTTTCCCTTTCTGTGCCAAGTCCCAACCTCTGGGAGTCATGTTGTCTCCACAACAGTTAGATAGCACATTTGCCCCCTAAACTAAGTAGAGGTTGCAAGGCAGGAGAAGAAACCTCTCAGGAAAAGCATTTTTCTTTTAAAACTTCCAGCAGCAGCCGTGCAGGGAAGAGAAAAGAGAGGGAGATGTGGTGGCAAGAGCAGGAAATTGTGATCCACTGTGGTGCCCACGCTGAGCAATGCCCAGTGATGAATGATATTCGTGAATTAACAGCTTCTTGGGAGCTGGGAGTATGCCTGGCTGGGAGGTGCATAACTGAGTGTCTCAATCAAAAAATTAAAAAGTTTTTCATGCCTTCTGTTTTAGCAGAAGTTTAGAAGCCTGGTGGAATCCTCTGCTGTAAATATTTATCTTCTAGCTCCCTTTGCACCCCTCCTCCTTGGGGAAGCTCCTGGGTGATGGCAGAGGTCCCACAGTAGCTGCAGCTTTTCTTCTCTTAGCCACGACAGTGGCGCAGCGGTGATGGCTGGCATGTTGCAGGGAAGAGGGATGTACTCCATCTAGGCTACACTTGCAAAGAGTAAATTGGAGAGAAAATAGATTAAATCTTTCCATAGTTCAATGGCAAAAGTAAATCTCCCATCATTTGCCTTCTGTCTCCCAGATGCATTAAAATGTGGGAAATGCTCCATCTCCGAACCCTTCATTTCTTGACAAGCTTTATCCACTCTTTCTTCTCTGATGTTTTTATTAATTTATTCTCTAAGGGAGTTCCTGCTGTGCCAGCTCCTTTGATTGGATGGTGTAGGGAGATGTTGATAGGTCTTGCACAAGGAACAGTGGATCCTGAACTCAGGGCTTGATGGATATTCTACAATTCCTCCGTGTTTCTTTTCTGCCTTTGCTCTGGGCTTTTGCAATATCCTTTGAAAGGGAAACAGCAGAAACAAAAAATCAAGGGTTCGAAGAGTTACCAATCTTTTCTGTGCCTTTTGTCCCAAGTTATAAAGTCCCAAGTAAAGCAGATAAAAAGGTAAAAAGCAAGGGTGACTGTGCTGTGAAAGGCTTGGAATGCTGATGGTTAGTGATAGAACAGGATGTTCAGGATAGGGGGAGTCCCGGTGTCTCACAACCTGGACCTTAGGGTTAAGCAATTTTAAAGACACCTCCTTTGAAGGCTCTGACCTTGTCCTTCCATTTTCAGGCTTCAGCTTTATTGCTCTCCCAAGGAACTCAGACAGCTGATTAACTCGTAACTCACTAGTTCTTGACACATTAAGCAGCAAATTTGACTCTAATTAACAGCTTTTATTAACCCAGGTTCCCCCTTCTCTCCTCCCTTTCACTCTAGAGACTCCTCAAGCCATTACAGGTTTTAAAGTAATTTCTAATTATTTTAATCTTTTTTTTTTAATCATAAGTGAATATCTGCAGACATTGGAATGCACAGCTCAGGGGGAGGACGTGTGTCTGTCAAAGGAACATTTGGAAAGCAAATATGGTCATCTGGAGGGAAGCAAGGGGTTGGATTGTGGATGGAGCTGAGGGTTGGCTTGACACCGAAGAGGAAACCATGAAGGGCAGGCTTTCCTCAGCTCCCCACAGTTGCTTCCCAGCTGAGAGCAGCCAGGCTGAGCCTCAGTGATCCACCTAGGTGTGCGACCTGGCGTGAAAATGAGAGGGGGCATTGCTGGAGCTCCTGGCCAAATTGGATGAGAGCTCTGCTGCTCCTCCAGAGCCTGCCAGCGCTCCGCTGCCGGAAAGATCTGCATGGAAATCACCCCGCAGGGAGCTGAGGGCACTGAGAGAATGGGTTTGGGAAATTATCCCGTACACAGTGTCCACAGTTATCCCATCTCTACGCCACGTCAGTGCTGATGAAGCGGCGGCTCCCTGGGGAGTTCTCCTCCGCAGTGCAGATCTGGGATGGGATGGGATGGGATGGGATGGGATGGGATGGGATGGGATGGGTGAGGGGCTGAGCACAGCTGAGGAAGCACCTCTTCTTCCCCACTGAGGTTGTCTGTGCTTGTTTGGTCAGCAGATATGGCAGCTTGTTGGCGAGCACACAGCCAAAAAATCCAGGGATCCCCCGACTAATCCAGCACTGCCACTGAGTGCCTCACTCTGTCTCATTCCCCATCTGTGGCTTGGGAGCAGTAATGACTCTGCCAGTTTGTCCAGGTGTTCCAGTTCTGGTGTGCAAGTTCCTATTGAAGTGTTAATTTTTATAGCTTGCAAGGGAGAGGGAGGTTTTTCACCCTTGTTCAAACAGAGAAGAGATGGTTTGTTTTCAGATTTCAAAACACATAGTGGTGTAACCCTGCCTAAGAAACTACTGTGGTATCTTTATAAAAGATGTTTTTCATAAGCTTTGGTAAATGTGTTTCACCACTATTGCTCTGAATGTATCTAATTCAGTTTTGGACTTTCTGAACTCTTGATCTGAGAGAGAGCCTGTGATAGTGAGCTCCAGAGGTCAACGCAGGGCTTGAGAAAAGAGAGGTTTTTATATCTGTTTAAAATTGCCATTCTGTTCCTCTGGGTATCATTTCCCTAGCATCTTGCAAGAAAAGAGTAAATATCTTCATTATTCTGTGCTTTCTCAGGTTTCTCCTTAACTGCTAAACAGCTGTGTTTTTATATTTTCTGTAACTAAAGCGAGTGAAGCTCTCCCAAGACAACCCGCAGTGAAGATGAAGCGTTTCAGTGCTCCTAAGAGGCAGAGCAGCCAAGGTCAGCTCAATGCCCCCCAAACCAATCGTGTCATATGCAGTCTCACCACATCTCAGCTCACTCTCCTATGCAAATAGCTGAAGAATATGTTAGACAAAACCGGTCCTCGGGGAACAGCCACTGTAATCTTTCACTGTGCTGAATATTGATCGTGTGTTATACCTCCTTTTTTAATTTAGTTCAGTTAGTTTCTGGATTTGTAATAGCACTTTATCCCTTGCTGCGTTGCTCAGACAGTTTCTTGTAGCCTTCTTGGCGGTGCTTTGTCACAGAGGCTTTGAAAATCCAAATAATTAAACCTAATCCTCAGGGTTTCTTTCTTTTTTTTTTTTCCCCTCTTAAGAATTTTAGGGAATTCTCCTAGATAGGAAGGGAGTGGTTTTATTTATTTGTTAGCATTATTTTTGCCTGGGGGTTTATTATTGCTTGTTTAGTTTTATTTGGTACAGAAGTACGTTTTAAGGCTTCATATTGTCTGGATCATTTTTGAAAACCTGGAGTCAGGCTACAATATTACTCCTTTCTTGCCTGCTGGTATACACATCTGATTTTAAGGCTAATTTATTTTTTAACAATTTCAATACTTTTAAGTCCTCAAATATTATCCTGCCTTGGTGATTCACGATCCTCCGAGGATAAGAGATGTGGTGTGGGAGCTTGCAGATGATATTGTGAATTGAGCAAACTTGCCAAGTTGCAGGGAGAGCTATATGCTGAAATGACACCCAGGATGGCTTTGACAGCCAGCAGGTAAAGACGTGTCCCCATCACAGGGGACCTGTGGAATCCATCAGGAGAAGGCTGAACTCCCTTCAGCACATCTCTTTGCTGACTTCAAAAAGGAGGAGGAAACTAGGCTTCATTTTCATGTTTCTATTTATTACGTTGGCAAGATTTAGTTCGAGTAGAGACAGACCAGAGGTCTTTTTTTATTTGGACTGCGTAGAAGATAAATCAGGTGTGATTCTTGCATTATGGCTCTGTGATGCTCGTGAGGAGCAGTGATGGATAGTTGTCTTTGTCACTTCTTCTCTGCCAAGAAGAATAAGAAAAATAAGGCTTCCCTTTTGCAATCCAAACAACTCCCAGTCTGTGCACGAAGTGGAAGGCAAGGCTAGGAAGGAAGTTACCTCGAGGGGTTCCCTCCAGATCCGACACACCAGGTAGGAGGAAATTCATTAGAGATGCTTTGGTGAGTGGGTGTAGTGAGCACACAACTCACAGGATGTGTTTTCAAAGGGCCTGTCTGAGGTTAATGCTGCACTATATCTCCTCTTTTGTGCTAAATTAGGCTAATATTTAAACAATCTTCTTATTAATTTCTCTGTTAATTCCAGTGTTTATCGTCTACCAGTGACGTGTCTAAATCTCTGTGTGTTTTATTCTTGGAGTTTCTCTGGTGCAGGGGCTGGCAATATCCCTATGGCATCCCATAACCTCTGTGCCTGTTGTTGAATTCTAGAGATGAACATAAGGATTAAGATCTCGAGAGGTTAAACAGAATAGGTAATCCTCTGTTCTTCCTTCTCTTATCCTCAGTTCCTTTCTCAAGCCATTTGTAGTGAGGTTGCCTTCTCCTGTTGAGATCTTGGATGATCCTGCTTTGTTTGGACTGCTGTCTGGTTTTCTAGGCTGTCTCATTTTGTTGTCTCTTCAGTATTTCCCATCTCTTCAGGACCTGTTTGCTTCTCCATTTACTTTCCCCGCCAGGTTCCACAGGTTTCCACAAAGCAGCTGCATTGCTCCAGCATCTGAGAGTAATTTAAATGGAACTGCACTTAACAGTGATGCTGCCAGCACTCGTTTTGATCCCTGCATCCAGGGAAATTTTGTTACTTTCATGGTGTTCTCATCATGACTTTAATATAAAAGAAGCAGTTGTAGGGCAGGAGAGGATGCCTTGCTCCACTTCACTGCTTGGGGTAGAAGATAACGCCTTCAAAGTGCAAGTGTGCAGGACTATAATGTTTTATTCTCTTAAGGTACCATGTTGGCTTCCAAAGTTAAGTAATTTCTAAGGGCTTCTAATATTTTTTTTATGAACAGCTTTAAATAGAAGTCATTAAACACTGTTGTTCAAACTTAATTAACTGTTCTCCTTACTGAATTACAGCACAGCAAAGAGTGACGGCACTGTAGGACAGAGAAACATCTTACTAGATTTAAAAAAAAAAACCCACACTAGATTTAACACTTAGTTAGAACACAGGACCTTTGGCAGCCCAGGTATCAGGTTACCTTCTGGAAGATCAGGCTTTGGGGAGTGATGTCTCGGTTCCCAGATTGCTGCAGTTAAACCTCCTGTGTTTCAGGCATCATTGGAGCTCATGCCCTTGCTTTGTTCACAGGGGTGGTGGATTCCTGTCCTCCCAGCAAAGGCAAAATGTAATTGCAACATGTGCAAGCAGTTTATTTCATGTTCAGTGTCACAGGTACCTGTAGCAGTAGTGAATAAGAGACAGTGGTCAGTGCAGGCTGTGGTTGCTGGACAGCCCTTGCTGTGGTTGCCAGCACATGTTACCATCATCCTGAACCATCCCCACCAGCAAGGCAAGGCAGCACAGGGTCCTGCTCACAGCCTCGGAGGGAGAGGTCTTTCCTGGGGCTGAGCAGAGGATCTCAGCTGTGTCTGCTCAAGGAGGTGGTATAAAACCACGTGTCTTTGTAACAAGGGCAGCAAGCAATGCTGATGTTCTAGAATGTAGTTACATTGAAGGGAAACAGTTAAATATAATTTCAGAGTCCCAGAATGGTTTGGGTTGGAAGGGACCTTACAGACCATCTCATTCCACCCCCTGCCATGGGCAGGGACACCTTCCACTGTCCCAGATTGCTCCAAGCCCCATCCAACCTGGCCTTGGACACTTCCAGGGATCCAGGGGCAGCCACAGCTGCTGTGGGCAGCCTGTGCCAGGGCCTCACCACCCTCACAGGGAAGAATTTTGTCATTATATCTAATCTATAGATATTGGAGAAAATAACATGTTCAGAAAGTGGATTTAGAGGTTGTTGACCTGCACATTACCTAGAATTGGTTTTTAGGCCAAGTGAAGTTGCCTGGAAGCCTTTGCAGGATTAAATCAGGCTCATACTGTATTTGACTTTTGATATTTAGAACAAAACTTCTGGAAGCAGCTAAACCTTCCCATCACATTCTAAAGGCTGGTGATGTTTTGACACTTAATGCCTCGTAGTACCGTGTGAGGCCTCAGTGAAGTGTGGAGGAGCAGCTTGGGGAGATTGTATGACCAGGTCCCACTGGGAAAAGGCTTTCTTTTAAAAGAGCTTGCAGAGATGTCTGCTGTGTCTCCATCCTGCTGAGAGGCTGAAGGAAATACAGCAGGGTGAACATGTCTGCAGAAAACAGGATTCACTGAGTCATATTAATGTCAGCTGTCGGCAGTGCCAGCAACACTCGCTGTTGCCATGTGCTGGATCCATCTCTCCTTCATCCTGTGCCTTTGTCTGACCATCACAAAACAATTTGATTTCTTTAGCTTGGCTTTGGAGCTACGGCAAGAGCTTACTACAGCTCTTTGGAGTAATTTTCACCTCCATTCCAGCCAGCTAGATTAGACTGCAGATAATGCTAGGAGTGAATAAGAGCTCCAGCTCCAAGGGAGCTGGAACGTAATTACAGTAGATGAAGGGTACTCTCCACAGCTCCTCCAAGAGTGCTGAGATTAGACTGTAATCATTGTTTGTAAGCAGACAGGAATGAGGGGTAATCAGCCAGGCAGCCCTTGCACGTTATTCTAGGAATTAATATTAGCTTCCTGAAGTAGCTCATCAATTCACACTTACATGAAACCGCAGAAATCAACAGGTCTTGTCTTCCCATCGTGGGAGCTGCCAAACGGGCTGGGCCCTGTGGGGCTCAGGCTTGGGGTTGGTTCTGTGGGTCAGGCTGGGTGTGCAGAGAGGCTGACGTGGCTGTGCGAGAGGGAATCGGTGTTCCCAGGAATGACTGCGGGTCTCAGCTCCACGGGGAGAGGCTACAAAGAGATTGGATAATGCAGGACCAGGAGAGCTCGGGAGCTGCAGCCTGGTGCTGCTGCCCATGGAGAGCCAGCTGGGTTCACTGTGCTGAGGAGGGGAAGGTTTTTTTTCTTCAGCAAGCTCCTTTAGCCTGCAGAGCTGCAGCGGGAGGGAGGGAGGGACAGCACTGGGAAGGAGTAGGGAAGTTTGGGTTTGAAGAAAATCTTTGCAAGTGTGCTTGGTGCTGCTTGGATCCGGCCCTAATTATAAAGCCTGCGGGTCCCAGCGAGCACAGTGAGAACATCGTGTACAGACACAAAGTTAACACTAGGCAGCAAAAGTCTTGACATCCCTCTGATGTGAAACGAGAAGAGAAGGGAAAAAAGAGCTTGCAAATCCAGGCAGAAATCATTAGGAGAGTGAGTCCACAGACCACGAAGGGTCATTTGAGTTTCAAAAAACACATGTATTGCTTTCACCAGAACTTGCTACTGCAAGGCAGGTGGTAGGACCATTCCAGTGTGAATGTTAGCCTGCCCTGCTTCCCTCCCTTCAGCAGTTCTCACTGCCAAGCCCTTCTCTTCCATCAGTTTTGGAATAAATCACCAACCAACCAAATGATTATCTCTTGCAGTGCTTTACATACATTAGTTATGTGCTTGGGCTTTTTAATGATGCTGCTGCTCTGACAGCTCACTAAATATGACACAGCTTTATGGGTGGCATTGCTAATACTTTAGCAGCCAAAGGTTAGCTGCTATTATTAACCACATTAGTACTGGCTCTTGTAGGGAAAATAAGTGGAGATAGACGTTTTCTCCAGAAAGCTCACAGCCTAAAAGCCAAACCCGAAGGAGCATCAAAGGAAGGAGCAGCCCATGAGCAAATGGACTGGTGGTGGTTGGCACAATGTCATGAGTTCACACTTGTGGCTGTTGGTCCATTTGGTTTGTTAATTGGAATAGAGGTAGGTCGAAGGGCACAGCAGGAACCTGGCAGCCAGCGAGGGGAAGAGGGACAGAGCCGGCACATCACCTGCCCATCCTGATCCACTGCCAGAGTTCTGGAGCTCTCTCTGCAGGAGGACGTCTGGAAAAATTTGGAAGAAGAATGTGTTCATGTCTGCATGGATTGCTCCCAAAAGTCTCTTCCAGGCTCTTTTCTAGCATGGGGGAAAGCATGGGAGGGCACATGGGTGAAACTGTCTGGGCTTCAAAGCTGCAAACCTTCCTTGGCAGAGCAAGGTGTGTGTGTGGCTGCCAAGGAGCACCTGCCTTAGGGAAGGGCCTCGCAATGGAAAGCTGTGATGGCGAAGAGAAATGAGTGAGTTGGACACCTGGAAAAAGGTGGGTGAGGAGAGAGAGGAGCCTCTGGGAGAGGATTTTGAAGTTAATGGGTAAAATGAGCTATGCTGAGGATGCGCAGCCATGAATTCGCATGACCTGGGCATAATTATTGTAGCCCAGATCAGAAAGGAGGAGCTGTCTAAACTCATTTCTTTTTGCTGCATTTCTCATTTAGATATGTTGTTTTATCTAATGGATCTTTGCGCAGTCGAGCCTGGGAATGAGAAAGGCCCTGTTTGCTGTGGTGGAGCAGCGAACAGAGCAGAGAGGTGGGGTTTGCTGATGAATATCAGCTCCTAGAAATGAATTGTTTTTCTTGCTCCTGCTGCTGCTTTGCTGAGGGACTGGGGCAGAGATCTCATTTTAGAAATCTCACGGTGTGACTGTCGTGTTTCTTAGAAAGGGCAGTAGGGAGAAGAAATCCGTGGGATGAAGGGGGATAGGATGTCTGTGGGTGACACTCTGTTTGTGCTTTTGTCCTGTGCTCGTCACCAGCCCCGTCACACTGAGATGTTCTGCCTTGGCTACCCGGAGATCAGTGTCAGTGCCTCCTCTGATGGACTATTAATACTTCCCAAAGCCCTAGTAGCCTATCTAATAAAAGCCATGAGTGCCTTGGTGCCTTGCTGCATGACTGGAAGATTTATTGCTACAAGCAGCAGTAAAGCATCTGGGGAAGCAGAGGGGTTGGTTGCTTATAGAAATTTTAATATCACAGGTCCCCACATTCAGTTCATCCTTACCAAAGGAGTTATCAAGTTAGAAGGTCCAGTGGGAACAGAGAGAACACGTTATCAACACTGTTATAGTGAAGGCTGTGCCAGCACTTTTCATGAAAACCTTCTGTTTTCAAATGGCTATAAATAGTTGGTTAAATGCACATAAATAGATCCTACCTGGGGGTAAATACTTGACTTTGAAGTGAGCAGA
The DNA here is from genome assembly GCA_013397115.1 of Edolisoma coerulescens. Lineage (NCBI taxonomy): Eukaryota > Metazoa > Chordata > Aves > Passeriformes > Campephagidae > Edolisoma > Edolisoma coerulescens. The sequence goes on along the minus strand of VWZW01000753.1, from coordinate 760,892 downwards.
CGGCTGCTTCTCACTTTTAACCTACATAAAATGAGGGACAGCAGTGTTGCCAAATATGAGTGTTGAAAACTGTAAATGCAATGTAAAAAATAACAATATGCTTTGAGATAATTTTATTTGCCATCTGGTTTTGAGCTGTCGGTTATACTTGCATCATGTTTTCTCTGCAACTGCAAAGTTTCTTTATTTTGAAACAAAAACAAAGATTGCCATCTAGTACCTTGACTTCAGGATATCGAAATTGAAGAAAAGTTTTTAATCAAATCAAGTCTTTGCAAAGCTTTTCAGAAAGGGAAGAATGCTGGCAATGCTAGGGCATTTAGAAAAGTTTATTAATCTCTTTTAGTTTTGTGTAAAAGCAGATTAACCAAACAGACTTAATGAATGCATCAGACATCTCCATGCATTCACAATGAATGTTTGCAGGTAGGCATTTGGAAATTAGAAAGCATTAAATTAAAATACGTATTTTCCCTCTATGGTTGTACCCTAAAGAATTAACTTTCTACACCCTTATAGACATTTGCTACACTCTTACAGCCACATGTAGCCTAAATAATCTGTGGGTTTGTGATTAAAGCTGTTTTAATATTTATATTCCTTGGGGTTTTAATATTTGATATTCTTGTCTCTGTCTTGTTTTTATGGAAAAACATTTTTAAAAAGGCAGACAGAAGCTGATATGTACAAAACTGCCGCCTTTGGGAACTGGCATAAAGACCAAAGCTCCTTTTTTTTTTTTACGCTTCAGCTTGTGGACATGCAGTAGAAATAAGTTTGTGCAGTTTTTGGAGAGGTGAAGCAGCTGTATGAACCATTTTAAGTTGGGATAAAATGGTTACCTTGCTATATAAAAATGTATGGAGTGCAGGTCACATTCCTCACTGGATAGATGTGGCACCTCGGGGTATGGTTTAGTGGTGGACTTGGCAGTGCTGGCTTAATGGCTGGGCTCAAATGATCCTGAAGGTCTTTTCCAACTGAAATGATTTTGTGATTCTGTGGCAGAAGTGGGGTCCCACCACAGAAGGAAGAGAGGTATTTAGAGCTGAACCTCCTTGAAATTGTTTCCCAAATGAGACGGGAGTTGTTCTTGAATGGCTGCAGGGCATCGACGTGCAGACTGAAGGCAGATGGGAGAAAATTGTCATTTTTCATTGGGCTGAGTTATCCTGCTCCTCTGGTTTTGTTTAAACTTGGTCAAGAGGTATTTTGGGGAGAGTTGAAGACATTCAGCTGGGCTGGGCTGGGACGAGGACAGCAGCCACCTCCCAGCCTTCCGTGGTGAGGATCCGAGCGCACTCAGCCATGGCTTGCAGGGATTTTGGAAGGACTTGCAGACCATGGGGGCTTAACTGTATTGTGCAAGGAGGCTGCAGACCTTGGCTGCGACCGAGGCACTGGTTTGGCAGCTGCAGGCGTGCCGTGCCCTGGAAGGGGTGTCTTTTCCCCCGCACCCCAACAGAGGCAGATCCCACTGCCAGCTCTGCCAGGCAGCCGATCTGTACGTGGAGCTCGTGCCCACGCAGTGACTGCTTTGGGTTATTCATCTCCTGTAGCAGGCTCTGCTGCCTCCTCCCACCCCGAGCTAATCACTCTGCAAAGCTTCCAAGGTACACCAACTTTGTGTGGCAGCTAACAAGCTTAGCTGATGAGTTCTGCCATCATCCTTCTCCAGAGCTAATCAGCTTACCAGTGCTCCAGAGCTAATGGGCCTGTGGGTCACAGCAGCACCGTGAACTGCTCGCACGCGCGTTTCCCACATCCATCTTTAATTGCATGGCTGCTGCTTTAATGGAGTTTCCTCCTGCATATGCTTTGCCTTTTTTCCAATGGTTATCACTTGTTATTTTGCAGCCAATTCTTTTTTTTCCCCTCAGATGCACAGTTCATTAAAGACTATTTTCATGCTATGGTTGAGATTTCAAATATCCGCTGCTTCCCAGTCATCCCACCCAGACTGGGTGGTGGCCAAAATTTATTTACAAACGGAAAATTACACTTGGGATAGCACATCTCATGAGCACTCTGTGCTTTTTACCAGTGCATCCCTGAAATATATCAGTTCCAGCAGAGAAAATAATTGAGTGATGTCAGCTCTTAAAAGTCAGGATTTCACAGAGTTGAGAGTGGAAGGGCTGAGAGCTGCTGCAGTGGAGGTTCTGCAGCCGAAGAGCGTCATCTTCAAGTGCAGCAGCTGAGAGCTGCACCTGCGCCTGCATCCCTCCCCTAATTTGAAGTGGCTTCACAATCATTTTGCTAGAAAAGGTATTTTATCCTTTTCACTCACTACGTGAAAGCAAGTGGAGAAAAGCGACTGACAAAGAAATGCTGACGGTAACGGATCAAAAATGCCGACTCTGCATTTGACGAGCAACCCGACGATAAAAAGAGTTTTTTTTTTCCCTTGTATTTTTCAGCTTTTATAATGGCAGGCGATGGGAGCAGGTAAGGCATCTGCCTGAAACTTTGTGTGAAGTTGCAGCTTGCCTCTGGCTTGGCAGTGTCCCAGGCTGGGACGTGACAGGGAGGGTTTGATGCTGGAGTTGAACGGTGAGAGCAGTTACACGTTTCCAGCTGTGCTCCATCCCCACGTGCAGCAGCACTTTGTGCTTGGCAGCGGGGACAGGACACCCATCCTGGTCCTCACCTGCCCCTAAAGCAGAGCAGGCAGGAGCTTTTCCAGGAAGAGTCACTCAGAAGGGTTTTGCCATCTGAGCTCCCAGCTGTGAGCACGCCACAGAAGCTCCTCGTGACTTAGGAAAACATAATTAAGTGCTGCTCAGTGACTGCATTGTTAATAACATGATTAAAAGGAGGTTCCTCTTGACCATAGCCCGTTCTTGAAAGCAAAATGGAAATGGCAGAAATACCATTTAGAAACTGGGATGTTGTTGTCTGTTCTAATTTTCATTAAATTCTGTGCTTCTGCTCCCCTACAACCGTGGTTGCACAGGTTAATTAATACATGTTGTATGAAAATTAAAGTCCTTACATTGTATTTTTTTCAGCTGAGTTCTCTCCTGTTCTTCTCTTCAGAACAAAGAGCAGTGCTCTTTCTTCCGTTATAATAATCTTGGTATTTTATAGACTTCTTTTATGAGCCTCTTGTTTTTTGTCCCTTCATACAGTTTTCCCAGAATTTCTGAGGGATTTATGAAAACCTCTTTCTTTGCTTTCTCTAGTGCTTTTCAGTACTCTCCTGGGCCTGTCTTAAAGAAAGTGCACAATGTTTCAGATAAGTATAAGGCACCAATTAAGAAGTTGCATTACTGTATAACCCAGACTGTTCCCTATTTTCTGTTCCTTCCTGTCCAGTGCTTTATCCAAGTTTTGCTAACTCTTGGAAAAAGCACTACCAAAACAGAGGCCTGGTTGTCCTCTGCCCTGAGCCAATTTCTCTTACCATATTATACCACCACAGAGGATTTGCTCATGTATTTTATAATTTTTCCTTGCTCATTTTGCTGGCATGGGGTCATGGTTTGCCACACCAAATTGGTAAGCTCCTTCCCAAGCCTTTGTTTAAAAACTAGGTTTGACAAAAACCCAGTGTTTTGCCTTGCCCAAGAATCCTTTGGTTTCCAGGCAAATTCCACACACGTAGGAAGGAGTCTTTCATGATACATGACAAAATTAATTGGGGAAAAAAAGCACTTTGGGACACTTTTAATCCTTTCAGATGGTGTTTCTGTGAAGCCTCAGTGAATATGTTTGAGGAGGGGAGAGACAAAGTCATGTTGCCCTCAGGACACTGTCCCAGACCATGGAACCCAGGGTCTGATGTTTCTTTTCTCCCTTAAAAATCTGACCTAGCTTCTGCTTCCCCATAGCAACGTGCCAGAACTGGGGTGTCCTAGCTGGGGAATATGGGGAACAGCAGTTCCTCCTGCTTGCTCTGAGGTCTGGAAATCCAGATTTCTTCTGAGTAGAGACTGAGAGAGGGATCCTGACCAGGGTGTTGGAGGAGATACAAAGGCCTTGCTTTCCTTTTGTCCTGNATCCAGATTTCTTCTGAGTAGAGAAACATAAATTTGTATAAAACACCTCACTGAGAGCAACAAAAGTTGAGCAGCTCTTGAGAAGGGTTTAGTTCAGAAGCAGGTTAGCCTGGCTGCCAAAGGGGGATGGCACAACTCGGTGTCCGTGGTGGAGTCTGTCTGTTCTGCACGGAGACAGTGAGGAGGAAGTGGGCTGGCTCTCAGCCACAGCAACAGATTGCTCCTCTTTTGCAGACTGAAGTAATGTCTGAAATAAATACGTGCACTCACTGCCGCGCATCCTGCACGGAGCAGTGGAGGAACTGAGCAGAAATGAGCGGTTTTGGCTGGAAATTTCTGATGCTGCTGTGTAGAGGTAGATTTAAAGCTCTGGGGCAAATATTCTTCCATTAGAGCATCGTTAGTGACTACAGCCTTTCATGTGCCTGTAGCTCTGGTGTGGCTATACAACACCATCAAGTGAGCATGTTTTAATACATCCAATCCTTTAGATGGGATCCTTCTGGACTTGTAATACATCCATTTGTTCATATTTTGTGTCTTGCCATACCTGAACGTGTGTCAGATGTTCACAGGTGGTGAGAAAGAACGAAGAAGCCCAGTTTCTCTTCTGGCTGTGTACTTTTCTCTCTGCTTCAGCTCTGAGCTCTTTGCTCAGGGTTTGACACCTCCTCCATCAAAGGTTCCATCTCCCAGGCCTGGTAATCACCAATTGCTGGTGAAGAGCACACCTGGAGATGTTTGTCAGGCTCGACGTGGAGGGTCCCTGGTGCTGATGTTCCTTTATCTATAAAACCAGCAGTGAAAGGCTGGGGCTGCTGGTGCCTTGCATAGTGTGTGAGTGTAATTAAAAAGATCAACTGTGCCAGTTTTCTGACTCCCCTCTGCTCGTGTGAGGAACAATAGCACTAAATGATGATTGTAATTCATTACAAATGCACCCTAATTAAATTACCCATCAGTGGCTGCAAGATTAATGATACCAACCCGAGTTAAAACATGATTAAAGTTAGGCTTGTCACATTTTTCAGTTATTATATGGAAGTTCACAGGGAGAAGGGATGGGGCAGAGTGCAAGGTGTGATTGGATGATGCTGTGGAGCACAGCTGGGGCAGCCAAAGGCTGTGGCTGATGGTGCTCCTTTGGACTTTGCTGGGGACAAACCCTCTAGAAGCTTTTCTCAGGTATGTCAGGAGGGGTGTGGGGCTGTAATTTGTCAGGGAATGTTGTTAATCTCTTTGTAGGATGGGCAGGAAGGTCATGTAGGGAGTCTGGCACAGCAAGGAACTGAGCCTGGATCTCTCAAACTTAGGCTTAACTCTCTGAGTTTAGCTTGCCGAGTTGTCTTGCCTTTCTTCTTTTTTATTTTTGTATTTCTGCATGCTGAATGTCATCCTGTCTTTCTTGAAAGTACCTATAAAAGTAGCAGGGAAACACCATGGATGACATAAGGAATAGTGTCAGATACAGCAGAGCATCAGCCTTTCTCCCCTTCCTTAGAGAAGTTTCACATTGCAAATGGTTCTCAACAGCAAATATTTACAAGGGGAAGACAACAACACAACTTTCCCAAAAGTGCAAAATTCAGGACATTTTATAAAAAGAGACAAAACAAGGCACCTGATAATGCAGCATTGGGAATTTTGCTGCCTCTGTGCTGCTGGAGAAGCCTCTGGAGGTGTTCCCAGGCTCAAGTGAGGGGGAGGACCGATGCGTGGGATGTGTTTAGGTGGATGAGAAGGAAAAAAAGATGTCTCGGCATAAGGACTGTCTCTCTGAACACCCTAGCACAGATTGGCTGTGCTTGGCATTGGTTCTGTCATTAGCTGGCAAATAAGCAAGGAGGAATTTTTTCAAAGTAATTTCATTTTCCCATGTTGTACATCCTGTCCTTAAATGCCTTTGCTGATTGGATTGATGGTGCCAGTCCAGAAATGGACATTGTTTACCAGTCGGGGCTGGACTCTTAATAGATCTTCTCAAACTCCTTGAGAAGCAGCTCTTGGATGCTCCAAGCAGAAATAAATTGAGCAGTGTGGTTGATGTGCCCTTTATATCAGTGGAATGCACCTCATTAGAACGTTGTACACAACTGCTTAGGGCTGGAGCTGCAGAAACAAGTGGAGTTCCTGGAAATGAGAATAAACCAGGGCTCGAATGAGACAGTTGCATGTGTGAGAGAGGAGGCAGCTTTGTCTTTGCACGGTGCCCTGTTGAGTTGTTGCATTTGCTGGAAGCCAGGACAGCCTGGGGCTTGTGAAACACAGGAGGATGCAGGAAGGGGTGCTGGAACAGCGGGTGCTGTGGGGTGAGACAGCCCATCCTCTGCCATTCCATGGACTCTCCAGCACTGTGGTGGCAGGCAGATGGCACTCACCAGCTGTGCAAGCCTAATTAATTCACGTCAAAGTTACTGGAAGACGTTTCTCCGGGGAATGGATGGTTACCAAGAGGTTCAAACCCTGCTTGGAGATATTAATAGTGAATGTCGTCATCTCTGGGTTTGGATGACCTTGCTTCTGTTGATAAAACGAGGCATTTTCCAGGTTTTTTGCATGTTCTTTTCAGCAGTGCTGTTGCTCATAATATTGAAATTATTTCCCTTGAGGAGGATAGGGATGAATAACCTCAAAGACTTTTCCTCCATAAAATCATCTGTAAAAGCCACCTCTCACTACACCAGATTTGTAGGTGCAAGTTTTAGAGGCAGAGGTAAATTTTTATCCTTAATGTAAGGGTGGTGAGGCCCTGGCACAGGTTGCCCAGAGAAGCTGTGGCTGCCCCTGGATCCCTGGCAGTGTCCAAGGCCAGGCTGGACAGGGCTCGGAGCAACCTGGGATAGTGGAAGGTGTCCCTGCCCATGGCAGGGGTGTGAAACTAAATGGTCTTTAAGGTCCTGTACCGTGGGCATCAGTGGATCCAAGAGGGAGCAGACTGGGGATTGCTGCTCTCCAGATTCCCAGATCTTGCACACACTAGTGCAGGGATGGCAGCCAGATGTTGGCTGTTGGAGCAGTGGGTGCCTCTGTCACAGACCCAACGTGGTCTATGAGTTCTGGGAAGGTGGAGGCATCGTCTGCAGATCTTGGCGTCCTGGTCACATCTCATCTTCTGTTGGAGAGTTGGGAGCTGCTTCCACAGCTCATCAGCATGTGAATAAATACCTGTCAAAGGAGAGCTGCCAGCTGGCTCAGCCATCAGAGGGGCCTCCCCCACAAATTTTGGGTAATGCAGGCAGATTTAGCAGCTAATATCAGAGTTTTGTGGCCTACTTCTTTCTCTCTGGAGGGTTTTCTGACCTGGCTATGTAGCCTTGAAGCTACATATTGCTCTGCTTGTTATTGCCTTACAAAGCTAAATAGGTTTTTTCTCTTTTCTTTAATTTTTTTTCCCCAAGTGTTTGGACTTGTTTTTATTTAGGACACAACCCTTTCTGTCATTCCGGTTTTGCCTTTCCCAGCCATCTCCTACAGACAAGGTGGTTGAGATTCAGAGAAATAGCTGACTCACGTGGGCAGATGTTGAGATTTTCCTTTGTAATTGAGCCTATGAAAGGGGAATTTTCCTTTAGGCATTGCAGAGGGAGAGCTCTGCTGGCTCAGACAGGCACCAGGGGAGTGGTGGTGGGAAGGGGACGTCCTCTAACTGAGGAGATGGGGTGAAACTGGGGAGTTTGAATGGTGCTATAGATCAGTGGTTTAGATCCAGTCTGTGCAGATAGAGATGAGAAGTCATTACACGCTGCCCTCTTGATCAGTGACCTATGTGAAATGAGTTTGGGTTTAGTCCAGTTCTCTGCAGATAAGCTGTTTGCAGAAAGCAATCAACGTATCTGGCATGGACAGGCGCCCTAACCAGCCACCTCAGCATGGGCCAAGGATGCAAAGGTGTTCTGGAGGCCAAGATGCAGTTACACAAAGACTGGCTTAGGGCTTTTTCTGTAATGTGCTACCTTGGGTGTGTCTTGCAAATTCTCCATGATGGATCTCCACCGTATCAGCTTCCAAGCTTCTGGCTGGTGCTTTGATGCACCCACAAATTGGAAGGGACAAAAGCTATAAGGTTTTGAGTCCTTGGTTCATGCTGAGCTCTCGAGGTCATGTCCCCTTACTGCCCCAGGGCTGCCTCCTTGTACCCCACCAGAATGGCTCTGGTTCCAGCTCAGACCTTTCTCAAGGGCAGAAGAAGCTGAGGCAGAGCAGAAGCTCCATCACCTGGAGCTCTCTCCTTGACCTTTGCTCAGCCAGGGCTCCACACCCTCCCAAAGGGGTTACTACTTTGTTCAAACACTGCAGCCATGAGCAGGAGATGTCCGGTGGCCTCCAAGAGCTGAGGAGCACCTTGTGAGGATCGAGTCTCTGCAGCGTGGAGATGTTTCTTTTAGAAGAAATAGCTCTCTGATTCAAAAGATGCATGTTCCAGGCTGATCAGTGATCTGAGGTAGCAGCAGCACATGGCACTGCCTTGCTGTTTCCAGAGACTGATCCCTCCAGGACAGAGCTAAAGAGCAAAGTTGGAGGAACCGAGGAGAGGGTGAGTGTGTGGATGGTGCTCCCTCCCCACTGCCCATGCCTGTAGTCCTGCCAGCTCATGGGCAGTGTCCTGGTTCCATAGCCTGTGATCAGTGGTCAGCAGATGGGCCCCAAGTTCAGCCTGATTAGTCCTGTTCAATCAACAAGGCCAAGGCAAAGTTGCTCCCTGTCTCATCCCATATGGTGGCTCCTGCTGTCACTGTTCTTGTGGGAAAAGCTCTGAGCAGCCTCCTGGTCTCAAGTCCAGCCTCTGTTTTCCCTTCACCAAATTAAAAAGATCTCTGGAAATACCAGTGTTTCTTTCAAGCATGGTTGCACCCGAGCGGTGACGTTTGACTCGCAGTGCTACTGATAGCTGGGAGCTGGCACTGCTTCGTCCCAGTGGATGCTCCCCTGCCACTTGGCAGGGACAGGCTCCCAGTGGGAACTGCTCCAACACCCTGCAGATGTCCAGGGCCCGTGCCCTGCCTCGGATCTGTGAGCATAAAGGTGAAACAGATTGATGAAAATTAATTCTGAACAGATTCCTGAGCTGTCATTCACTAGCTGAGGAAGGAATGGAGAGACTAAACTGAGGCAATTTGGGTAACTCCAACTTGTTCTTCATGTGTTCTGTTGGAAACTGTCACTTGGAGTTAATCCTTCCTATGGATTCTTAAAATTATTTCAACCACAGCAGGAAGCTGAGGAACTTGCATTGTAAAATTGTACGGTGCAGGGTGCCAACAACACATCTGGCTCCCAGGGAAGTTCAGAAGAGTTCCTGGAGTTGGTCTGTCCCTTCCTATGGAGATGTGGGGAGAGGGAATGCGAAATTGAAGGGCTCTAGATTCAGGACTTGTGTAATGACTGGCTGTGATCCAAATGGGTAATGCACACAAAGCTTCTGGACATCATCCCTTTAATGTCTTTTATCCCAAGATAAAAGTCCTAAACAACTTCCTGATACAGCCAGCCCTCAGAGCTTGTGCCAGCCTCACAGTGTTCATCATTTCTGGGTTGTTCTCTTCAGCTCCCCACAGTGGATATCTCCTCATGTCGTCCTGTTGTGTTCTGGCATGCTGAAACAGAGAAGGTCTTCTTATGATGCTCAAATGCTCCAATTAATCACCTATGGCAGTTTGGGTCTCTTATTAGTTTGGAAATTCAGAGAAATGCCGAGGGCTTGGCACAATCTGTTGAGGTGGAGCATGTCTGAGTCTGCTGAAGAGGAGCTGGCCCAACCATAGCTGGTTTTGTTTGTCTTCACAGTCGTTACCACACATTTTCTGCGATCACATAACTGAGATCTGAGTAGATCCAATTTCGGTTTTTTCCCTTCTCTTATGATTCTGGTCTTATTAACCCTGACAGTTATTTATTTGTCCTTAGTTGTAGGCTGAGGCAGCTTTATGGATAATGTGGGAAGCATGTCTTTTCTAATTAGACCACAGTCTGTTGTCTGTCTGCCTCATGGGCAGGACACAGCATGCTGTTTTGCTGAGTTTATAATAGCAGGAAGCCCTGGATGCAGGAGGTCACGTTGGGCTTTTTTTCAGCAAGGTTTTAGAGCAACAACTCACAACATCAGTGTTCCCGAGACTAAGCGGGAAACAAAACCTATGGAATATATTCTCCTCTCACTTCCCACAGTGAACTATTTGAATGACATTGAGGCATGAGGAGGTACAATAGGAACTGAGAGCAACCCACCATGCCCAGCCAGACCACAAGCTGGGTTTGCAGGAACTCATTCCAACTTATTTCCCGTGTCTCCTAGCGAGGTGCCAGCACACATGTTGCATCCCAGCCCTGGCAGGAGGTGTTCTCAGAAGTATTGCAGCAACTAATGAGGAACATTGGCTTCATGGAAGCTCACACCTTTTCTTTTCCCAGCATGATCACCTGTGGAATGTGCATTATGTCACCATTGTGAGACCGGTAGCTTTATATAGTGTCCTATCTTGTATAAAAAGTCAAAGCTGCTGTGTCCTGCTCTTTGAATTCAGTGGCCCATAGCAGGGGGGTTGGAACTAGATGATCTTTAAGGTTCCTTGCAACCCAAACCATTCTGGGACTCTATGAATAATTTTCTTGCATCTCTCTTGACAGCAGCAGACAAACTTGTGCAGAGCAGCTCCTGGTTCTTTGCGGGCAATGAGGGAGTGAAGTTTGTTCTGGTGCCACCGGGGAAGCTGGGATGGAGGGACAGCTGTCAGGAGCATATCACCAGTCTTCCTCCTCCAAGTCTGACTGAGGACAGAGTGCTCAGCAGAGCACTCATGCACACCTTTTCCATTTGCCCCTGATTTCAGCAAAGGGGATGGTAACAAGTCGTGTTCATTACCAAACCTTGCAATTCAAGAAAACTCTTAAAATAGCAACTTTCCTCATTCTTCAGCTGCTGGCTCAATGCCCAGGGAAAATAGTGGGTTGAGAATATGAGGCAACAACTTTTCTTTTTCCAGTAATAGTGCTTTCAAACTATATGTCTGTTTAGAAACATTAATCATTGTAACTACGGGGTAAAAATCTCCTGCCTGTCTTTAATCTTACCTGTGCAATGAGATGGCAACACTGAGCTCTTGCTTTCTGTGGATGATTAAGAAGGGCCAAGCTTCAAATAGTTGACTATATCTTTTTCTCAATTTGCTTTTCTGTCAGCTTAAATTAGAGATAGTCTTAGCCATTCTCTTGCAAACTCTCCTTGTCCTGTGATCTTCTCTGCTCTTGCAAACTATGCAGGGCTGGTCTGGGTTAGCCCTACTTTAGAAAACCTGCAGTAAAGGTTTGTCAGAAGGTTTTGCAGTAAAAAACACCCTTGTCTGAGGCAACCATGGGCACAGCGTGCAGTCAAGAGATGTTGCATTGCCTAAGGGTCTGCCCTGCGGAAGAGATACAGAACTGCTCATAGGTCTTGATTTCTTGTGGCATTTTTATGAGATTAAGAGTAGTCCTTGACAAATATTGATGTATTTGCAGTGTAATTACCAAGCTTGGTTGGTATTTATATCTCCTTTCCAGCCTGTGTTAGTGTTGGTAGGTGGCATTAAAGAGGTGCTGCATGATTAGTAGCATTAAGTGATACTTCAAAGTGTTTTCCTGACAATAACTAACTAATCCAGTTTGGTGCCTGTGAGGGGAAAAGAGATCCCAAGGTATTATTTGTAGCATTTCATGTTTGTAAATCCTTACAGAATCTCCGAGAGGCAAAAGAAATTCCATACACACGGTAAATAAATGGTATAAAATGGTACAAGACGACAGCCAACCTTCCCACACGGCTTGGATGCCTCTCGCATGCATTGCCTCCTGTGGGGCAGATGTTGTCATGAGAGGAGTGTGGGCATGCAGGGGTGGAGGCTCCTCCTGCTGTGCAGGAGGCAGCTCCTGGGCCGTTCTTTGGCCAGACGGTGGAAGGGCACGGCACTCCCTGGATCACCTGGGGCACTGTGCAGCACCTGGCGCTGACTTCACAAAGAGGGTTGCATGGATGGCTGGGCAAACACAAACGGTTTTGACTCGTGCGGTGACTTGCTCCTGCAGGAACATTCATGCAGACTGGATACCCAGGAGATGAAATCCTTGGACATGGGTTGTGTTTGTGTTGTTCCTCGGTGCAGCTGGGGATGTGCCCAAATTCCTAGCGAAGGGACAGTAGGGCTGAGCAGCATGTGTTGTCTTCATTAGACTTTGACTGTTCCTTACGTCCATTTTTGCAGTATCTGCTTCCATATCCATTCACTTTGAAACCTACTATTGGTGGGAGTTTCTGAGGAGCAGGAGTAAGTATCAGCCCTTATGGTAGGATGGCTGCTCTGTTATCTCCCTGTCTTCTGATAGACCTTCCTTTGGCTTTCCTTTCTTGCTTTGTTGTTAGCAAAGGAATTAAACACAGCAGTTGTCCTTTATTGCTGGCTCTATTTAAACAACCTGCAGGTGCTGTAGAGAAACACCACAAGCACTCTGTCCCTCTGCCATCTCCTCCTCCAAATGCTTTTAGCTGTCAGTAAGCTTGGGATAAAACCCCAAGGGTAAGTGACAGCCGCCAAGCCAGTGCAGAAAGTCAGAGGTTGGGAAGTAAACCCACCGATTAAAAGAAATGGATTTCAGAGAAGTGGAGAGGAGAGCAGAGTGAGCACATAGAGGTGGAAGAGAACTGAAAGCCTGTGGCAGGAGCTGGGCAGAATAGCCAGGGTGAATAAACAACCAGCCGACGTGTTCCACCAGCGTGGCTGATTTGTTCCTCTCTTCCAAAAGGTTTAGCTGAGGCCCGCAATTTGAAAATAAACTTTCCTTTTGTTTTTTAAACAGTTCAGTGCCTAGGAGAGCATCAAACAGCTCGAGTTTCAAATCAAAATGAGACTGTGGTGGTTGTGTTGTCATTGTACCTGTTCCGCTGCTCTGGTCTTTGGGAGGAGGAGGCGTCTTTGGGGAGCGGGTCCAGCCAGGCTCGTTGCTATGGCAAAGTCTCTTCTGATGCCTGCTCTCTGCCTGTAATTGCTATTCAGCAGCTGTTTCCAGTGGTTGTCTGGAGGAACTTGCACAAGTTATGGATGTGAAAATGCCTCCCTGTATGTTGGCCTTTGCTGGAACTCAGCTTTGACAAGAGAGATGCATTAGCTTCCAAACTCACAAGTAATTAGTTTGGTTTGAGTGTACTTTGCTGAAAGTTGAGGCTTTCGGGCTGGGAAAGGAGAGTGGAGGGGGGGAAGTGGCAACTTTAAAATCAATATTGCAAATGCAATGCAAAAGAGTGTAATTAGCATGTTTTGCAGGGCCTATTAATTCCTCTGAAATGCTGTTTATTAGGCAGAAGAACTTTGGGAGCCCATCAGTGGATTAAACAGGTTCTGTAATGAAATGTAAATGGTGTAATTGGGCTTGTTCTGAAAGTATTTATTCTTCACCTGTGACCCGCTTGATTGCGGTTTGACAACACGAAGGAGTGTGCATCTCTTCGTTAATGACAGCTAATTCCCTGGAGCTAATGGAGTGGGACGCCCAGGCGCATGGCGCCAGGAACGGCGGGTCACGCCTGGAGCTCCGCAGTGATTGGCACCAATCCGAGCACAATGTAACTTTAATTGCAGTAATTCCAAATCTAAAGCAAGCATTTAGCTGCTGGAGAGAGGCTCTTAATTTTGCAAATAGGTGCCGTATAATGGGCTGACCTTTTATTAGGCAAGTGTAGGGATGGGTGGGAATGCTGTCCTCCAAGTTACAGGTAGCATTGTTGGCTCCCATTAGCTCAGTGAAAATCACAGAGATATGTTCTCCCTGCCAGGTTAACCACACGGATTTCCTTCGTCGTGGAGCCAGGGGGAAATGTGGTGCTCTGTGCTATTTAAATGCAGTCTTTCCATCAAGGCATGAAAATCTGCTGCTGCTCTTCTGCCTTCTGTGTGCGTTTTTGTCGGTGTAGACAATTGGGATTTCTGTTGTTGTTTTCCCTCTCTACAAACCCTCTTTATCCAAACTGCAGTGCTAAATATCTCCAGGCACACAGGAAAGGTCACGCAGCTCCCTTGGAGAGCTAAACACTCAGTTTTGCCTGGCATTATGGTATCCTCAGTTAAGTGCTGCCATCGGTGCTGGTTATGCTCCCTCTTCTGTAGGGTTGAGAGGTGTATGCCAGCCACAGCTTCCCTTCTCTCATGCTGGAGAGGGCCTTTTAAAGCAGAGAGTGGCTGTCCTGTGGGAGCAGAGGGTGCTGTGCTGGTAGAGAGGACCAGGGGGACTAGCAATCCCCCAGCTCTTCCCAAATCCATTAAGGCCTGCAGCCTCCAACCTTACCTTCTGTTAGCTCAGTCTCTCTCTTAAGAAATGGACTTGTTAGAGTTGAAATGAACCCAGGCAGGGAAGCTTTTATCCAGGAAATGTCCAAGTCTGTGTGCATGGATTTGGAGTAGGTCCCCAGGGGAGTGCTGTGGGCTGTTGTGTTTAATGTTTGGAGCAGAAGCAATACAATTTCTGCAAGCAATGCCTTTCTTTTCTGTTTCATTATTCTTCTTCCTCTGCCTCTTTCCATCTGCAAGCTGAGAAGCAGAGAGGTGGCAGTGACAGCGTGGTCACAGATCTCTTTACATCATTGATCTTGGGCTTGTCCCCAGAGTGAGGACAGGCTGGAGAGGGCAGGGTGGGAGGCAGCTGTACACAGGGTGGAGGACAGCGCAGTCAGGAGACATTTGGCAACCTGCACAAATAAAGGAATGAGCATCAGTGGGCAGGGGACTGGCAATGATGGGGTGTTGATGTTCCTGTGTAGCAGCAGCCAGTGCGAGGCAGTTGCCTGAAACCAGCCCAGCAGTGATGACAACAGTGGCAAAGAGGAGGGAGCATCCTCACAAGGCCAGGCACGTGCTCCTTCCCAGCAGATGGCTTTCCATGCACCATTCCTAATGCCAGCAGAAGTAACACCTTCTCTGGATGAGCTCACGCTCCTGCTCGTGTACAGCAGCCTCTCTTTGTGCTGGATTTGTGCTTTGTGGAGAGTCAGTGCACTGGCACACGTCTGGAGCAGAGGCACAGCAGCCTCTGGCTCCAGCAGGGCTGCATTGAGCAGGTTCCCCTGGTGTCAAAAGCATCCCATTCCCCCCAGCTTCTCATCTGGAAGATGCAGCTGTGATGGGAATCTTTCTGGGAAGTGATATGTGGGAGGACCGAGTTACCATTGGAAAGAGGAGATTTCTTTGGCAAAAAAACCAGTAATAATTCTGATCATTGTCAAATCAAAAAACTTCAGGTTTACCTACCTCTATTTCCTAGCCTTTGCTAACATGCCACTTCACATCCTAATGGTGTTTCCTCTTGCTCTTTATCTTTAATCTTTGTTCATTGTCTGCTGATCCACAGATTAAAGACCATCACCCCATGTTAAATAGAGAAAGATAGTCAGGAATTTCTTCTGAAGCACTTTTCAGCACATAAATGTAGAAGTCTTGAGAGCTTCAGACTAAGTCCTTGTTTTTGTGGAGTCCAAAAGCATGGATTGCTCTCTGGGCAAGGCTCTGCCAGATCAGTCGTTCTCTAGCTGGTCTTCCCCAATATTTTATCTCCGAGATGTGGGAAAGAGGAAGATAACATGGCTCCACAGAAGCTGGATAAGAGCCAGCAAAAT
Source organism: Edolisoma coerulescens (assembly GCA_013397115.1). Classification (NCBI taxonomy): domain Eukaryota; kingdom Metazoa; phylum Chordata; class Aves; order Passeriformes; family Campephagidae; genus Edolisoma; species Edolisoma coerulescens. Next base: position 745,259 of record VWZW01000753.1, on the reverse strand, counting down.
GTTTGCATCAGCCAGTCCAACATGAAGTGCAGCAGCAGGATGGGCTTTGCATGGGGGATCTTGGATCCAGAGGAAAACTGGACGTTGTTAATATGGCCAGGTGCCTCAAGGAGAGCATGGAAGAGACTTCAGACTCTTTATCCTTCCCATCTCTCCACCTATTTGTTCTCTTTGGAGTCCATACAGCCACTTCCACCTTTTTCCCCTTCAATCCCCCATCTTGCATCCAAATAAAGGAGCCATCCATTGCATGTGTTCCATGCACATAGGAAGCTGTATAAAATAGCTTTGTGAGCATGAGTAGTGAGGAGCAATTGAATATTTTATCTCTTCAAGCCCATCCTTGTCCATTCAGCCTCATTCATCTTCTTTTTAGGGTTTTTCTCTTTATCAGCCTGAAGGCTTTTCAAGGAATGGACTCTGCCTCTGCCATGTTGCCACAAACACCTGTTGCATTTTGGGCACTAAATAAATAATAAATATTGGGTACTAAATAAATAATAAAAACTGTCTGTACTGAAAGGCCATCCTCCAGATTAATGCTGCTGCTATAAACAAAGCAGGCTTTGAGCTGGGGAGAGCAGCAGGTTTCTCGGGTGGTCTGAGCACAGGATGAGTGGCAGCTCCCGGTCATTAATACAGGACTTTGATCTCTGAGATAAGAGATTATTCCCCCGTGGCCCTTTGGCGTGAGGAGCCGGTGATAGACTGACAGCAGTAAAACATGGCCATTTGAGAGGCTCCTCCAGCATTTTACTGAGATTAGATCTCCGAAAGGGGCTGTTAGAGAGGAAGAAATGATGGAACAGCACGTTATGTGACCGCTGTGACTCATTAATATATCAAAATTTATATCCAGAGTACCCTCACAACTGGTCCAAACCAACTCCTAGGAGCTGGTTTCTCTCTTCTCCCTGTGCTGCTATTGCCTAATCAGTGGGAGATGTGCTGACTCTTTTAACAGCCTCCTGCATTTACTCTGCATCCAGGAGTTTTTGACACAGTGGAGCCTTGTCTGTGCCACCAGCACAGAGTTCAGGTTCTGCACCTGGGACAGTCTCTGTCCCTGCAGCCACCTTTGCAATGCCACGACAGCCAGTTACAAACTCTGGTGACACAGACTCATGTACCTCAGAGCCTCCTGCCTCACTGGGGCTGGGCTTTGGGTGTCTTCTCAGGCTGTCTTTGTGAAATTAGCAGAGCAGCAAGATAATTGCTGGGAGGTGATGATGGAGGAGCTCATTTTATTGAATTTCAACCCCTGTAACAATAAATCACAACCCCAACTGATGGGAAAAGTTCTCTTTTGCCAGTGGGCAGAAGACCACTAGACAGCATTCACTGCCAGAATACAAGTCAATTGAGACCTGACTTTTTCACCCAGAGGTTCCCAGGCCAGACTTTTTCACCCAGAGTTCTGGCAAGAAGTGACAGAAAATCATTGACACTGAGCAGTAGTTTTTCTCGCCAGGAAGGGTTTTATCTCTTTATCTAGTTCCTGTTAAAGAGCCGATACACAAACACCACAGAAACCATCCCAGCCTTGTGTCCTGCTGCCAGCAGCCCAGGATCCACCATGCTAATCTTTGTTCCGAGGAGGAGAGGACTTGAGTCTTCCCTGTCTAGGAGACACTGGGGCGTGTCACCCCTCATGGTATGGCTGAGCCCAGCTCTCCTGTCTCACCACCCTTCTCCTGGCACGGCTCATTTCATTCTTGCTGCTTGCTGTTAGTTCCTTCCCACGTCACTAAATTCACTTCTAATTAAACCACTCGAGTAGGCCTGGAGGAAGCAGTGTATTGGGGTTGGTACTGCTTGTAGGGAGAGAAAACCATGGAGAGCACCCTTGGATCCTGCCCCACTGGTGAGCTGAGCAGTGTTTGAATCCCACCATTTCCTGAGTATTGCTGAGAGCTTTGGGGTATTGTTTTGCAGGAGAAGTTGCTAAAGACAGTAGAGAAAATAAAGGGCAGTAATTATGTTTTCTACATTCATCTTCTATTGTCTGCTGACGATTTTTCCTCGGTTTTTCCCCTGCTTTTCTTCATACCGAGATGGCCCCAACCTTTTCTCCCAAGTCTGCCTTGTTCCCACAAATCAGATTGCGATAACAGGGGAATAGTGTGAGCTCTTTCAAACCCTCTCAGCTTGATTGCTGTCTCCCTCCTGTTTTCTCCTTCCGTGTGGCAAGGTGGATCCTCCTTCTCTCCACTTAGAGCTCATTCCTGGGGGCACGATGCTGTGAAATGACCCAGCACCTCTTGGTTTGTAGTTCCAGTTTTAGATTTTCCTGTCAGTGGATGTCTCTCCGTGCTTTCCCCCAGATATCCACCATGGTGCTCACTGTTGTTCCACCAGTTCTCCTCCATGGCACCGTGCTCCCTCCCCACCGGCTCGCTGCTGCTCAGCACTAACAGGAGCATAATGAAACCCCCATCACCACTCAATTTAGAGCAAATCAAAATGCATCTGCAGCACCACTCTGGTTCTCAGAGAGGAGACAATCAGTGATGAATGAAGTCAGCCAGTGGTTAGCATAAGTCAGAATGAGATACTTCTTGAGGAGGAATATTTCTGTGACTGTGAAGCCGCGCGAGGAGGGAGGAATCAGTCTTGAGGCAACAGCACAGCTGTTCCCATCTTCCTTTCCCAGCAAGTGACTCACAGAAAGATGATGTTGTTTGGAGATCCTACTGGTAGCAAAGCAGTTTTGCCTTGGAGTGTTGGTGCTTACAGTGATGCTCAGAGGGCAGCAAGAAGCACAGCAAGGCCAAGCAGTTGGACAGGAGTGTTGGAAAGGGCTGGAAAGGGCATGGTACATCTGGGTTTGGAGTATTTCACATAGGAGCTGTGGTTGTGTAAATTCCCAGTGCTGGGAGCCAAAAAAGCTTCATTGAGGGAGAAGAAAACCAGCTCCTGTTCAGAGCAGGATTTGGGAAGAGGGATTGTATGGATACAGAGGAGAACACCAGCCCTGTGAGTCCTCCCACAGAGAAGATGTGAAGCAAAAGGAGGAAGGGAAGGGAGAAAGCACTCTTTCAGGCAGTTTGGCAAAGAAGACAGTGAAGAGAAGACACGTGTGTGAGAGAAGTAGGAGGAGAGGGGAGAAGTAGTCCAAGAGTTCCCATTGGCATTAGGGGAAGAGATGACTGTGTAGGTAGTTTGCCATGCAGGCAGGAGAGAGCAAAGCAGCCTTGGGAGGAGAGAAGAGCTGGTAAAGGGCCTTCAAAGAAGACAGGGGCTGACTTAGCAAGCAGCCTCTTGACAAAAAGCAGCGTGCTTCCTTTGGGTCTTCCAGCAGAACCTTCTGGCATCTCAGTCTTTGCTTCCCTCCTTTCCTATCTCCTTTGAGGTGGGGTCAGTGATCTTCAACATGTGCAAATTCAGCTTGAAATCAGCTTCAAGTATCACTTCCTGCATCATCCTATACCAGGACAAGAGGAGGCAGGAAAGGTGACATAAAGCTGGGATGGACAGCATAAAGCACATGGTACATGGGCCTCTATTTTATAAAGACATTGTCTTAACCTGTTTTCTCTAAAAATAGGGGAAATCCTTGGTGACCAATCTCTATTTCTCCTGCCTCACCTCAAGATCTAAAACCAGTGAGAGGCTGGAGAATTTCCTTCTAATTAACTTAACAAAGGCTAGGTTAATAAGCAGCTTGATCATAGTCCGAGTTCCTATATGGGAAGGAGATTTTGACTAGTGAAGAGCTCTTTAATCTGTAGGACAAAAACATAACAAGATCAAATGCTGGAACTAGAAACCAGAAAAGATTAGAAATAAGGAAATGCTTTTGTTACAACAGGGGTAATTAGCCATTGGAACTATTTATCTCAGTACGTAGGGGATTTGCCATCACTTTGAAGTGTCTAAATGAAGATGGGATATTCTTGTACAAGAAATGTTCTAAGTCAGCTTGTAATTATGAGCCTGATGCAGGAACTGCTTTGCTTAATTCACCAGCTTGTGCTTTTCATCAGTTTTTAGATTGGCTGATTCTTACGGTTCTTTTGAGCTTCACAATTTGGGAACCTATGAGAAATCAGGGATAGTGCTGATGAGCAGAGCACCTGAGAGTACAAATACTGGTACTGGGAAGTAGTAGAATAGTGCAAAAGGCTCTTTTGAAGCAGGAAAGAGAAATCTGTGGCAACATTTACTAACAACTTGGTAATTCTGCTGGAACAAAAATGGCTTTCCTGTGTTTCAGTAGGGATCAGGCTGCAAACCCACCTTAGGCTGGGTTTTCCAGAGGCAGCTGGAGATGTTGTCACCTCATCAGACTCATCATGCCATGTGGGTTCTGTCACAGAACTGACAGTGCAGTGGTTTTCTTTGTCCCAGCTCGTAGCATCCATCTTTCAAGCAATTCCCAAATATAATTTATCCACTCTCTGGCATACCTTTCTGGCTTCTTGTTATCCTTGCTCTTTTTATGGGTAAGGACAGTTGGGGTGGGGTGGAGATTTCATTCAGGCAATTAGGGAAAGGAGCTGTAAGAGCTGGGATTAATACTCAGGGCTTCAGAGCCACCATCTCATTTTAAAATTACTAATGGAGTGCTAGGAAACGTATGTCTGCTGTTGGCCTGATTTTGATCTTCCTTTCTTAAATAAGAATAGTAAAAGAGGGAAGGGGGCTGGAGGAATGCTGCAGTACAGAGTGGGCTCCATTGGGAGCTGGATAGGGAGTGCCAGAGGCTTCAGTGCTCGTTTGTGTCTCTGGCAGTCTGACCCTGCCATGAGGATAATCAAGTTTAAAATTAAATCAAATTTCAATTGTTAAACCAGCCAATTAAAGTTTTAATTACATCAAAACATGCATTTTTAAAAAGTTTTTGTTTACGCTGTCATAATTAATTTATTTAGCAAGAAACCTTTAGTTTGTACAAAATACTTGTTAAATTGGTCATGAGCCATGAGGGACCAAAGATGCAGCGACATAGAGGCGTAGCAGGGCAACAGTTACCCAAAAACTCACTTGAAAATCCCTAAAGATGTGGCTGAATGAGTTCTGTGGGGAAGATCTTTTCCTACCACGAACCAAACATGATGTATCTATTTTTCTGACTGCATGACTGGAGGCATGATTGCTGTTTGTGGCTTGTCCATTAACCTTAAAAGTGTCTTTGATCAAATAACTTGCCATCTCTTGCCTTTGATTTCCCTTGATGTCTCCCTTCAGAAGAGTGAAGAGCTGGCGAGTTGAATGCCAGGCTCCTTGGAAGTTATCCCTTACCTGTGTGTTTGTAGCATCAGTTGATAGCATGTGAATTATGTTCTCTTGTTTCCTGCAGTGCAGCATCCCTGAATTTCAGGATCTTTCCTGTATCTTTAGGCAGGTTGGTGTTTACTTCACCTGTAGCCTGTTGCATAGGCTGGCATATTCACAGGGTAGCTGGATCCAGAGATTTTCAAGAGAAATTGGTTGGAAAGTGCTGGGGTGAAGTCTTAAGAGATAGAGTTTTCTTTTCATCATCCAGCAGTGGTTAATTTGTGAGGAAAGGAGGAAATTTGACATTCAAAGGATTGAATTCCCGGTGCCTTTTCCATCCCCCAGCCTCCTTTCTGTTCAGTAGACAGGGACTGGAAACAGTCGCTGCAAGTTTGCAGTTGCCTGAACTTTTCGTAATTAATTAATCCCATCTTTATTCACACAGCACTCTCTGCCTCAGACCGTGGGTAATAAACACCGATCAAGCAAGCAGAGATGATAAATTATCTATTTAATAATTAACAAATTAGTCCTAACAGATGGAACCAAAACAAATTTGTCTGTATGTGCACACAGCACGTGGCTTGCCTTCCGCTGTTTGTCACACTGGGACATCACCAGAGATTTTGGCATTTCTCCACTGATAGTCACACTCTTGTGCCACTTGGGCTGGTCATGAGTTTATCTCTGGGTCTGCTATGACTTTCTAGATGTGACATTCTCCGTGTGCCAGCAGGGGATGAATGAGGCAAAGCAAGGTGTCATAGAGGAAGAGCACGATGGAGAACAGAGGGGCATCTCAGCATTTTAGTATTACTTAAGATGCAGGAGCATCCCTGCAGAAGGATCAGCTGTCCATTGTGATCTGCTATGTTGAATTAATAGAGATTATAGTCCCTGTAATTCTTTCTCTTATTATCTAGCAAAGAATAAAAAGTCAATGCACTGCTGAGTTAAATAAACATGAGGCACTACAGTCATATGAACATAGTATCCTGTGAGCTAACTGGAGATATATTATTCATCTGCAGTTATTATTCATGACCTTTCCCTCACACCGTCATGGCTCCATCACTTGTGAATTTATAACTTCATTAATAGTGAGTGCCAATTAATAATGTATTTTTGTTATATCCATTGGGTCTATTTACAGCATTCATAATGCATTCAAATAACCGATTTGAGGTGTAAAAATAAAACCCCAGCTCTTCCATGGGCCCTCACCTTTTTGATTTTGAAGAGTCGCTATTTCTGTGGATAATCCTTCCTGCTCCCATTGCTGTGTGGCCATGCTGTGTAATAGCCTGCCATCTGCCACCATCACACTTAAAAGGGCTTGAATCAAAGCAGGAAACATTATTGTGTGAGAGTAGAAGAATATGATCCACAAATTCATCATTATCAAAAGAGACACTGGCATGGTGAGAGCGTGGGAAAGGTTTGAAGTTCAGCTGTTTCTTTCTCCTCTCCCCCACCTGTTGCATTTGGTTGGAATTGAGGAGCCCATTCAGGTGGAAAGAGACACCTTGGATTCAGCCAGGCTCCAGGAAGCGCTGTGATGGTCCTGGGAGCACGGAGATTTGCTGGAGGTGTTGCTGGGATGTGTACCTAGGACAAGCACACCGTAGCAGGTCACACTGTTGTGCTTTATTTTAATTGAAAGACGCCTACCTCATTTCCTTCCTCATCTGCAGCAGTTTAATCCTCAGGTTTTTTAGAACCTGAAAGTTTTTGCAAGCTCTTCTTTCCTGTTTTCATTTTTTTTTCTCAAGAAGAAAACTCTAAAGTACTTTGGCTTCTCACAGACATCTCTTCCCTGTCTCTGCCTAGGGAAGTGCTGGTGTGCAGATCATTAGCTGGCTTTGGACACCAGAGTCTAAATGCTGGAGACTCAGGGACAGATAAGCAGTTAACATAACTAATCCTCTTTCAGTTCCACTTCTTTCCTCTTCGAGTATGCTGATAATTCTTATTTTATTTTGTCAGCAGTACTTTGAGTTGCATTTCTCAGGTTCTATTTCAGTGTTCATAACCCCATGGTAACACTCAACCAGTAAATAAAATTCACCTTTTATCTGTTCCCCATTGTAGGCATAGGCTGTGTGCTTTTAAACAGTTCCAGGAATACTGAGTGCAATGAAGGTACCACCTTCAAAGCACATACTTGATATTCAGACAGGACAGGAAAAGCTGCCTCTAGCCCCTTGGAATTAGAAGCACTTAATAGAAGAGTCAGTTTGGTATCAGTAAGAATGTATATTATTTTCTCTTCTAACTAATAGGATTTTTAGATAAAGCTAAAGCTGATACATCTGGCTGAGTCCCTGCCCTTTGTGAGAGTTGCAGCTTCACCAAATGACAAAGGGCTGAGCAATGGGAATTCTGGGTATCCTGTGTGCTTGCTGGAAACAGATGCAAGGAGGTGTAAAGAGGGAGGCAGGAAAAGAAAGCCATGAGCAAGGGACAGTAAGTGAACGCTTTTGTATCAGTTTTAATCAAAAGATAATGAGGAGAGCTAAAGCATAAAGCAAAGGAGGGATTTTGCTTGTGTCAGCCTAGAGGAGGGAGCCATTAATTTCCCTCTATCATTTTGAATTCCTTTCTAGAGCGCTTACTAATCCATCTTCTCCAGCCAAACACTTCTCTCTGCCTATCATCGTTCATTCTTTTGGATTTAAATTATGAGTCTGTATTAGTTTAAGTATCTCTTTTTGCTTCTTGTTTTTGTGTTTGCTTATTGAACCTATTTTGAACTCCCAGAAAAAGTTTCATGCTTCACTTAAGCGGCCCAAGTTAGCTGGGAGCCTGTGCAGACACTTTTTCCTTTGGACAGCATTGTCAGAACAAGCCAACCAGTGACTGATGTGATCTGGAGTCAACGAGTGTGTACAGTGGATAAATGTTCCTGACGCTTTGTGATAGAGCTGGTAATTACATTTCACAGTGAATGGTATTAATAGTGAAAGGAGGCTCTGGCAATGCTGCATGAGAATTGGTAACAGGAGAGGCTGTAGGGAGAAGAGGGAGTCATTTATTAACCTGACGAATTACGGAAAAGTGGACTTTTCCTCAGAATGCAGAGGAAGTTTCCTAGACACCATGCCTTGGAGATAACTCAGGGCCTTTGGTGACACTGATGATACTGAAACCTCTTTTTTTTCTTTTTACTTCATCTCAGACTCTTGAGACTTCCATCTCCCTGCTCTCGTTCAAATCCTATGTCACTTGGATTTACACTGCATAGAGACGGTGCTTGGCTAGGCATTCACAGATGCTGAGGTCTGAAGTTCAAAAGTTTTAGAAGACTTTTGAACCCATAGAAGAAAAGGTGTTGAACTCTGAAGAGAGTCAGCTGTTGGTGTCAGATGATTATGAGGCATGTGGGACAAACGTCCTGCAAGACAGGATTCTCCGTCAGCGTGGTCTTGGGGAAAGATCCGTGCCTATGGAGGAGGCATGCCCGTGCTGGGAGACTTCCCAAGAAACACCAGAAGCTGGAGTACCTCAGTCTTCCCTGGGCAATTTCTTACAATTACATTTTCCATATAAAATGTCTTTGAGGGAGAAAAGTAGTCTCTCCCAAACTTTCAGTGTTATGAAAGATCTTTTCCTATGGATCCTTCTGCTCCTCCCTACTCACACCTCACATTCCAGCCACTCTCTTGATTTTCCTAAGGTTTGTCAGCATTTGCTGCACACCTAGAGCTGTGTCCAGGCTGTTTCCCTCCCATCCCAGCAGCAGTGTGAGAGGGATGGTGCCAGTCCAGGCCCTGCATTAGTACTCAGAAGGGATCTGATGTGCCTTCCAGCAAAGGCGTGGCCGCCGGCACAGCCGATGCACGAGGCCCTGGCTGCTGGGTTGTGCAGCTCTCTCCTGGGGTTCTTAAAAGGAAAAACGTGGCAGCTCTCGGAAAGAGGACAGCACAACGATGGAAATGAGCCTGAGCTGGAGGGAATTACCAGGATTTTAAGGTGTTAGAAGTGCTCCAGAACCAGAGTGATTTAACGGTGTGATTACTTCTTAATGCAACACGCAGAAGGTTTTTTATTAGATTTCCCCCTGCCCCATTCATTCCTTCTAAGTGCTGCAGAAACAGGAAGCTTGAAATAAACACCTGGGGCTGTTATACTATGTCACTCAGTTTAATTAACTTTTAAATCATATTATGTCACCTGGATATCTTTCTAAATTCTACAAGCCCATGAGACAGCAATAGCTGCAGTTCTATTCAGTTGCCACCTTGGATAAAATCACCTTCTGGAGGCTGCAGGGTTCCCCTCTGCCCTTTCCTCCCTTACAGATGTTCTCTCCTTCAAAGAGCATAGGCTGGAGCCAAGTGACTTGTAGCTTAAGGACTCGAAAATATGTGCTGTTGGGTTAATGTTGGGTGGTATCTTGGTGAGTTCAGGTCAATGAAGCAGCTCTCTGATGTCCAGAGTAACTTTGCACTGATGGTTTCACAGGCTCTGTATCCACACAGCAGTTCATGCTCTTGGTCATGAGATGGGCTTACCCAGCAAGTGACAGGCAGAGGAATGCATTAGGAAGAGGCAAAATGTGTCCCATGGTGCTTAAAGCTGCTTGGCAGGGAAGTCTTTATTATTAATTTTTGCTCTTTTCTGATACAAGCTGCCTTTGTCCTGGCGATTTTCCTACCCTGAGAAGGTGCCAGCTGTGCATTTTCCTAGTGTCAGACCCAGTAAATGCTTATGGTTCCATCCATCCATCCATCCATCCATCCATCCGTCCATCCATCCATCCATCCATCCAACATTTTGTAGGCATTTAGAGCAGAATGACAGGGGAAAGAGGTAAAACAAAAGATTGTCTGGTCTCTTCCTCAGCCCAAAGGAGGGAGCAATCCATGGGGTCTGTGTCTCACAGCCAGGCTGTTTGCACTGAGCTCAGTCCATCTTGTGCACAGGAAGCTGAATCTCAGAGGAGTCATGCATTAACTGTTAGGGCTAATCCTTTAGGATGTTCATTATTCCAGGAGAAAAAACCTAAACCAAATAATGAAGTTTTTAGTACTGATGGAGAAGAGGAACACAGAGTGATTAGGAGGGAAAAAGATGAAGGTGCTGGGATTTTCTGAGCACTTCTGAGTTCAAAGTGCTCCAAAAGCACTGAGTACGCTTTTAAGGAAATGGTTGGGAGATGCCTTTGAGATGTCTAAGCAAGAGAGCCAAGAGATAAAACACATGAGATGAGAAGTAAACCTGTCAATTATTGGCATAGAAATTATGATTGAGTGTGCTCAGTTATGCTGAGTGTGAGAAAGGGAAAAATCACTGAAAGAAGAGAAGACCGAGGGCTGCCCTCAGCATTGATGTGACCAAGAGGGTTTGTGGAGCAAGAAACAGAGAGGTCAGCGTTGGGTTAAAGGAGTGCGTGGACATAACAAATGGGAGGAGAGCAATGGGAGGCTTTAAGGGTTAATAGACCAGATACGAGTATGAGAAGACCTGCTGGTGAGAAATGGAAGGGTTGGAAAAGGCCACTAGAAAGGTCTCTCTCTCTCAGGTGACCCCTGAGGTGGAGGTAGAATTGATTGGCCGTGCAACAATGTCACTGCATCCGCTTCATCTTTATTTAAAGTTCCTCCTTTTGTGTGTGAGCTCTCTGCACAACCTCAGCAGTGTGAGTGAGCTGGGCTGCCGTCAGCTCTGCACCTTCCCGCTGTGCTCCTGCCCCTCCTTTGATGGTACGTCCCGGATATTTCCCTCCAGCTCATCTGATTTGCAGAAACCCAAGTGATTCTTAAGCTCTTTTGTGTTTGGGTTTTTTTTTTTTTTTTTTTCTCTTTTCCTTTTTCTTCCCCATGCTCTGCTCTGAATGCATTAAAAATGGGAAGGCTACATAAATGCAAGTCAAACCAAAGATTGCCGAGACCATTAGTGTGTAGTGCCAACGTCACTCTTGCAGGAGTATGTGGGATGGTCATCACAAGGCCCTTGGCAGCTCAAGCGATGATGAATTTGCAGGATGCCATTAAGCTGCCAGGATTTTTCTCTGCCAGTCAATGTGCAAGTTAAAAAGCTCCACCATTTCCATAAAATAGGGAAGGAAGTGGGTTGGGGCACGGCAAACCCTTGGAGTGAGCTGTGCTTCAGTGATGCAAGGGCAGCTCTGAGCAAGGGAGGAGCTGTTAAGTTCAAATGCTGTATTTTGATCTCTTTCCTCTGCAGCTTTTCTGACCAAGTTTTCCATCTTTTTCTGTCTGTCTGTGCAATGGGAGTGAGCTGAAGTGGCCGTTTCACATTGCTGCGTCGCTGAGAGTCGCCTGACACTGGGGCTTTGTTTCCTCCCGGGCAAGGTCAAACGTGGTGCTGGGGGAGCAGCTGGCGGGAGCTCCCAGGGAATAATCAATAGAGGGAAGGTGAGGGACGAGCGAGCAGGACTGAGAGATAGCATCTAGCCCATGTTTAATAAGAAGGGGAGAGAGAGGTGCCGAGCCAGGAAGCGGGGGAATGTATTAGGGAAGCCAAGACCCGGCGAGAAACTGCATGATAATGAGGCACAGGTGACAGCAAAATGATAAGTCAGCAGAGCTGGACGGGGTGGTAATGTCCAGCTTTTCAATTCCAGGCAGGTACTGCTGCGTTTGCAGGAGCCGTGGCTCCTCAGGAGCAGCAGACATGCGCCCGTGAATGTGAAACTGGGCAGGCGGGAGCTGGGAGCCAGCCTGCACATGCGCTCGTTCCCAGAGCTCAGGGGAGCAGGGTGAGGGACCCTGAGCAAGAGGGAGAGAAGGAAGGGAGCATTGTCTCCTTTGGTTCTGTTAGGCCGATGGAGCAGGGGCCCATGGAGCAGTGCTGCTGCCCCTGGCACGGTGTTATGCTGCATTATGGTGGTGCACAGGGAACTCGGAGGCCCTGATGCAGCTGACCTTTGTTTGGAAGGACACGGCTGGTGGTGTCACAAGTGCTCTGCAGGCTGGTTATGAATGGGCCTGTGATAGACCTGTGCACGCAGCCAAAAATGAACAGCCTCCAAGAAAGCTGAGTGGGATAAGTGCACCTACTGTAAGGCCACTGGAGCAAGCAGGGGACGGAGAAGTCGGTATATTTTTATTTCACGTTCAGAAGTGCCCAGCCCCTGAAGCTGTAATCTGCTGATAAAGGCTGCAATCTGCTGATAAAGGCCTAGTTAAGTTCCAGGTTTCCTGTAAATATCAATGGCACAAAATGCTGTTTCACCAGGAGCTGTGTCTCTGCCCTTAACACTAGATCTTGGGGAATCTGATGCTGGTCTCTGGGTCTCCTGGTTTTCCAGCAGCAGCCCTGTAGCCTATCTGCCCTGAACCTGGACCCTCTCTCCACATCTCTGTCTCATGGCAGCATGGCTCGAGTGGGCTCCCATGAGTTCTGACCCTTTTGGAGACCCTCCCTGATTTATCCAGCTGGCAGATGATTGCAGCAGCCTGTGCCCTGTGGGACAGCTGGTGTTACTCCATAGGGCTGTGGGCAGCAGGGGGAAGGCATGGGCACACCAGCAGCCCTGGCTTCAGCCCCATGTTTCCCTTGAGCCCATCCTGGCCACCTCTCCAGCTTTTGCAGACTCTGCTCCAGCATCCCAGCTCTCTGGTGTTTGCTGTGCTTGCACTGTTCTGTCCTCCCTGTCCAGCACTCATTAAAGGGTACTGTCCAAGAGTGAGCCTTCTCCACTCCCCAGGGAGGCTGTTCTCATGTATTAGCAGGTTTTGATGGTTTGTTTCTACCAACCCAGGTACTCACAGGCACCAAGAAGCCCCACTGGTTCCAGCAGGAAACCACTGGAAAGGCAGGGAATAAATCCATCTCCGTGTTTGCCGGTTGAGTGAACTCCACACAGTGCAGTGGGAATTGTGTGTGTGTGATTGTGTTTACCCACATGCCAGAGTCACACCCATCACACCCATTTACCCATGAGGGTAAATGCATAGAAACACCTGGTGTTGCCAGAGATAGCTGGAACGTGCCTGAACATCCATGAGTGTTGTGTCTGTTGAGCACAGTGGCTCTCCCTGATGATTTTCCCCAGGGACTCATGCTAATACTCCGTCTGCTCCAGCCATGGCATGCAGATGCCATTTAAAAAAAAAAAAATTGCTCTTCTTAACTTACTTTGTTTCATCGATGCCTCCAGCTTTGTCCCCCAAGATAATTTTGACTGTGTAAGTCTCAAAGTAGACAATGTTACTGTTTCAGACTGATTTTAAATCTTCCCTTTAGTGTCAAGTGGTCAGGAAACAAATATTCATCCTGTTGGGAAAAGAAGATGCATTGCTTTCCAGAGGCCACAGAACTTGCATCTAGCCTAGAAAATCCTCAACTTAATGCACTGCAGTTTAGTGACATGTTTATCTACACAAACTCTACTTGCTGATGGTCTCTAAAGGGCTCTGGACTTAAGTTGGCAAGGGAAACTTGGCATGGCAAGCATAGAGGGGTTTTATGTATAGATATGTATTTTATATATTTCTATGTATATATGTATGTGGAATAAAAATTCCACAATCTTAATAGCATTTGTAAGCTCAGGTTTTGGAATATCCAGTCTCTTACAACTCCCTGTTTCTTTTTAACTTGATGTTTCACAATCAGAACAGGAGGGAGCCTGTGCAAGCACATTGCATCAGGAGGCAATGCTGCCATGGGTGACCCAGCCCTTTGCTCCTCACCCAGTAAATCCTCCCAGTATAGAGCTGAGATGCTGCCAGGCAAGGGGACAGGTAATGCTGGCGTGACTCCCATTTTTTGGTATTTTATTACCAAGGTTAACATAGCTGTATATGGGAGTTCAGGAACAAGCAAAATGTCCCATTTCTTAGTCCAAGGTTTTCTGACTGTCTCTTGGTGCTGGAAGGCAGCATCTCTCAAACTGTCTTTTTTTTTTTCAGAACAAGCTATTTAATATTAACGCTGATTACCCAATTGCTCTTTTCAGGGAGAGCAATGGCAACTTTCAGAGCTTTGGGGACTTAATTTTCTTCTGGATTTATGGGCCAGATCTCTCCAGCATGGTTTCTTTTCTCCATCATCTGTATTTTTGCAGAGAACACTTTAAAGATATTTGAGTACAAGCTGTTTCACACCAATCCTTGGCTTTCCCCATGTTTTCTGTTTCCTTGTTAACAGTGTGTTTATGATATTTTTAACATTTTTACAGAAGATCAAGCCAGTCAGGATACAGCTACAATACCCTGGAAAGACAGATGTATTTGACACACTTGACTGTGAACTGTCAGCATCTAGGGGGTGATAGTGGATAAGGTAAGGAAGAGTTGCCTGAAGAGCATTTAGAAAGAGAAAATGAGAGAAATCTCTGTTCTTCCAAGGCATCACTTGAGGAGGATCTACAGCAAATTACCAGCAGACAGTATTTTACCAGCTGTGAACTACAAATGATTTTTATTTAAGTTTGAGCCTACATGTGGAGGTCACTGTGCTAAAGTCCCTCCACCCTTTAGTGCAGCCATTCCCTCAGTACTGTGAGCTGTGCACGAAAATTGAGTCTGCATTTACAGCGAGCGTCGTGGTGTCTCATTAAACCATCAGTGCTTGGAGAAAGTGCTAAACCCTGATGGGTTTTCCACAAGCATCTGCCTGGGAAGAGGGAGAAGTGTCACCAAGTGACATGTCAACAGAGGCCAAGTAGTTTGTGCTCCTCATGCTGCACATCATTTCTTACCCGTGCATACTCTCCTCCCACAGGATGAGAAACGTATGAATCAGTCATACTGCCTGCTCTGTGTCCTATAAATTAGAGAAAGATGCAGCTGGTTTGTCTTTTCATTTTCTGTGCTCTTTAATTGCCTCTTCATTATGTCATCCAGTGTCCCTTTCTCCAGCCTCTTTCATATCCATCTTTGAGAATGATGAGCAGTCAAGTGTGACATGCCCCGAAGGTGACTGTCAAAACACACTGAATTATGCAGTG
Organism: Edolisoma coerulescens; assembly: GCA_013397115.1. NCBI lineage: Eukaryota > Metazoa > Chordata > Aves > Passeriformes > Campephagidae > Edolisoma > Edolisoma coerulescens. The sequence goes on along the minus strand of VWZW01000753.1, from coordinate 730,117 downwards.
GTCAGATATTCCTTTTCTTCATTCTCTTCCTCCTTTAAGTATTGCTGGAAGAAGATTTGCAGTGATCGATTGGGAGGTCAGGATTTCCTTTCAGACTGGGTGGAACACTTTGGATTTTGTATGATTTAAAATGTAAACCTTGGCAAATCTTCCAGTGTGTCGAGGCTCTCCATGCTGTTGGTATGGAGCATCGTGGAGTCTCCTTCTCTGGAGACATTTGAAAGCTGTCTGGATACACAGTCCAGAGTATGGTGCTCTAGGGAACCTGCACGAGCAGGGAGGTTGGACCAGGTCCTTTCCAACCTTACCCATTCTGTGACATAATCCTGGAGTTCTGTGGATCACTCCATATATCCCACCATGAACTCCTGCTTGTTCCCCTCCTTGTGTTCCCAAGTTTTTTTTTCTGACTTAATTAGCTTTCTGATGGCCAAATACTTTCATGTAATGACATCTTCCCAGAGATTAATCTGGTTTTTTCCTCCTTCATTTAAGATGCCTGAGACTAGTGTTGTGCTGGCTTGTGCAGTTCCCATCTCTCCCTGTCTATCACTACCATAAAGCTGTGGTTAAAGAAATCTTTTCTCCCTTAAGGCAAAACAGGAGGAGGTGCATATAGGCTGTGCTGACATTATCTCAGATAGCTGTGCTCGAGCTTGGCGGCAGCTCACAGGGCCAGGTGGCTCCATCCAGCTGTCCCCATCCCCTGTGGAAGCAGCGCTCCAGGGAGCCAACATTCCCATATGGCTGAGCAGCCCTGCCTGGGGACCCCGTGACGTGGGGCGGGCTTGGGGACAGGATGAGAGCCACCTTTCCAGCCCCACAGGGAGGAACACAGGCAGTGCAGGGGGACCCCGAGGCAGTGGTGTCCCCAGGCTGGGGACTGAGCCACGGCTGGGTCCATCCAGCCAGCCCTGGCGGCCGGGCTGTGCTGCTCGGGGAGGAGGAGGCTCTCCAGGGACGTGCCTTTTAAAGCACATTGCAGTCACAAAATTTAATTGACACATTTCAGAGTCTTAAACCTGAAGTGCAGCCTCGGGAAGAGGGAATGCCTTTTAGGCTTCTTTAAAGGATCCGGGATTTTATGTAATAATAACAACAACAACAGCAATAATAATAATAACAACAACTACTTAGCTAGGACCTACACAAAATCATTGATGTTTGCCTTTGCCATCAGCTTAATGTGCATTTTGCTGATGCACAACTCCTGGTTGATACTGTTGCATAAATAAAATAAGCCCTGTTAATTTTAAACTACTTGAGAAACATATACATGCAAAAATGTAGAGCTTACAGAAAAAGGGCAAAATCAGCAGGAAAAGAGAGAGATTATTTTCAACAGTGCCCTTTTAATTAGAGAAATAATTAATTCTTTTCCCTGACATGCACATACAGATTACTCTTTTAAAATATTCCTGCTTGAAATAAAATGACTTAAAGCTACATAGCGGAAGAACAGATCATAAATCTAAAGGAGAAAAATCGGGACTGAGTGTATTTCGAGCACTCCTTTGGAATCCAAAATGGTCACTGGAATGCATGCCATAAAATCTAATGGCAAGGTGAACAAAATACTCCTCGAGACCCGAGTGCTGAGAACAGGCAGAGGCTTCATGCAGGCACCGGGGCCGATGAAGTGGAAAATGGAGTTAATATATTTTGCACATACACAAATCAAACCAACAGTGCTCCTTTCCAGGGGACAAAATGCTTCCTTACCGTTGGTCTAGATGCACTATACTGCCGTAACTTTTTCTGGCCTTATGGACTTTGAAGGTTGCTCGGGAAGGAATCTTGCTTGGAGAGTGGATGTGGAAGTAAGAGATCACTTTAGGAAGGGTGGAAGAAAGGTAGAAGGAGGCACAGGTGGGAGGAGGAGGTGGTGGAAAGCTGGTGATGGTGCAGCACCAGAGCTGGGTTGGACATGGGACCAGCTCTCCTCCACTGGGCAGTGGTCACTGCCCCAAGGCTGTCAGAGTTCGAGAAGAGTTTTGACATTGCTCTCAGGTGGAATTCTTGGGGTTGGGCTGTGCAGGGCCAGCAGCTGGACTTGATGATCCCTGTGGGTCCATTCAGTTTAGGATACTCTGTGATTCCTCAGCCGAGGGAGGTGCCAGCAAGCCTCTGGGGGCCTGTTTCTTTTGGTGGGGGCTGTGGAACATGGGCGGTTTCACTGGAGGGAAGTGAGCTTGTTGTGAGGGCCTGCACTTTGATTGTGGTGATGGGGAAATGACAGAGAAAGGTGGAGAAAAAAGAGGGCAAGACACCAAAGGCTGGTGGAGAGACCAAAGGTGAAGAGAGGGGAGAATAGAAATATGTTTCTGGAGGAATGCAGGCATCCATTGCTTACACCATTTTTTGTAATATTGTCACACAATTCCCTTTATAACTCGCTCAGCCATGCCAGAGAAAGCTGCAGCGTGGCAGCCAAACCCCAGCTTGCTCCCAACCAACATCTCTGTGAGGCAGCCCCAGCGCCTGGAGCTCGGTCTCTCAGCGCCCTGGAAAGCTGCTGAAAGGCGTTGGGCACAGCAGGGAAGCATCTCACTGCTTCCCTGTAATTAGACTTGTGAAAATGCCTCCACGGAGAAGAAAAGCCTAAAGAGCTTGCTCCTGGGTGGGAGATTTCTCCCGAGGGCTGATCCTGCAGGCAGGTAGTGCCAGCCCAGCTCAGGATTTCATTGCTGAGTTGTGCTGCCCAGCCAGGGTTTAATTTCTTATGGCGGTGATTAAGACTACTCATTTAGGGACATAAAAGGAGTTGGCCCTCTAATTGCATGTACAGATGTTTGCAGACATAAAGCAAAATGATGCAGGGAGGCTATAGCATCCTGCTCGCTGTTCCGTACAGGGAGACCCGTGCCAAGATGAGGAATTAGAAGGACAGCATGAAAAATAAACCTAAGGAGCTTTTGTTCACCTGTAAAGGAGATCATACTGGAATGGTCATCAAGGAGAGGTGGAAAGAGAACGTGTTGTGTGTGGGAGGATGGAGTTCATGCTGTCTGTGCCGGGTCGTTTTGCTGCACCCAGTGCAGGCTCTGGGCCACAGTGCAGCCACAAAGACCTCACCAGCCCAATCTCCAGTGGTGCTAATTAAGAGAAAAGAGTTTCTTCCATTTCCTTTTTGACAAAATGATTTCCACACATCACTTCATTCGGTTACTTTTCTCCAGAGACCAGCAAACCAGGGAAATGCTGTTCCCTTTGTCATTGCTATTAATTAAGCCAGGGCTGAGGCACCCTGGTGAACCTCAGGTACCTCTCAATTTGCAGAGGGCTTTGCAGCACTGAGATGAGCTGCAGGGCTGGAGACATGTTTCACCAGGAGCCCCAGAGGTCCACAAAACCCTTGATTACAGAGGGAACTCTGGTTCATCCAAACTCTGGAGGTACAAAGGAGCTGTAATCCTGTATTTCCATCTGCTAGAGTGGTCTAAAAATGACTCCTTTTTCGCCTCTAGTGAACCTCAAGTCTTGTCCTGTTCAGCTGAACGCAGAGAGGACATGGTGTAGTAGGGGACCACAGGGATGCTTCCTGAGAGCTCCACACCAAGTCTGCTCCTTTAGCCTTTTGCCTCAGAATGTGCTGCTGTTCCCTCCTGCCTCTCCTGGTTTTAATGAAGTCCCACATGGCTAAAGAACCTGTCGAAGGCATCTGCAATCCTCCTCTCTGCAGGGGACTCATCTCCTTCAGAGAAAAGTGAGGGGGTTGATCTTGCCCTCCTGTGCTTGTGTGACCTCTCAGCCTACTCTTTGGTGGATTAAAAGGAGCATTTTCTTTCCCTACCCATCTTCTCTGTGGCTTGGATTTGTGATCTGAGGAGGAGAGGTGTGGGCATATACCAAATTTCTTTAGATGGTTGGGATTTGCCCTTCATGTGTATCCAGGGAGGTGCAGCCCATCCTCATTCAGTGCCACTTTTCATCTGTAAGTGCCAGTGCTTCTCCAGGGGCTGCAGTTTTCTGTGGTGAGACCCACCCCTGCATAAGCACCTTTCATCTTCTGTTTAACAGTTCCAGTTTCATTTCTTGCTTGCCCTTGATCAGCACTTGGCACTGACTTTGGTCTGGAGAGGTTGTGTAAGTAAAGGCAGTCACAGCACATGTCATTTGTGGGGATAAATGGTTAAATGTCTTGGGTTCAGCTCATAGCACTGATTTCTTGGGTCTTTCCTTTGTTTGTTTCAGGGCACATCCAAGTTTTGAGGACAGCCAAAGGTGATGGAGATGACACCTTAATTGAAAGGGGTCAGAGTGCTGCATATTTCTCTTGCATTAACATTCTGTGCATATTCCTTTTTAAACCCAAAGGCTCTGTCCACTGCTCCTTGCTGGCCTTCAGAAAGTGAACTCCTGGTAAAGGGCTTAAAAGACAATATTAAAAGGGGAGACAAAAAACTGAAAAGGGGATTACAAATCCAATAAAAATTGCTCTCGAGAGTAGACAGTATCTGCTGGACAGGAAATATATTTGAGTTTCTGACTAGCTGCAAAATACCTCAGCCTCAGAAAGTCCTGAGCAGAGGGTGAGCCTGGTGCTCAGTTAATCATCAAAGACAAGCAGAGGACACTCAGCTTGCACAGGGATCAAGTCTGAAGCCACCTCATGCATATTGCAGTGGCTCTGCCTGTGCGGGTGCTGGAGCGCTGATGGAGCAGCAGCCGCTGCAGAAGAATTTGCCGATGCCTCTTGGTGTGTTCAGGCTGTGCTGCTGGGGATGGATTGCCTGGCTCTGGAAGGTGGCACCCAGCCCACTGTGCACTTAGTCCACCAGATGCTTGGGGTACGTGGTGGTCATGTGGAGATCTTTGGTGGTGTGGGATTTGAAGAGCTCTGAAAATGGACGGTTCTGCGCTGTTGCCCAGTGCATTGGTCTCAACTTTCTTCTGGAGCAGGGGCAAGTTATTTGGGCATTCAGGTGTCAACAGCAGATGCTGCTTCTAAATCCTTCTGCTTTGTGAGGGATTGTTGGCTATTGCACTCATCCTATGCAGATTATCACGTGGGTAATTGAAGATTTTGCATCGGTATCTCCCTCTTCTGGATCTGACCACAGAGGGGAAGGTGTTTTCAATCCCACCAGCAGACAGTGGAGAAGGCAGCAGCTCAGATTCTGCCTGTGCTCCATTCCCTGAACGCTTTTGCGTTGCAGGCTGGAAATGTTTAGGTTGGGCCGGTTCTTTCAGGGGATGCTCTTTGTGCCGGTGCCTTTCATCCGAGCGGCGGAGCGAGCGGGGGTGGGACAGGCAGGATGCTGGCACAACCCCCTCTCTGTGCAGGGCCTATGAAGTGCCTGGTGGAGACTTTGTTGGAGCCTTTCTAAGAGCATCTGCCTCCAGTTGGGGTAATTAGTACTCTCAAGCTGTAGTAGTGAGGATCTCGTTGACGGAATATGAAAGTGAGCAAAATGTCAGTTCAGCACTGTGTGGAGGCCTCACTGACACACAGGCTGCTTCTGAAATTGCTGGCGTTTTTTTCAGTTAATTGCCTTTTTAATCATAGTGAAATTGCTCCTATTTGCATGAATATTCCAACAGCAGGATCGGTTTGCTCTTGTCACAGATACTCACTACATATCACATTCAGTTTTGCTTAATATGCCTCATATTTAGAGGATCAAACTTTTTTACCTCCGTTCTATTCTTTGTTTCCCTCTGGCTGCCACAGGATGGGCAAATATTTTTTGTTTATTTCAAAAGATGTCTTGAAATAAAGAAAATGTCTGGAGAACAGAATAAATAAAATGTCCTGGGAGGCCTTATAGCAAACTTCCCATACCTAAAGGGGGATTACAAGAGAGCAGGAGAGGGACTTACAAGGGCGTGGGGTGATAGGACAAGGGGGAATGGCTCCAAACTGACAGAGGGCAGGGTTAGATTAGATACAAGGAAGGAATTCTTCCCTGTGAGGGTGGTGAGGCCCTCGCACAGGTCGCCCAGGGAAGCTGTGTTTGTCTATCCCTGGAAGTGTTCAAGGCCAGGTTGGACGGGGCTTGGAGCAACCTGGGATAGTGGAAGGTGTCCCTGCTCATGGCAGGGGGCGGGACTGGATGATCTTTAAAGTGCCTTCCAACAGAAACCATTCTATGATTTTTTTAATTATTATGTGTTCTCCTCTGCCCCTTACCTGCTGCCCAGCTCCCTGAAGGCTCCCTCAGAATTGGAAAACAAAATTCCTGGGAGTGGCCCTGCTGTTCACTCAGCCAGCATCAGCATGAAGTGCTCCTGATGTAGTGTAAAATTTAAAACCACGTGCACCTGAACAGTCCTGGCCACTGCCAGCAGCACTCGGGGCTGGTGTAACTGCTGGGCACAGGAACCTCTGTCCTCGGTCGGAAGGTGGCTTGTACAAACCACCCAACAATTCCGTGTTCAGGCTGTTCACAGGACAAGAGGCCACAGATGGGGACAGGCAGCTAAGGGACTGCACAGAGCAGGGAGGCAGTGACCTCAGCAGCCTGGCCAGGGTGGTACCCCAGGTGCAGACCTTGCTTGGGTGGCTGTGCTGATGCAGCAAGAGGAGCTGGCGTGGCCAGGGATGCCCTTTGCCCTGAGCTCTCCCTGCCGGAGCAGAAGGGAGTGCAGCGCTCCAACCTGCACTGGAGATCTGGCTCCATCACTACCCTTGGCTCCTTAGCAGGAGGAGGATCTGCATCCTCCAAGAGGTGTTGGAAACACCCTGTGATGTTGGAGACACGCATGGTGATGAGGATGTCACAGCCCCTCAGATGGATGTGCTCAGGTGTTGGCAGGGGGCAGTGAAAACATTGCTCAGACTTAGCAGCACACGAGGATGGACCCATCCACTTCCAAGGCAGTAAAGCTGTAGGAAACAGGCTGGGCAATCAGTCATCTCCAACTGTCAACTTTTAAGCAGAAAACATTGATTTTAATGGTAATTTCTGCATAAAAATTAATGGCGCTATAAAATCTTAATTTGGAGTTTCAGAACAAATAATGTAATAGTAAAAGGCAGCATCCTGGAGTAATTTGAAAATGAATTAGGCCAGTGGAATGAAACTCTCCCCACTGAGACGCCTTTAATTGATCATCTCCGTAACAGCTAGTTTACAAACATATCATGAGAGCACTTGCTGCCCTGGCACCTTCCAGGCAGCGCATCCAGCATCAGTATGGAAACCAGTTCATCCCTCCGTGTTCCTTCTGGGCCCCAGCGAGGACACGATGGGGAGGAAATAAATCAAGCGCAGTCATGTGGTCGGTACAACATGAGTCTTTGAGGTTTGAGCAGGGGGAAAACACTCTCCCACAAGTAGCAGAAACCACAAATCTAAAATTAGCCAAGCCCTTCAGATTGGCAATAGGCAAGTGGTGGATCCCTGTGGATCCTCTGTGCTGACAGCACTATTAATACATCAGCCAAGGGCTTGGGTGAGGGTGGGGAGAGCTGTGTGTGCGTTGGGAGTAATATGTTTTCGACATCTGGTCTCGTTCATTGGAGCAATACCAGGGGCTGAGCTGTGATACAGGGCAGGAATGCTAGAGACTTCCTCTGAAATGTAAAAAAAAATTTGCTGCTTCTTACTTAATTACAGTCATGCCAGTTGCTATGTTGAAATGCTGCTTTAAAAGCCTTTGTGAGTAATTAGTGTCAAAAATATAAGATCTACAAAGCCATAAACTCACAGCTTGGTAATATTACCAAGTACTAATTAAAAAAAGAAAAAAGAAAAGTCTCTCTTTCATGATAAGATTTCCAGCGTAGCGAAAGATAAAAACGATGCAATTTGCAGATGATAGGAGAGGAAAAAAAGGAAACCTGAGAGAAGGATTGAGGAGAGAAGAAAGTCAATATCAACAAGGCTGTAGATCTCTGAGTGATTTGGTAATGGTAAGGGTAAGGGAAGTGAAATACTGGAGTCTCAAGACAGAAATATAGTCAGGAATGTGTCCTGGAAGCCTCTTCTGCTATGCAACAGAAATAAGGTTGAATATCAGGCACTATGGACAAGAGGGATAAAAATACTGCTGTATTTGAGACTAAACCTGGCATGGCTCTCGGGAGCAATGTCCCAAGTGGCAGAAAAATTAGAGATATCCAATGCAAATCTGCAAGCGTACCGTGGCATCTGGTGAGGGACATGTGACATCCCACCCAAATTCCTCCTGACCAGTCTGCTCCCCTCTCTGGACGGGTGTTACAGAAGCAGATCCAGTCTGGCAGAGGGAAACCAGGCTCACATCCAGCGGATCAGAGAGTTTGGTTATACTGAGAGGAGGTGTTTATCCTTCGGAAAAAAGATTAAGAAGAGACCTCATTAAGGTATAAAGAAAACCCTGCTGGGAATAAAAGATCAAGGCTATTTGGGTTATTGTCAAATACATGTGTCAAGGGACATAAAGCTAGTCTGAAGACAGACCTGAATTCTACGAAACATAAGCTGATTTTTTTTTTTTTTAACAGCTCTTAATAATGCAATTATAATAACAACTTGTGCTTTCCAATTCAGGATCTGAAAGCACTTCACAAACATGAATTAAGCCTTCCAGGACTGTTGCGAGGTACAGCAAATATTCCTCTATTTTACAAACTGAAAAACTGAGGAACAGCATGAGTACAAGGCAGCACAGCATGTGGAGGAGTATGTCTTTATTTTAACCAGGTTGGGCATTGCCTCAGGGCTTTGCTTGCTCACCAGGTGCAGTCCTGTGGCTGTGCAGAACCTGTTTCCTGATGATGCTGTGGAGTTTTTCATTCGGCGCCGCCTTCTCTCTGATCCCTCAGCCTGTGTGGAAATGGTCATTTGTGAATAGGGAAGGAGAGCACTAGAAGGTGGCCACACAGCCACTGATGGCTCACGCTGCTCTGAGATCCCAGGTGTCCCTCGATACCAGTGGATTGAGTTCTCTTGTCCCCAGCCTCCTTAGTGTTTTGGTGTGTACCAGCAGCACCACAGGAACCCGGGGCAGAGGGGCTCCTAAGCCATTTGCATCCAATGTGGTTTGTAAATCCCTGTATTCAGAGTGTCACTGTGCTGTTGAGGGAAGTCCCTCTGGTGCCCACCACCAGATACACAGCTGGGGAGCAGGGGAACCACAGCCTCATCTTTTGAAGTGCTTCTCTAAGGTTACTGTTCTCATTTCCAACTCAACAGAAGCCCCTGCAGGCAGGTGGGCATTTGGGACAGGGAGCTGGGCTGTTTGATTGTACCAGCCATGGGAAGGAAGCTGCCAATGGTTTGGTTGCACATCATGGGCTGTTTCGAATTGTGGACTGCTCCTTTCACCTTGACAATGCTGTTGTGGTGGGACCCTTAGTATGGGTGGCAAGTCAGCAGGAAATAAAATTGTCCTGCCCTTAACAAGCTGGCCTCACCTGACCTTGAAGACATTATTTTGTTTCCTGGATGTTTTAGATTAAGTGGCATTTCAGCTAAAGTAGTTACATATAAATTGGTTGGGATAATGCTTGCTTGAGCTGAACATGCCCAGCCGGTGCCTGTTAACTCCCTGGTTCTGCATCCATTCCTGCCTCTCTCCTTTGTTCACCAGCACAGTTCCCTTTAGATACCATAGATATCTAGATATGTGCATTTGCTCCTTGCTTTTCCTCACTCTCCCCCTCTTTGTAGCATGAGAATACAGAGCAGCCTGCTTCGACAGGTGTACCATGCACAGAGCTTGGGGTCTTGGCTTTGGTGTGCTGTGATGGCACGTGGGTGAGCAGGATCTAGAGTGAGATCAACAGGAGGCAGCTGTGCTTGGGAGGAGACTTTTGCACAAGTCTGTGGCACGTGTTGTTTGTTTCTATACCTCGAGTTCATCCTCTAACTCTGAGATCACATACAGGAATGTTTCTTCAGGTTCCAGAATGAACTTTTTCATGGTTTCTTCTCATCATCCAGAGGACCAAATATCCCTTGGATTTTTCTAAAGGCTGCTTTGCAGGAAAGCATTCCTAGAAAAATTAATCTGCCTCATTGTTATTCATGCCTCAGTGGTGGGGGAATCTTACTTTTCTTCCACCATGCAGCTAATCACTGCATGGGGCTGTGCTCGAGCTTCAGCAGCTCACCGTTGTTTGGTAGAGATTAAAAAATAACAATTGGTCGTGTCATCAAATCAGTGCAGCCAGTGAAATCAAAGCCTCAAACACCATCAAAGGTCTACATGTCTCACAGAGGAAAAAGCCACAAGAGCGACAGTATGGCTGTGCTCCCACTGCTGCTTTGATCCCATTGGTGATGCTGGGGAGGAAGTCGGATTGCAGCATTCCTCCAGTCTGCCTTCTACACTGAGAGATACTGAGTGCATCAATAACAGTAGAAAACAAGGAGGGCGTGTGTTCAGGAGCACGTCAGGCTTTGGGATAAGTGTTTCTAGAGAGTTTGCTGGGAACAGAAATCTAACTGAAATCAATGGCAGCGTATCTGCTGTTTAATGACAAGGCGATACGAGGCAGAACTGGAGTACAGCATGTTCTCACCTGCCTCTGTGCTAAGTGGACAAGCTGCTGCGAGCTGATCCAGCTGGGAAGTGTGCTTGTGAATTACACTCTCTGGAAGAGAGGCTGGGGTCCCACGAGCTAAGCCTGTGTTGGAGTGAAAGGCTGTGACCTCCTGGCTGGTCGGAGCAGCAGAAGGGATGCTGACAACCACTGCTGGTGCGTATCAGTAGCAGACGTGTGTGCAGAAGGAAATAAGGGCTATTTATCTCCTGGATAGATATGGCATTTCCGTGGAAGATGGGGCTGAATTTTCCAGCAGCAGCTCTGCAGTGTCTGTCCTGAGCTGGAGGCAGCTGTTTGTCATCCACACACTTACCTTATCCTGGCACTCGGCGTTTGAGTGATGGCTCTGCTCATCCTTGATGTAGATGTAGGGCTGGGTGTCAATGCACCGTTGAGGGTGAGTTGTGGGAATCTCCAGACTCCCTTGGTCTGACATTATTGCTGTATTAGAAGGGAAAAACAGGATAAAAACCTGCAGCAGCCTCGGTAGAAGGAGCACTTGTCAGTCGCAACGTGTTTGTTATCAGTCTGAGCGTGGAGTCAGCTTAATTTGGGTCACTGCTGCCAGATGGAGGCCGCAGACAGAGACAGGCTGGACTGGATGGTGTCCTGGTGTCGGTGGCTGTGCAGTCTCAACGCTCTCTCTGCACGATATCCTGACTTAGAGGGAACACAGAAGATGATGGTGGAGGTGAAGTGATGCTGCAAGGCTTTGGAGGACACTCCTCTGTAGAGAAAGACTAGGAACAGGCTGAAGGCCTGAGGAGATAGGACTAATTCTGCACCAGCAAGGCCATTTAATGGCTGAGGGTCAGTATTCAGCACTGGGGACATATGGAGAAGGTTCAGTGTCTGAATTAGCGTCCCAGTTAGCTTCAGGTGCAGCCAGTGCTTTCAGGACATCTGTTTGCACAGCTGAGCCAAATTCTGGGAAGATGGGCATCCTGTTTGCCACCAACCTAGACAAACCCTGCTTTGGACCTTGAAAAATTGTCAAGGATTTGGGGTTTTTCTTCTGTAATGCATGCTGGCAAGCTGTGGCAGGAGAAGGTTCTTGAATTCAGGCTGAACTGAACTCTGAATGAATCCATGAGTTGATTTCCTATCCTGTCTCATTTCAGCCTTTGAGTTTTTGAAGGTTCCACACCAGGTGAAGGGCCATTTTCAGTGGTGGTGAGGGATGAGCCGGGACACCGTGTGCCATTGCTAGTATTTAACTGGAGTCCTGCAAGATGAGAGCTCTGATCTCTTGTTCACACAGTTCAGCTGTTGTAGGTTGTCAGGGTGTCAAGGTGACCTCTAAACCAGGGAGGCCACTGGGGCTCTGCAGCTCTGGAGACAGAGACCAGTTGTGTTGCAGGGTGGAGCTGGTTGTCAGTGCTCTCATCCTGCACCCAGGCATCAGCATCTTTGGGAGTTTCAGTAAGCCCAAGACTCTTCAGGAAGGAGAGATGTAATTCATCTGCACAATCCTGCTCTTGGCTGTGCTCTGCTGGCTGCTTTCCCTGCTGAGCTGTCCTACCTGGACCCTCTGATGGAGCACCTACCCTTTCTTTACGACCAGGAGCTCCTTTTTGGCAGCTCTCTTTGCAGCCTGGCTGTCATGGCTCTCAGTCTGCTCATTCTGAAACACCCTTACAATGTTCCTGGACTTCTCTGGGAGAAATTTCCCGTATTTCTCCCCGCACTCAACAGGAATGTCAGCATCCACAGGATTTCTTACAACTCTGAGAATGCCTTCCACCGGGAACCTGCCTGCACCAAAGTACCCTGGCACAGTTTGAGCTGCAGTTTTGTCTGATCCTTTTAAGAGTTGGGAATGGCTGTTTTGATGTCTGATATCTGTGAACATGAAAGGCTCCTTTCCTTCTAACTGTGCACTGGGCAGGGCAATGCCTGTCTCTCCTAATCAAAAATGTAATCAAAGATCTCACTTCTCGTAAAAAATGTATTAAGAGGAAGAAGAAACGACGCAGCAGATTTCTATTGGCTTCACTGCTGGTTTGCTCTGGTTTCTACTTCTGTGCTGCTCCCTCCTGCCTTTCACAAAAGAACCTCCACCTCAACTTTCCCCATGTCTTGGCAAATTTAATTGCAAAATGTTGAGCTTTGAAAACAAAACAAACAAAAAGAAATCATTGTATTTGATTCAAATGAAATATTGATCGTCCTTGAGTTCCCACACCACAGATATTGGCAACATTTTGTCAGCACCAAGAGTGAGTAGAAGGATCACAGCAAGGAAATAAATTTTCCAACTGGAAGGAAAAGAAGCTGAGCCAGGAAAATAGGTGTGCCCAATCACTCCGTGTCCCACAGCTGCATCTTAATAAATGGTCTGTTGTCCTGATGTTAACGTTTCCAGTTTACAGTAAGCAGCATTTCTCTTAAATAAGATAGTGATAAAGTGAAACAAGGGAATAGAGGGGGTGGAGGAGAGATTTGCAAAACATGCTGGAGTGAGAAAGTCGGAACATACCGTGTGTGTCTCGGGAGTGAGAACATATCTCAGTGTGTGAATAAATATATAATGTATAGACATATGCTCTCTCTTCTCAGAAACTCTCCGAGTAGTCCCAGATTTTGCTGCTTTCAGTAGCAAAGAAAAAGTCAGGGGAAAGTTGGAGCTGGTGATTGAGGGTTGGAGGGTGATGGTTTGGATGGAGCATCCTCACTTTCTGAAAAGGAGACTGGTCACAAAGAAGGTCTCAGGCATCACCCAAGCTCTTGTGTGAGGAGCAAGTGGTCTGTCTGGAGAGACACAATGCGCTCAGGTTTGCTCATTTTCATCTTGCAGACAAAGGCTAATGGAGATCAGATTTTCACACAAATTCAGCTGAGGTAAAAGGAGAACGGGAAGAGGAATCAGGAAAGTGTTAGCACAAAGTTATTTGTTAAATGGATTTTTTATTGTTTTCCATGAAGCCTGCACAGAGCTGTTGTCCTTTCTTGAATTCCTCTTCTGGCATTTGTTCCCCTTTTCACTGCCTCCACAATTCTCCCATTCAAGTCGAAAAAGCTACCTCTGAAAGACCAGTGTAACATTAGCAGAAATTACTAGCAGCTAGTGATTTCAATATTCAAATGGACAATATATTTAGTAATAGACTGGGAGTTGCGTAAATAGAGTATGAATGCCTGGTAATGAATCATATCAATAATTTTCACATACAGACTGTGCCTTACATTTCTCAAAGGCCTTTACAAATACCAATTGATTCTCACAGCAGGCCTGCTCAGTGGAGGAGTTGTTATTAGTTCTAGTGGAGGGTGAGGATATTGAGATGCAGAGAAATGATGCTACTTGTGTAGTTCATGCTGGGACTCAAAGTGAGGAATAGGAGGAAGCTCCTGACTCACAGCTCTTAATCATGGGACTACATAGCTCTGTGTGATTTCTTTGGCTTGGCTGGAAGTGGCAGTCCTCATGGGAAGGAGTTTTTGTCAGACCCCAAAGTCTGGGGCTGACGGGATGTGGGTAAAGGCAGGAGTAATTAATACGCAGTGAATGGCAGAACTGGTCTTGATTAAGCTGTGCTTTAAGCTCTCAGTCAGGAGCAGCATCCCTGCCCCACACAGGTCAGGGTTGGAGGTTTTTTGGCCTATGGAAACATGGTTTTCCATGAAGAAAAATGGCAGCTAAGGCAGGCAAACTCCGTAAAGAGAAAGGGGCATCTTGACTCCAGCTGCGCTTTGTAACGCTCACCCATCTCAGTCAGGGAGGGCAATGGCTGAAGAGTACCTGAAATGCTGGAAGTCTCTTTTCTAGGGTAACATCTGACTCAGCACTCACCACCCTGCCCATCCTCTGTTTACTGTTGCCTGTCTTAATTTTGCAGTAAATTGTTGCAGCCCTTAATGTTTCTCCCAGTGACCCCAGGATGCAGTCAGTGATGAGAAGAAAGGCAGGTTAAACAGCACATGCCTCAGACAAGGAAAACATAATTTATCTTTTGCCCTTGTGTTGTACTGAACTCACCAAGGCTGATTCACTGCTCAGGGGAAGAGGACATGCTCTCAACTTGTACAAAACTGTGACGTGGTACTCCCAGCCGTATTTTCAAACACATTGTATTCTAACATTTTACTTGATGTTTTGAGTGACACTGTACACTGAGAAATTGTCTAGAAGCTGGCCACAGTGGCACTTGGCTTTTTATTTTTCTGAGAGGTTACATCATTTCCAACACATCAGCATGTTAAGAGTCCTTTAAATTGGCAGAACAACACGCGCTACATTGCACTTGTCCGTATCGAATTTCTTCTGCTGTAGCATTGCCCAGTGACCCAAATTTCACAGGTCCTCCTGGTCCCTCACAGTTCTCCACACTCCTGAGCCACCCAAGTCATTTTGCCGTCTCACAGGGGGTTTTTGTGCTCTAAATCATCAATCGTTGGGCTGAAACTATCGATTCTTGTCATCATGTTGCCAGCTCTTCTCCACCATCCTCCACGGAGACTGGCAGGGGGCTGAGGGTGGGAGAATCACCCAAGTTCCTCTGCAGCTGAGAGAGACAGAGGAGGAATGGGCAGCCCAAATTGTCTTTCCAGAACTTAATTGCTGAGCCCCAACCCCAGTCTGGCAAACTCTGCCTGCTCTTCATACAGGGACCAGAGGCAGAAGGCTGCAGCCTGGGACCCACAACCCAGAACCAAATTTTCCACCGTGGACTTGCAGCCTTTGGAAAAAGCATTTGTATTTCTCAGGGCTGTCCCAGAGAAACAAATTTTAGCTTTCAATCTTTAAGAACTGTTTTAACAAGCTTATTGAGCAACTTCTTTGTCTTGTCTTCCAGATGAGACTTGGCCACATCTACTCTTTTAAGTCTATTTTTCCCCTCTACCTCCTTATCAACCTATTCAGCATGGAGTTTTACCTTTCCCTGGCCATTTTGTAACCATATTAATACTCTTTTTTAGTGATCTAAATAATATTTGTAGTTTCATTAACTCTTTCAGAGAAGAATCTGTGTATTAGTGTCAAAAAGGCTTTCTTCTACACATAAACTATGCTCTTTCAGCCAGATTATGTTATATTCCTCTAGGCTCTACCTCAGGTATTTTGTTCCATGAACTGAGTCTAGCATGTTTAGGGAATAGATTTTTTTTTCCTTTTCCCTTCTTAAGAAAAAGAAAGAAAAAGGAAAACATAGCAACGACAGCATGGCAACAGCAGCTGCAGCACAAAGGAGAAATAGGCAAACAGACTTCCGAAACATGTATTCACTGGTAAGCTATTTTTACTGGTTGGTGAGTGAGTATGTGGGGGTATTATAACAAAATAAGTGAGAAAATAGCTTACAAATAATTCATAAGTAACTTTAGATGAGAACACATCTTAATGACTTCATCCTCCCAGCTAGCCCTCATGCTGTATGAATCTCCACATGTACAGCCTTAAAGGTCACCTCTGATCTGTGCTATTTATACATTGCAGATTTGTACATGGGCACATATATAACATTCCATACAAAAAATAATGTCAGTGGAGCATTAAGGTTAAATAACTGGGCACTATAAAGTAAAGAATTGTGCCTTCCTGCACAGCAACTTAAGGATAAATTCGTGTTATTGCATCCTCCTCTGCCTTTGCCCCAGGGAGCAGAGATTTCCCAGCTGTGTGGGTGCAGAGAGGCCCCACAGCCTGGGTGTTTTGGGGGGACTTGCAGGAGCTGTCCATGGCTCCTGCCTCTGCTGCCAACCTGCTTTGTGCCCCTGGGCACTTTTCATTGCTTCTTTGGGACCCTCTTTCCCCATTCCCCTTTTGTCTGAAGCACACAGGCAGGAACCTCCAGCACAGAAACACTTACATTTGCATCTTTGGGCAGAGCTCAGCCACATTTGGGACCATGTATGTGCTGAAAAGTGACAAAATAATAAAGAATAGCATCTTCCTTTACCAGCCTGATCTAGTGGACAGCATCCCACTTGAGTTGGAACAACGTGATCTTCAAGGTCCTTTCCAACCCAAACTATTCTGTGATTCTATGAAATCTTCTGCTTCACCATCCTCTCCCCCAAATGCCCCACTCTCACTGCAGGCCAGTGAACTGTGGGAAATCTTTAGCTAAATTAAAAAAAAATTCATTGAGAGCTTGAGAGAAACAGCCTCCAAAGTGTTGAACTCCTTTACAGTTACAGCCTGCTCTGTTGTGCTGTGTGAGCCCTTTTTTCCTGTTCAGTTGTGATCCATGGGAGACTGAAAGTAAACACAGTCTCTTAAGTCTCCTCCACAATCCCAATGCTTTTACTGGCATGGAGAGGGGCCCGGCTCGGCCCTCTGCAGCCAAAACTAGATTCGTTTATCTTTAGAAACAACACAAATCTGTTTTCCTGGTTAAATAAAGTCATTTGCGGGGTTCTGTTGTGGGAAGGATGTGTCAGCTCGTCCTGAATGGAGCAGTCATGGGGATGAATGGGTTGGTTGTTGGGCTGGAACAGCCCTGTGCACACTGAAGGGCTCTTCCCGAGGCAGGCTGAGCCCTGGCTGGGACTGTGCCCGGGGGATGCTGCAGGTGCCTGGGCATCACTGCCGGCTTTATTGTGGGCATCCCCTCCCCGCACCGTGCCACCGAGTTTGGGATTGATTATTGCAGAATTGAATCCCACTTCTCGCACATTCCCTTCAGCCCTGTGGTTTGGGAAGGCTCTGGTTTCTGCAGCACAGGAGGCAAGCAAGACTCGAGCTCCGAGTCCTTTGCGTGGCTCTGTGTTGCCTTGCTGGTGTAGGAAGCCCATTTCTTGTCTGTCAGTCTCAGGCCATGCTGGTGTTTCCCTGCCCTTCAGAGGTGTGACAAGCAATGGCTAAATAATGTTTTTCAATTCTCCTCACTGCTGTAGAGTTACTTGTTCTAGAAATTTTGGTGTGTAACTGGTAGGAAAAAAGGTTGGTGATGTTCTCCAGAGGACATCAGGAATGAGGAAGCAGCAGCTAAAGTGGTTTGGTTCCCTCTGAGGTTTTTTTTCAAATGTAGTTGAAAACAAGCAAGTGAAATGAGATGCTTAGGAGCACTTTGTTTGTGAGGTTCTTTCTGGTTTTAAATTACTTCGTTTAAACATCTTTGTCCGTGAAACCTCTGAGGGAGCTCATCCACTTGTTTCCTCATCTGCATCTTCTGCTTTCTGTCTGGTTCTTGCACAAGAAAGAATGTTAAGTACCTCGTGCACATCTGTATATACAGAAATAAATGTAATTGAGTTGTAAAATAGTCTGGTTGAGCAGGACAAGGTCAGTGATCTCAAATAATCCCGACACCTGAGTCAGGACCTGCTCTGTGTTACAGTTCAGTGTTTGCTGAGGTCTTTTCCTGTGGCCTTCTGTAACATCTGAATATATATTAGTGCTGTTTCTACAATGTATTTAGAGCACAGCCTAGATTTGAGGCATTTGAAGAAATACTTCTTGACTCTTTTGCTGTTTTGTTTGTATTTTTTGCTTGTGAAAACAATTCTCAAGAGCATTGTTAGGTGGGTCAGAGCAGGAACACCTCTGGGTGCGCTGGGGAATGTGTGAAAACAGGTTTTGAGGGCTTTTATTTTCACACCATGTTTCAGCTCTGTAGTGATAAATGTTTTCTGGAGTACAAACCTGAAGTCCCTCCCCTTGCAGGTGTCACTCATTGAAATGTAGAAAGAGGGTTTTTCTAATTTCAGGGTTTTGCTAGCAGTCAGGTTGTGTCACTCTTAGCCGGTGACAGGTCTGATCAGCAGCATGGCAAGCAGCACAAAGTGGGAACTGCTGTTTATTTTAGCAGCTGATGGCACTAGACAGGTAGGATTAGTGCAGCACATATGGCAGAGAGGAAAGGTAATGGCACAGCATGGGAAAAAATGAGGGAGGAACAGATCTTTTAGGCAATTCTGTATTGGCAATTGACCTACAACTCCAAACAAGCCCAATATACACTACCAGAATTTTTACCATACCCTCTGGGCTGTGTGCTGGGTAATTCCCATGTCCTTCAGCAGGTGGGATAAATGCTGCTGAGTGTAGACATCTGGGGGAGAAGCATTTGGAGTCCCCTGAAAATCATCTTAATTCAGGACAATATTTTAACCTTGCAGGTGTGGGGAAAGAAAATATGTGTTCCCATTTCCTGCAGGCAGAACCAGCCCCTGCACACACACCTGGGTCTAAAACCCCAACGAGTATGTGCTCCTTTCAGCCAGACCCAGAGCATCCTGTGGGATGAGAGGATGTCACAGTGGCTTTGTTGCTGCAGCGTTACAACCACAGACAGCCCCATTACTTCAAATGGGCCTCAGCCAGTTCATTCATATTTGATTTAAGAACTTTTTGAAAGATAGGCATATAGAGCTAAGAGCTGGCTCCAGCCTTAGTTATTTACATCAGGATGGGGGTGATAAAATCTTTTATTAGTGTCAGTGTTTAAATATTTTTGCTCTCTATTCCAATATTGTGGCAAGAAGGAGCCATATGTGTTCCTAGAAAGAGAGCCTGGTGCAGCCGTTAATCAGGAAAGGATCTATTAATGTATTAGCATTCAGAATAATGAGCTAAACCAGCATGCATTGCAGAGACTAACACATATCTTCAGTCTGCAGTTTTCAAGTGTTTGGAAAATGTTGTGTTCCTCCATCTTTCTAAATCGGGTGTTCTGCCAAAAGAAGTTCTCTGCTGTTGTTAATTTTAGAAAGGTTAAATCTATTTACAAAAGCAAACATAGCATGGAGTGCTGAAAACCAGGAGGATGTGGGCACTAACAGGCTCCCAGGCTCTAGAGTTCACAGCAGGAGTTTACTTGGCAAGGAAACTTGTAGCCTTGTCCTTTCCTTCCCTTAATTCTATGCTGAGTAGGGGACAAGATATGAAGTCCAAGCTCCACACCAGCTCCCCTTTCTCCAGAAAGCCCCTGCACCACCTTTCTCCAGAAAGCACTGGGCAATGTGTGTGTATCTCTACTAGCAGATCACTACTGGGCTTTAGGGAAGCTTGCCGAAAGACTTGGCACAGGAAAAGGGCAAATTTTGAAGAGCTCCAGAGTGGGAGAGATTGCTGGTTGAGCAGCTTGCATGCCTCGAGGTCATTGCTAATGAGCAGCATCTTGCCTAGAGAAGTGAACATTTCATTTTAGTGCTGCTATGAAAAGCAGCCGTGCTGTCTCCCCTTTGCATCCCACGCTACTGCCCGCCTTGCTGTGGCATCTGGAGCAGGCTGCACCAGGAAGGGAAGGAAGCCCTCTTAAAGGATGTGGAAGGATGCTGAAGTGGTAGCGGAGCTCAGATGAGAGAAGCTGGAGCATGACAGCTGCTACCGGATCATGCAAAAAGCCTGCCAGCAAAAATGCATCAATTTGTGTGATATCCGGGTGTCTTGTCTCCTGTTTTCATAATTGCATACATGGTGTCTGCATAAATCTCTTCCCCCCCCCTGCACTTACAGCAAAAGGAGCTGACTGGCGGATGGCAGCACATCAGTGGGAGAACACCAGCAGGAAGAGACAACCAGTCAGATGTGTGTCAGATGGGGAGGCCCAGGGCCCCAGGCAGATTCCTCGGAGGTTGCTCGAACATGGTGCGCTCGCTAAGCACAAAACCTCTCCTTTTCCCTTCGGGGGGAGGAGCATGTTCATCCAGACATGAGAACCAGCAGTGCTGTCTTGCCGTGTTCTTCAGGAGGTTAGTGCCAAATGACAGCACAGGCGGCAGCAGCAGGAGCTTTCAGCAAATGCGTCGTGGCCCAAAGGGCTGAGTGTCCCCCCAAGGGGTACAGTAGAATTTCTCCTGCTGTTTCAGTGAATAATGAAATCTTCCTATTTATTCACTCCTTAGCTGCAACCTCTGTCTCTTGAGCCGTGGGCTTTCTTCTTACGGTGAGATCAGACCTGCTCAAGGAGAGAGGAGTCCTATGTCTCTTTGTTTCATGTTGGGTTTTACCATTAAAAGGCCGTTTCAAGAAAGCTGTATATACCCAGCCTGCACAGGCCATGTGACTGGCTTCCTTACTATCTTGTTCTTCAAGGTTTCCTACCTGGACTACAAGTCTGGTTGAGTAACTCCAGAAACAGAATTACTGGTAACCATCAGCTCCATGAACTCAGAAGTCTTTGAAGTTGAGAAAGAAATGCTGACATGTAAAAAATAATAACATTTTCTTCTCAGTATAAACTTCTACTTGTGGCTGTAGATGCAGTCTGAGAAATGTGCTTCCCCACAGCGGGATTGTGAGCTGTTAAGAGTTAAAACTCCTTCTTGAGGACACAAGAAAATCATTTTGCATGTTCAGAATCAACTTCCTTCTTTGGCTTTCTGGGTACTGACAACTCAGGCTTACTTTGGTCCTGCTGACAGTCGTGCTGATGACAGCGATTTCAAATGAAGAAAAACGAAGAAAATGTGAGCCAGCAAAAAAAAGCGAGAGCGGCGAAAGCACCTCCCTCAACTCATGCTAACATTGTGACATTTGGTTATTGATGTTGCAACGGCCACTAATGTTATTCCCAGAGCCAACACTTAAATTCCACTTTGGTAGATCATAACTGTAAGCAAGTCACACGGTCCCACAGGACGGGGTAATTATTGACCAATTCTTCTTGCTCTTAGATGAGCGGTGGCTTTGGCCTGCGCAGCACTGGCTGCGATGCAGAGCGCTGGCTCTGCGCAGAGGTGGCTAATACGTGTCACCAATTTCATTGATGTAAGGCTTGAACCTGCATTTTAGCCCAGGGGTGTCAGACTACAACAAACAAGAGCTAGGAGAGAGTAATGAATAAACATGGTGAGAATTTCAGCTGTAATCTGCCATCAGGTCCATCTGTTACTTCTTCCCCCACAAGCCTTGCAAACTCAATGAGCCGGGAACGGGCATGCTCCATATACTGTCCCATCCCTCAGCCACAGAGCTAAGGTCTAATTGTCTGCTTGTCCTTAAGTTTATCACTTACAGTCCCTTGAGCCATTACTGGTCACAGGATCTTGTTCAGTTCTTTAGCCTTCCATCCACCCCGCTTATGCAAGACTTCCAGAAGGATACCAAAAAGAGGATGAGGACAAATGTGTTAATCACATGATGGCATCTGCAGCGTGGCAGAGTAGCAGTCACTCCAGATGTGTCTCCCAGGCGTGTGTCCTCTGCTCATTTAAGCATTCCCAGCCCAGGCACTCTCCCCAGCTCCCAAACTCAGGGGTTCACTTCCAGTTGGCAGCTGGTGAGTCCTGAAGTCTGTGTGACCTATTTTCACTCTGTGTCACATGCAGGCACTTCAGTGTGGAGTCCTGGGTTTTTCTGCTGATTTGCTCTAATCCAGAGACAGGAAAGCAGAGGCTTGAACGGCGCATGTCTGGTGTGACTCAGTGAGGGATGAAGGCTCCAGCAAGCTTTCCCTGTTGGGGGGGAGTGGTTTTCTCTGGGGAGGGGGTGCCTATCTCCCAGGCAATGCCGCAGCTTCAAAAATTGCCATCAAAATTCTCCATGGTTCCAGACGTCTCTCACTGATGCAGGGTTTGGCAAACTTTGCTGCTCGTGTTCTCTTACAGACCTCCTGCTCCGGGCTGCAGTTTGCAAGTGGAGTATCTCCCTGCCTTGGGAACAGGCCGTCTTAATTACAGCCCTCACAGATGATGGGTTTTTTTGCATTTCTCCCACAGGTGCTTCCTTCTCATGTTCCAGAAACTCCATGTTCTTGGTTTACTGCTCCTCTGTTCCTTCCAGCTCGGAGAGCTTCCAGCAAGGGAGATGGAGAGGAATGTGATAAGCAGCTTGGCTGGTTAATGAGCTCCCTGTCTAACTGAGGGATTCTTGTGTGCTGGGTTCACTTGCCAGTCCCTGGTATCTCCCTCAAGTTGTCTGTCTTCTTCTGGCTCTCCTGGGAGAGCGGTTTGGAACCTGGTTTGAGATGCACCTACTTTTCTCTTTGTGCGAAACCATATTCACCGGGGTCAGGTGCAGACCAGAAACTGCCTCTGGATGGCAGGGCTGGAGAGCTACATGAGCCCGAAATTTGGCTGGGAAAAACAGGACTTAAAAAACACCCAGTCCCTCTCATTCCCAGCAACAACTGCAGAGTCACTGCAGAGAAAGTAACGGGAGATTTTTCTCTCCCTAATTTATGTCTCTCCCGCATATGGCTTCTACGGAGTCGCTGATGTTACAGACAGATGGGTTGGCATTTTAGTAGACAGAACACATGGGCTAGATGTTGTTAATGCTTGTTAGCTACTCACTCTGCAGCTTGACCAGTCCAACACGGTCACCTCGCAGATGGTTGGGAAGCTGCGGCCAGGGTGCTGGAGCGGTCCAGCCCTGCTGCGCGTGGTGTGACAGCAGTTGGGATAACACGGGTTTGGCTGCTCATTCCAAAGGGATTTGTTGTAGGTCAGAGATAGCCATGGCTGGGGGATTGGTACAGCTTCGCCGTGTATCAAGGAGAGACTCTGATTTGTAAAGATCCTGAGATTTTATGGAGGTATTGGCTTTAAAGGCTTAATGTCGTAGTTTGGGTTTTCATATGGAATGAGGTTGGAAAAATTCTGTGAGCCCTGTGCCTTCTTCCCATCTCTTCTCCTTCATGCTTGGTGTTTATAAGCATATTTGGCTGGTGAACACTATTTAGCAGATCTGAGTCTGTTAAAAACTTGTAATTTATGACCTCAAGCTCCAACTACAGCTGGCTGCCAGTATTAGTTTAGAGTGACATCCCATGTGATTTTCCATTCTCTATGATGTGAGTAGTCTGCTGTGATTTACTCTCACCAGCCACGTGTTCAGTGGAACCATTTTTAGGTATCACCTCAGCAAATCTCCACAGGGTGAGTCTCCTTGGTGGCTGGTTTGGAGATCCCATCAGAATCCATGGATACAAAAGTAGATGCTATGGGTGAATCATTTACATTGTCATCTTCCCTCTTTGACAATGTTCAATTTGCAGCCATAATGATGGGAGCCTGAATGAATCCTACAGATGAGACGGAGAATTTTAGTTTCAGCGCTTGTTCTCTAAAAACTCTCAAAGCACTTTTGGAAAATGCATGGGTATTAATCCACACTGAGCAGTAGTTCTTCAAACCTATGATTTAAATTGGATATATTTGTCTCTGTCTGTCCTGAACTGTTCAGTAACATTAATGCACCCTGATAATAGCTGTCACATTTTACCCCGGGGGTTGTTCCTCAGTGATAGGTGAAATCACAGCAGTTCAAAGACCTGTCTTCCAGGATGAAAAGCTCTATAGGAATATTCAGATATAAAATAGTAATAGTATGAATCAAAAAATATGCTTCCCTTATTTTAAAGCCTTTGATCTTATTTTTATGGCATCGCATTTGACAGTCTAAAGGGCATTAACCTGTAGGAGAAACCTTTTGAAAGAAGGTGCTGACTCGCCCTCTGCTGCACAGAGCTCCGTCCCCAGGATTAACACCAGCAGGTTTCCCCCGTGGAGAGGGGTGCAGCCCTTCAGCACACGTCCCTGCTCTTTTTCATGTTTCATTTTTGACATGAGGTGCAGGAGAGCTCACCTAGATCAAAACAGGGAGCCGTGGGGAGAAGCTGGCGCCGCACACCCCGCTCTGCGTTCCTTTGCTGTGGAGCTGGTGCAGCACCCAGGGCCCCGTCACTGCTGCCACTCGTGTACACAGTGCCTGGGTGGTGTTTCTGATTAAGATGGAAGTATATGAGCTGACCTCTTGTTCCAGAGACATTCTGGGGTTGTGGTTCATCTCAGCGTTGAATAATAAGAAAGAGAAAGGAAATGCTTGCTATAAATCTCAGTGCACACAGGGCTGTTTCTCACTTACCCCATCCCAGCATTCAATTTTCTTCTTGGCATTGCCAGGCATTTGCTTTTCTTTGCTCAGCAGCTAAAAGCAGCTTTTTCATTACGTTTTCTGGAAGGCCCTTTCCAGGCATCCATCCCTGTCTGCCTCGTAAATTCACTTTATATACCAAGCTGGTGACACGGAGGTCAGAGGTCTTGGCGAGAAACAATTATTATAAAGAAGTGCTCTTCTTCTTTGAGTTACGATGAGGATATTAAAGGGGGGGAAATTTTGCTGCAGACAGGGAATGGTCATTTGTGAAAGGGAGGTGGCTTGATTGATTAAGTGCTGCACATCCTGCGGGAGCCACAACGGGCAGGCGTCCTGTCAGGCCAGCTGGAACCTGCCAGTTACCATGAAAAAAAGAAGGAAACCAGTAAACAGTTTGTTAAATAACCTCATAAATATTTCCAGCCATAAGCACATCTTGTGGTTCAATTTTGTGTTGGTTTTTTTTTTTTTCCCCCTTAATATTTCCCTAATTTTAAATGAACGGCCTGTAATTAAAGTGATTTAGAGGCTACCTGGGGACCTGGTATTTGAACAGTGCATGATGCTTAGGAGAGATTGATTGGTGAGGCATAACTCAATTGGGGTATTTTGATAATGATATCATCACCCAAGAGAGCCAAGTTTGAGCAATTAAATCTCAAAACCTCGTGTTTGGGTTGTTATAACTTCAGCAGGCAGTTTCTGCATGTGCACACACACACACACACATATTTTCCTGGGTTTTTTTCTGGGCATTCCAGTTTTTTGGCTGGCTCTGCGCATGGTGGGCTGCCCTGCATCCGTCTGTCTCTCTGTCTGTCTGTCTGAGGTGATCTGAAGTGGTGATTTATGAGCTCTGCAGACCCGGAGAGAGGGTGCCAGCCCACTCAGCATCACTGCTTCCCCCCCTCAACATCTGCACGTGGACAAGGTGGCCTTTGACATTTAGAAAAATCTCAGCATCTGAAGCAAGAGGCAGAAACAAAAGGGTTTTCTCATTTAAAGGTCAGAGCCAGCAGCTTCTTAAAGGAAATTTTCAAATAAGTTTGTTGGACTGTGGCAGGGTTTGTGTGTGTTAGTGGGTGCTGAGGGAGGCCGTGGGGAAGCTGTCAGGGAGTTGAGGGGGTTTCAGGACCAGCAGTGTGCCCAAGGCTCCGAGGCACACATGGTTATAGAGCTTTCGGGAGGTGATCGGGTGGAACAGCTGACCCTGAGGGCTTCTGCTGACACGTGAAGGCTTTGGGAAGAGGGAGTGACTGCCCCACGTGAAGAGGAGGTCTGAGGGATTCATGTGATGAAGGCAAATTGCCGAAGGGGTCGATCTGGTGGGGAGATGTGCATAACCCACATTGGAGTGGACAGCACAGCGCTCTTGAGGGTAGGGTGGGGAACACCACAAGGAGAAGGGAAAGGGCAGTGAGAAGTGGGGCACAGAGGCCACAGCATGGCCCATAGTGCTGAAGCAGCCTGCCCAGGGCAGGGAGAAGCTCTGTGTGGAGTGTTGGGTGTGAAGCCGTGGTGCCCCTTCCCTCGGCGCACGCGGGGCTGGTTGCTGTGTGTGCTCAGAGCCGGCGTCCATGGGGACACAGCATGGACAGTGATTTATGGAAGGAGCAGAGCAGATGAGATGGGGCCTTCGAGATACATTCACTGTGTAAATGTCACTGGGCAATGATTCACTTGCTGCTTTTGACCCCTAATACATTTTAGCCTTGGAAAGCGCTGTCTACCATAGAGCGTGGCCAAGCGGCATCTGCAAAGCAAAGGTTTGTCACCACGCCAAGGGGTGGCTCTGGCAGCCCTGCCAAAGCCCAGGACTTCATCCTTCCGCACACTGTGGAGGTGTTTGAACCTCCTTTGTTCCCAAGCTGAGACACAACTGTCGCGCCTGCTGTGCCTGGCACAAAGCTCCACCATCCCTGTTGTCAGCTTGCCAAAACCCATTCAGGAGCTCCACCTGCGGCACTGGAGGTGTGTGTTTGAAGTTGCAGGAACACATGTCCTGCATGGATTGCATCCCCAAAGGCAGTTGTGCTTTCTCAGTGTGGAAATCAGAAGTAGAAAATCCTCACTTCATGTTGAAATCTCAAGTGGTATAGAATGCTGAAGCCCTCTTCCCTCTGTTTCTGCATTTCTCCTCCATACTTCCTCATGATATCACATCCCCACGTCAGGTCTCTCCTTGGGGCATGCAGCCACCCTTTTTTCTGTCTTATTCCAGTGTCTGAAGGTCTACATGACCTTGGGTCTTACACTCAACCTGTATTTTTCAAGAAGTGAAAAATTTTTTGTGTGATTAAAGTCACGCTGCATGCCAGTTTGTAGATGGCACTTTTGGAGCCATTGTTTTTAGCTACCAAAATACGTCAGAGAGAAGAGGAAAGGGGTATAAACCTGAGTGTATCGAGGTGAGAGTGCACTTCTGAACCATACCAGGGTAGCTTGTGAGTGACTAAAGGAGATGCTGTCACACTTTTCACATAGCTGCCCCTCAGCTGCTGGAAGGAGCAGAGAAGGAAGTGCTGGGTCTTGGCTTTCAGGAAAGGCTTGTGTGCAACGGGAACACGGGTGCAAAGAGCCATGCCAGCAGGACCAGTGCAGACAGAAGTCCTGGACATGTTACACTGAAGTGGCACTAGTTGAGAAAGCTTGTTGCAGTCCGTATGTAGGAGTTTTATGAGCCCAGTTCATCCAGCTGCAGGTCCATCTCCCAACAGGGACATTTGGGAATGCCTATTGCTCCTCCCCATCATCTGCATTGTCTGCTCCTTATTTGTCAGAGAGAAGAACCCACTTTTCTACCACGTTGGTGGTTATTTGAGAGACTTTTACCTGCATATCTGAACTATAAAGCCTTGAATAATTTACCGGTTTCCAGGTTTAAGGGGAAGATTTATGATGTTTCCTTCTGGCAGGCGGCTGCTGATCTTGATTCCCCTGAAGAAACAGTTGTGCTAACAGCTCCTTTCTTGGAGCAGCTCCTCCAAGTTCCTGTTGTTCTGGGCTAAATAGACCAGTGTTGATGTGGTTTACAACATAGAGAGGTCTGCCCCCTGATCTGGTTGCTGTGGGGTAGCACAGCCTGCAAGGAGACAAACAGGGTGTCACCCTTCAAATCTACAGCCAGAGTCGCATCCCCCCCACCCCAGCAGAGCTGGGTGTGCAGTAACACTGGGCAAAGAGTGATTTCCTTTGCTTTTCTAGAAAAGGTCCCCATGGTCCTTAAATCAGACTGACCTGGCAACGGAGCTTAGGAAAAGCTGAAATCTTTCCTTTTGCAAGTATTTGAGATCTGAATAAAACATAACAGAGACCTGAATCTCAGTAGTTTAGTGAGCCAGACAGACTTTTTCCATGAATTAGAAGAAACCAATATAGGGCTATGTACAGAGTACCTGAGAGATGGTGTTCTCATAGTGCTTAGCTTCAGCATCCCAGGCTGCTCTGTGCTTATGGAAACTGAGGCTGAGGAGGGAATGTTTACATCTCTAGTGAAGCACTGCACTTGTCTGGCTCAGCACAGAGGGGAAGGGGGAGTGAAGTGTGGTGGTGGTCCCCAAAGTGTCCTCTAGCATTGTCTCCTCTGTGCATTGACTCTGGGGTGGATGGGGCTACTCACAGGTCCAGCTTTTCCTTTGATCCTGTGTTTAACTCTAAAGGTTGATACTTTTTCTTTCACCTCTCTCTTTAAGAGCAACAACACACTACAGCAGTGATGTCAGTAGTGTTGGGCACAGAGCAGTTAGGGCTGGGTTTGAGTGTGCTCTGGTGTCTCTCATCCCATTCCCACTGGATCAGTGACACTTGTTTATGCTCCTCTCAGCTTTGCATTTTATTCCTAGATGGGCTGGGGTGGCTTTTGGCTTCATCTAAACTTGGAATTTTAGGGAATGCATCAGCAGAGTGAATGGTGATTGTGCTACATGGAGTGTGCTGTGAATAGTTGATTTGTGCTGGCCACCTGCAAGTTCTTGTCAGAAGGAGTTGTGTCCAGGAGTTTGCCTTTGAGGGTTGAGACTTTTTTGTAATGAAAAAAAAATTGATTAAAAACAGGTGGAGGGAATCCTAGCTATGAATGGTGTGTGACTCGAGTGCCCTTGCAGCTTTGAACCACTGGAAATTTCACGTTTCTTACTTTCATAAATCCAGTTTTTAGAGCTGGAGTCACAGGCATGCTCTGCATTGATCCAGAATGGTGTGAAACACCAGACCCTGCAGCATTCACTCGCAGAGCATCCCCTCCATGTGCTCCCCCTCAGTGTTCCTGCACACCCCTGTGCATCCCCCTGCCTTGCCATGATCCCCTGCTCGCTCCTGTTCCTGCCCTGGGCACTTCCCTCTCTGCCAGCGAGTGCACCAGGCAGGGTGCAGGCTGCCTTTTGAAAAGAGATCCTGTGAATTAATGGGAACATATTGCTATTATTTCATATAATCACTTTATTTGTAAAGCACAGGCTGCAGAGGTACTCCCGCTGCTGAACCCAGAGCAGCAAATCTATCTATATATCCCAGTCTATACTACATTATGAACAGATGGGTGAAGAAAAAAAGCAATAAAAACAAATAATAAGAAAAGTAACAATGATAGCAATTTTAAAACACTCCTAGGGAAAAAAAGAAAAAAAAAAGTTTCTCCATTTTTTTAAAAGCAGTGTGAGATTGAATGAGCTGCACTGCAAGTGCATCCATCCTCTAAGTTCACATGTAAACATCTCCCGGCAGAGGAAGAATTGCTTTTTTTCCAAGTGGCTGCCTTCTCGCCTCGTGCCTGTTACAGAAGCAATCATAAGAAACCTGGGTGAGATGTCTGGGGTTTGTAAGCATTTGGGGGTTTTCTTTGATTTTGCGGAGTTCCTGGGGAGACGGAGGCCGTGGGGGTGAGAGGAGGGATGGTGCCTCCCTTGACAGCTGAGAAAACTCCATGGGAAATAGCAGTTTTCTCAGGAGCACGTATTTGTCCACATAACTTTCTCTGAACATTATTCTTCTGCCTCTGCTGCAGGAGGAAACTTTGGTTATGAAGAATAGTGGAGAGAAACTACCATTAATCTCATAAAAAAAGAGAAGATATTCAAATGTAGCCTTCACCCACGACACCAGTGAGCTCAAAGTAGAGGAAATTTAAAACATTTATGTTGCTCCGTTTCTGAGGTCATAAAACACAAGCAAATGGTCTGGCACTGGATGCAAAATTTCTTAAGGAATTTACTTTAATTAATTAAACTAGTAAACCAATTAATGGATTTGCTTGTAAATTCTTAGAAAATTAATTCTGTGCCCAAAGAGTGTTTTAAATCTGCGAGGGAGGCTGTGTATTTCATACAGAGCTTGAATTCCCATTTCAGATGAATCCAGCTCAGCGCTGGGAGAGCTGGAGACACAAGCGATGCATTCATAATACTCGGACCTTCCTCCAAACCTGGCACTTCCCATCAGCTGAATCCAGGGAGGATTTGCAAAATAAAACCTGTGCTGCTGCCACAGCACCCAGCCCCTGTGCCTGCTGCTCTGCTGCAGCCTCACATGGCACCTCTGGCTTTACGTGGGATGGGGATTTACGTCCTTCCCGATGCCTCCAACTGGCTCCTTCATCTGCCATCGCCTCCCTCTTTGGTCTGTGCACCCTCAGTGGTACCTCAGGTGCACAGGAGGCATCAGGTAGCTCCAGTAAGCAGCAGGTCAAAGCACAGGATTTGCTGAAAAACAGCCCAGCCAAAATGAAGATTTAAACAAAAGCTAATTCACTTTCCCAAGTGGAAACCTTGTTTCGATTCCTTGCCTGGGTCAGGGTTGGCAGGAGCATCCTCTGTACCTTGCACTCCTCACAATCCAAAGGGTCCCAAACATGGAAAATTCATAATCAAATGTGTCCAGGCTCCTGAGGACCTGAAATCAGAAGGAAGCAGGTTCCCTGGGGCTCTCAGCATGTAAAGCCATGTTCTTCCCTCACGTGGCAATCCTCCGCTTTGGGTCTTGGCATCCTTTGGTTGAGCAGGGGGCTGCCAGCCGTGCCTGGCACCACCTGTGCTGTCCCACCTCGGCTCCGACAGGAAGCAGACCTGCAAAGCAATTAGGAATGGGAGTATTTTGAAGAGGAAAGTGGCAGGGGAAAAAAAATTAGCATTTGCACTGTGATGTTTTTGCTGTTTATTAATAAACAAGCTGCTCTTGTGCCTCTGGGGACAGGAGAGGCTTCAAGCATTCCTTCTTTCTCTTGCATTTAGCTTTTTTTTTGCTTGTTTTATATGTTACAGGAGATTTGTAATGTCTTCCCACATGTTGAGTTTCCTTATTTTCTTGAGAGCATCTCTGGAATAATTCCTCCGGAGGTTTCAGCTGTGTGCTGCCAGGCTGATTTAAACACTTTAGGGATGCAGGGTGGATCAGTACTCATTGGGAAGGAGTTATGTTAATTAGGAACAGGTCTGCTTCTTCCTACAGAAGTGGCGTGACTTCAGGAATGAGTGTTTTCATGGAGAGAAAACCCCTGTGCAGAGCTCCTGCCACCCTGGGTTGGTGTTGGTGACAGTGGCCCTGATGTGGGCACCCCTGTTCTGTGCTGGCAGCACTGGCTTTTTCCAGGATGGTCAAACCCCCTCATCGCCCCCTCACCACATTTGTCACCAGGATAGGCTCACACGGGGGTCCTGCATGGGGACGTTGGAATGCAGGACTCAGGAATGGCGTGTGCCAAACAGATGGCACGTCCTTGGTGCCAAAGGAGGCTTCAGGGTGACACTGGTCCCGTGTCACGGGAGGTCAATTAAAACCCTCTGGTATTAATGGGCTTGTTCTTCTTTCCCATTAGGCCTCCAGCTCCTCCGGTGGAAAAATGCAGCTTCTGGAAACGGAGTTCTCACGAACCATCCGGGAGCTCATCGAACTCCACCTGCTGCGCCAGGACAGCATCCCAGCCTTCCTCAGCGCCCTCACCCTCGACCTCTTCAGCCGCCAGACCATTGCTTAGTGTCCCACTGCCAGCTGCCAGCCAGGGTTTGGCCCTCCTGAGCAGGACACTTGAGGTAGCGAGGAAAAATTCTCATGTCCACCACCCTTAATTTGTGGTATTGGGTTGCTTCTGTTTTTCAGGGAACTGCTTCTTCCCCCTTCTTTCATGCTGAGTCACAAATCCCACCAATTCCTCTAAAAAGCATAATTTTCCTCCTGTGGGAGGGCAAGTCTAACTCCATCCCAGGGCTCTTCTGTGCCAAGATCCAGTCCCTGCCTTTGACTGGGCCATGTGTTCATCACTACCCAGAATCTCAGGATCTATCTGGGAATACAGGGGGAACTGCTGGTTTGAGGAGCCTCAGCATCACCATTCACAGCTTTTCCCAAAGGTATCCCCCAAATGTGGGCCCCAGCAAAAAGACAAATCTGCATGAGGCTGGTGCTTCCTGCCCCATGGTTGTGCTCTTCTAATGGGAGCCAGGGGCTTGTCCCCAAGGACAGAGACCCAGGGAAAATCTCTTGCTCTTGCAAACATCTCATCACTCAGCAAGGCTGAAATTATTTTTAAGACATCAGTGACCTGGGTCTGCCATCAGTCAGCAGACAAGCATGAGCATAGATGGCCATTTGAAGCCCTTCTACCTGTGTTGACACCTCTGTGGCTCAGTCACTGCCGTGCTTTTGGTTCCTCACCAAGACTTTAGGGCTCTTGGTTATCTCAGGACTGTAGAAAATGGAAGGTAGCAGTTTGGGCTGTGTTCAGTGCTGGTGGCTTTAGCCTGCTGCCTGCCACCACCCTGTGGGTATCTGTTTTGGGAGGTGTCCCTCCTCCTCCCCTCCGTGGAGGGTGGAGCATCCCCAGAAGCCTGACATTTTGTGTTACAATGGATGTAGCTCTTCTGTCATAACAATAAAGTGTCACTTCCCAAACTGGGTGCATGACTCTTACTTGGGATGCACACTGTGCCTTGCTGTGCTCTCCCACATGTAGAGGACGAGCACATCAATGGTCTGATGTGCTTTGCAGAGGGAGGACATCATTATCTCTGTTTTTCCAGGCAAGTCTCATTCATAGAATTATAGAATCATCAATGGTTTGGGTTGGAAGGGACCTTAGAGATCATCTAGTTCCAACCCCCACTGCCTTCAACCAAATCAGTTTGCTCTAAACTTCTTTGTATATTGATTTCCTCCTGATTTCAGCAGGAACTTCCTGCCTGGGCTTGGAGAGAAGTTAGCAGTGATCAGGCTAGAAAGTTAGCTGAGATACTTGCAGTGACTGCAGGGTGGGCCAGGCATGCTGGGGACCTGTTGATGTGTCTACAGGCATGGAAAACATCTGCTATAGACCCCCTGATCAGAGGTGGAGGGACAAGCATGAGGTCTGGGGAGGCTGCAGCCCCCATCTCCCCAACCCTCCTCTCTGCAGGGAAGCGCATTAGCCAAAGTTTGTCATTTTCTCTTCTGCTTGAAGAAGTCCTGGTGGAAGATGAATTGCTGGGCATGCTGTGCCAGGGGAAGGCTGCCTGATTCATATGCACGGCGTGGCACGGAGAGTCGCCTTCCCCAGTCATGGGGAAAATGAATCATGACGTCAGCCGCATTCAGCTCCGCCGCCAACACAATAGCAGATCCTGCCTGCCGCGGAAAATTTTTCTCCTGGCTCCTTGCGGGAGAAATGAAGTAATTAATAAGTTTACAATAAACCCTCTATCTTAGCAAAACACAGGTGAGGCGAGAAGCGATGCTGGAGAGCGACAAGGGAAAACACGTTCTGCCCGTTGGAAAGTTGCCTCCCGAGAGGGAAAGGATAATAAGTTGGGAGAGAACACACAGTAGGCTTCCGAGGCGCCTCCGGTAGGGAGGAGACATGAATTACTGCTCTGCTCCCTGTTCTCCCAGCAGGACTGATTTGTTCAACTAAGTTTAATACGGCAGCGTGGCTGGGAGAGGTGTGTGGTGAGGATGGGTGCTTGGCTGGATGTGCTGGCGTGGTGCAGCACCTGTCCATGGCTTGGGAAGCTGCAGGGTGACTGTCCTGCTTTGGCCGGCAGCATCCCTGCCCTGCTCATGGCGTTATGCTGCTGCACAGTGAGCTCACAGGGCACTGTGTGAAACTGGGACTTTTGGGAAGCTTGACTTCTCTAAGGCTCACACATGGAAGCCTGGGAGTTGTTCATGTGGAGGTGTGACCATTGCAAAGCCACTTGGGCCACCTGTGGGCTGTGGAGAAGAGGAGCTGAGACTCCCCAGTTTCTAGTATTCATTATCCTGCTTGTCTGAGCCGTGAGGGAGCTGCAAGGAGTCACTGTGACACTGAATTTCACAGTGATTGCTCCTTCCTTTATGAGCTACATGGGCTCGGCAGCCCATCAAAGGCACTGCCACCCGTGTTCACCACTCCCTGCATCCCCCCTCCATGGGTGCAGCCCCCTGGGGCAGTGCAAACAGAGATCCCAGTGGCCACCACCCCAGGTGGTGAGGGCACAAGTCCCACCTAGGTTTGGCTCATCACTTGCAAAGCTCCAAGCCCTGTTTGTGGAAAATCCTTTTAGAAAATCTTGGGAGCTGGGTAATAAATTTGCAGCTGGGTGGAGCGGGGAGGCGGGAGCGCTCACAAGTGTGCGTGTGCTCGCTGGGTTTGCGTGCACGCTCGCTGGGTTTATGTGCTGTAGGCTGTAAAATATGATTTATTGGTGCGTGGCTGCAGGAGAGTGTGTGTGTGTGTGTGTCACAGCACCGTCTCATTTGCACTGTTGCCTGAAGCTTCACTCAAACTGCTCATGAGTCCCAGCTCCTCTGCAAATCAGCCCTGTCCATCTGTGTGCACATACGAACACCGGACGGGCACGGAGCTGCCGGGT
This sequence comes from Edolisoma coerulescens, assembly GCA_013397115.1. Lineage (NCBI taxonomy): Eukaryota > Metazoa > Chordata > Aves > Passeriformes > Campephagidae > Edolisoma > Edolisoma coerulescens. The sequence continues at coordinate 696,057 of VWZW01000753.1, read as the reverse complement.
GCTGCCGTACAGTCTGAAAGCAGCAGAGCTCTGGGCTAAGGCAGGTTTCGCCAGATTTGTGCCTCTCCTAAGGGCACATCTCTGAACCGGGAGCCTTTTGCTCCTGCTTTGTGTCTGTTGGATCTCGGTGTGGTCACGTGTGGTTTGCGTTGTCCTGGAAGCGTGCGATGCCTGAGAAGGAACCAGGGAAACCCTTTTGGGATGAGCCGTGAGAAGTTTGGAGTTTGTAGATGTTAGTTTTGGATCTTCTCCGTGTAACACGATAGGAGCAAGGGAAGGAGAAGGGGGAAGAGCATGGAGCCATGATGGAGGAGGGTACTTAGAGAGTGAGGGGCAGGAGCAGAGCAGGGCATGGATGGAAGGAACAGGGCACTGGATGGAAGGAGAAGCCACCGTTTCTGCACAGCTGCAGTGCCGGCCTTGCTGTTTGTTCTCCATTGCTCCCCTCCCCTCGCTCCAAACAAACACTGAGCAGCACCTGCCCTTTTCATTTCCCAACCCAGCAGTGGGCTCCGAGGCAGCTGAGAGTGGTGTGAGTTGTGCCGGCGGGCGGACATGTCAAAATAAACCCCAGGGGGTGACAGGCAAGAGCCTTCCTCAGACATCACCAAGGTGATGCCAGACCCCGTCGGGCTACGCTGCTTGGGGTGGGAGAGGGCACAGCCAGGGCAGGGTTGGTTCTGTTGGAGCTTTTAGCTGTTCAGAGACGTGGGGAAAACAATGCTGGTGTCTGATGGCAGGTGACTGTAGCTGACAACAGGAGCTGGGGAGGACGGAACAGGCTCTCTGTGCTGGTGTGAATCACATTCCTGCTGCCTGCTGTGACAGCAGAATCGGGTTTAATAGCAGCCTTGCTAAAACTTGCATGATATTTAAAAGCTACAAAACGCACCCACTCTGATCATGGGAGGGATATTAAATAAATAAATAAATAAACAAATAAATAAGTAAAAAATCAGCAAAGCTTTTTCACGAAGTCTTTTTTAAATATTAAAATCCCATCCTTCCCAACAGGAAAGCTTTTTTCAGGCTAAGAGGAAAGACTGAACGGCATCTGATGATATCGCATTGACACAAGTGTCTAGAAAAATAGGGTAGGAATGTATGATCTGTTCTGAATAGGGAACCATAGCTAATAGGAAATATGCTGATGCTACTTTTAATTTCATGACTCAGGTTTGCTGCAAAATTGATGGAAATCTGTGTTGGAGCTTGGTTACATTAAAGGAGTTCTCAGCTGCTCAGGGGTTTTCCAGTTCTTGTTTCTCTTTTGGGGGATTATTATTGTAAAATCTTTTGGTACTCTGGGGGTTTGCAGATGTTATTTGAAAGGACAGGGGAATGGTCTTCTATCCAAAGGAAAGAGGAGATTTTTGCTCCAGAAAGATCACTGGCCAAAGCCCAGCCCTGGACAGGCCATCCCAGCGGCTCCTCCTGTTCCTTCCACCCACAGTGCCTGTGTCTCCAGCCTTCCTTCTGTGCGTGTTTTCCCTCAGAGCAAGTACAAGGAACAAAACAGAAGAAAAATACACTTTAAAGGAAATGCTGCCATGTAAGTTAAGAAGCACAAAGGCAGCTTCTTGCTGCTAGAGGTCTCAGAAGAAGCCCATGTCTTTTGTCTCCACCCAAACCACATTCCTCCGCCAAAGCACATTCCCTCAGGTTGTGTCAGTTTTCTTCTGCTTCCCCAACATGGGATCAAGCCTCTACCAACCCCTTCATCTTCCCTGTGCTGTTTCCTGGCCCAGGCTCCTGTGCTGATGAGTTTATTAGTGTTGCTAATTTTACCTGATGCTGCTTCCTTCTCTTCATGACAGGTTATGTTTTTTTGAACTCTCCAGCTGACTGATTGAGCTCTCTTTAATATTCCCTGTTTCACTTTGAATTCTCTTTGTTGGCTGTTTCTTGTTGTGGTTTTGGTTTTTTTTCTTTAATCCTCCCACTGCCTCTTTTTCCTTCCTGGTCCTTCTAATACTTCTTCAGCCTGGAGCAAAGCCAGAGACCATCAGGAGGTCATTGAAACACAGACGGCTGTAGGATTTAAATAAGGACTGGATAATTTTATGAACATTAACAAGGCTTGCTGCTATGCAAGCTAAAGTAATAAGGGCAATCATATCTCATGGTTCGGGGAGCAAGTTGATTGCCTGCAGGGACTGAGAAGGTAATTCTGCATCTCTGACTCCCCCCAAAATACGATACAGTTGACAAGAACAGGGCAGGTCAAAGGGCTTGGCTGGAGGGTGAGAGCATTTCCCTTATCATCTCTGTTGTCACACTCCATTGATGTGATCAGAAACTCCTGGTATCAGCATGGTGGGAAATGTTCTCCAGGCAGATGAAATGCTCTGAAGTTTGGCAGATGAACCTTTCCTCTTGAGGAGCATCTGCTGGGTGACATTTGTGCTGTACCATGGCAGATACTTCACTTTGCTGGTAGTGACTGGTTCACCTGCCAGGCTGCCCCATAACCACTGCCAAGGAGTGGCCTTCCTAAAAAGAAACAGATTGTGGATGTCACTTGGGTCCTTCATTTTGGAGGTGCCTCCCACTCCCCACTGACCGTGCAGAGCCTCGTACACGGTGGGGCGATGGCGAATCACACTGTCCCTCCTTCACCCCTTCTCCCCAGCGTGGCTCTCCGGGCTCCTCCGCGTGCCCGAGCCTTTCCTCGGCGCGTTTTGGGAGTCACGCTCCAGCCCCTGGGCGTGTACGTGATGGGCTCCTGCTCCCACGCCGCTGTTGCGAGGCAGAGCCGCCCGTGCGTGCCGTGCTCTGAAGTGACAGCTCCGCTCGCCGTGAGTCCTGGCAGGGCAGGGAACAGCCCTGGAGAGGAGGCGATGGCGGGGAATGAACCAAATCCACGGGGAGCCGAGTCCCTCGTGCTGGCAGCTGCACTGAGACGAGGAGGAGCGAGAAGAGCTCCCCAGACAGCACAAATCCCTTGGGTGGGTCCATCCTGCCGGCGTTGGAGGTCTTTGGGTGAATCTGTAGGCAATGCCAACGTTCCAGTTCAGTGCTGGAGTGTCCTGCACTGCTATCCTGGGCACTGAGCCCTGACCTCCTGCAGGCAGAGCATCCCCTGTGTGGTGTGTGCCACCCCCAGCCATGGGACTGCTCACCTGAGCCCACCAGGCTGTGCTGCCGTCCCGAGGGGAGGATTACAGCTCTGGTAAGGCACAAATTAACTTTGCAAACTCACTAGAAAGCACCAAGGGCAGAATAGATGCTGGGCATCCTAAGGACTGATTTTAAGAGATCGCTGTGGCGGTAAACCATAATTAACTGCCTGTAGCTTTACTTTTTTTTAAATTACATGCAGGCAAAGCCTGGAGGCATGGGGTGGTTGATGGGCAAGTTATGAGCCACCAGCACTGACTGCCCAGCTCTGATGGGTGACCACAGGGGAGGTTTGGGTGGTGTAGGCTGAGCTGGTTTGGCTGGCATCTCCCAGCTTGTTCTGGCCACGGGCATGAGCAATAGGGGATCACATCTTGTACCTCGTTTTCCCCCCCAGTATGGCTGTGGAGCAGCAGTTTGTAGATGCCTCTCCGGAGTCTTGTCATGTATCTTCCCTGATGGCTTTGCCAGTGCAAAGGGAATTGTCAGCAAACCTCCCCTCTGCACCCCACACACAGAGGAGGTGCTCAGGGAGGATGGAAGTCCCACCTGCACAGGATGCTCAGTTCTGGCAGATAAGGTGACTTTGAAACTCCAACCCCAAGCATGTTCCTGACCCGTGCAGAGACCCCGCAACACCCCCAGGACCCCTCCAGCCTGGCTGCACCTCCTCTTCCTTGCTTCTCTCCTTGGGAGGAGGAGGAGAATGGCTCATGGGACTGAAGCAGGTTTGTTCCCAAGGTGAGGAAAGCACCAGGCCCCCCAAAAGGCACAGCCTCCTCACACACACCCTGTTTCTGTCACCACTGTTTCCTGGCTTCACAGTTAGCTCAGGACAGTCCCCAGGTCCTGTAACCAGTGTTAAATGTAATGAATGATCTTGTCCTCCTTGTTTGTCTCCTCTTTAGTGTAACACTGTAATTAGCTTAATTACCAACAGATTCTTTTTTTTTTTTTGTAACTTAAAATGGAAATTAAATTTTGCACCAGGTTTTACAGGCTGTTAACGGGAATCGAATAATCAAGCCTGACTCCAAGTCCTTGAAAATGAGTATTAAAAAAGGTCTGAATTTGCATATTCATGTTTTTAATAGGGTTCAGAAGGTATATTTGCAACTGATGAAAAGGATTAATTAAGCTTAATTTGCATAGGAAGAACAGTTTAACCCCTTGCATCCTAACAAGGCAGAGACTGACAATTTGAATTCCATGGTTTGATGCTGGAGAGACGCATGGGCTGAGAGCAGTGCCCTGCAGAGCACCTTCCTTCCACTCCAGGAGGACAGAACTAGGAGAATACAGGATCCCAGCATCATCCTGGCACAGCTGGTCCCCCTGTGCCCACGGCCACTTCCAGGTTTGGCCTCCATCTCTCTACCATGGTGGTTTGTGACCTGGGTCTCCCACGGCAATGCCACCACATCAGGCTTTGAGCTAAACATACTGCTCCTCCTGCTGTGAGCTGGGCTGGGCAGCTCTAACACAGATTTAAGAAATCGTTTCAGTGCAGCCAGCTCTGTCCCTTGAGCTGCTCTCAGCAGGGCTGCCTGTAGCCAGCACTGGGTGGGAGCACCATGGCTGGTAGGGGCACCAAAACCTTCGACTCCTGATCTCATTTCCAATTTCCTTTTTTCTCAGTGAGACTGATCCCACTCAGTGGGATCTGTGGGAATGTCAGACCAGGGTGAGACTCGAGTCCTGTCCTGCTCCCAGCCACCAGTCTGTGACTGGTCAGCTGGTGACAGCATCTCAAAAGCCTGGGACTTGTGCAGCTTCAGAGAAAGGGTCATAGAGCTGCCTGCACCCTAAATCCCAGTTGGCACCTCTGGCACAGAGAAATCAGCTTGCACAGCTCTGTCCAGTTGTGATGTAAGAAAAACATAAGCCCTGCCCATGTCTGGGGGAGGGGGTTGGAACTAGATGATATTTGAGGTTCCTTACAACCCAAACCTTTCTGTGGTTCTATATAACCCCCCCAAATCAATCTCTTTTCAGCCTGGAATGCAGAGTGGGAACATTACGCTTCCCGGGGCCCTACAAAGCTGAGAACAGAGCACAGCTTTGAGTCAGTGCCTGCATATTGCTAAAAAGTGGCAAAAAATAAATAAATCAGGTGTTCATTTTGCTTCAGCAGGTGGTGTGCTGTGTTCCCCTCGTAACGCTTTGGTGGCGTGTGCTGCTAATTATTTTTGGGGTGGAATTTGCTGCGCACAGCGCACGGGGTTCATTAGCCAGAGATGGCTTTGAAGTGGCGTTCGGAATTAATGCTGGCATATGTAAATGTTTCTTGTGCCACGGAAAAGCTGGCTATAAATGATGCATGAGGTCCAGCGAGAGAGATGCTTGCTTTGTTTACACACACCCGTTGGGCCTCGTTATGCCAGGAGCAGGCAGAGCAGCACCGGCAGAGCCTTCGCAGGCGGTGGAGCTGCTGCCCGGCCGTACGTGAGCGTTTCACAGGAGTTAACAAGGCGTCTTTAGCGCACCACATCCCGAATTTCCTCCCTCCTGAAAGGTGTTTAGGCAACCCATCAAGGCTGCTGCTGTCTCTGTGCTCAGTGCTTTCCCCGGGCCCCCCAGTAGATGAGGAAGGAGGACACATCCTGCACTGTAAATCATCGAGGTCCTGACGCGGATGCCTCCCTCAAGCAAAACCTGCCTCGGGGTAGAGGCACTTAGGGGTAACGCTGGGGTGAGGAGTCTCTGCTCACCTCCTCCTGCTCTCACCTGGCTCATCCTCTCAGCACATGGTTCATAGGGCCGTGCTCACAGCAGAGTTGGGGAATGTTTCATTTAAGAGGAAGAAAACCTGAAGAAACAGGAAGAAAGCACAAAGCCCACAAGCACAGCTGAGAGGGCAGGAGGCAGTGCCTTACAAGAAAAGCCAGGGGAATGTGGGAATGTAAGATCCCTCAACCCCTGTCTCCGCCAAAGGCTTTTGATGATGGCCCTTCTGCTGCTGGACATGTCCCAGCACAGCCAAGTTCAGCCTTGTGCCCGCGGGGGGTGTTCTTTATCCCAAGAAATGCTTTCAGAGATGAATTCTTTTGCATCTCTTCTATAAAGCAGCAGGACCCCTCTTGGGTCACCCAACAGTGAGGTGGAAAAATAACTCTCTAACATCTTCTAGGAGTTTGTCTCTGCTGCTGGGATTGGGATTGGGCAGCTCATAGGTGAACCATTGCCTTCTCCTGGTTGCTGTCCTGGCAGCTTAGGGTGAGCTGGAGACTTTGCACAGTCTGGTGGGACCCCATGGAGACATCCCCCTGGGATGGGTCTGGAACACCTGGAGCAGGGTCTCTGGGACACCTGTGCCCCAGCAAAGCAGGGTCTGGAGCATCACTGCACCAAAAACAGGGCACTTGTATGGGGGCGGCTGAGCATCTGCACAGCTCCCTTTCTCTGGAGTGACGAGGCCAGGGTTTTAGTGGGTGTCTAAGGTGATAAGGCCCAGAAACCATCACAAAGTGGGTGGCAAAAGCAGTGGCTGCTTGTTTGGAGTGAGTGACTGCACCTGGGGCACAATGTGAAGCCTGTGGGAGCACCTGACATGCAATGGTTTGTTGTTCACCCATGCTGGGACTGAACATGTGTCAGGCTGAATGGCTCCATCCTGACAAGAGCTTCCTCTTCTTGGCTGCTTCCCTTCAGGCCTGACCAGGAGCAGTCCCCAGACCCTTGGCCACCCCCAGACAGCTGGGGGAGTGTGTGTGGGGCAGCTTCTTGGGCACTTCTCCTCTCCTCTAGTGCTGCTGCCAGGAAAAGAGGCTGGAAATCACCGCGGTGCAAGTGTGTCGTGTTTTCTCTGCAGAGTTTATGAAATCGCTTGCTCATCAAACACGAAAGGAACTGTTTGCTTTTTGAGTAAAACAAATAGAAAATGCTTTGCTCTTTATTGCTGTCCAAAAGGCTGCCTGGTTCCCTCAGCCTCTGCACTTGCCAAGGCCACTGGGCTGCACAGGTGGGGTCTCTCCGAGCCCCAGTCACCCTCCCCATCCACCCACGGACAAGTGCCCCGCTCATGTGGACATGAGCACAGGAGCAGCTCCTGGGCAGGAGACACCAAGTGCTGGAACTGTTGGAAGCCTGGCTCCCATCCATGGCATGCTCCCCAGCCAGTCCTCCAGACAAACTCCTTGTCACAGCTCTGGTCTGGACAAACTCAAAGGTGAGGAAAGAAGGAGCCGAGCACGAAGCTGTGACCAAGTGCTGAGGGGATTTTGTATGTTCCTACTTCCAACTGTTTATTTACCAACATGCTGGAGAGCAGTGATCACTTCCTCATGCCTTATTGAGAAGCTCAGCTGTGAAATAACTAAATGAACCGTCCCTTTTTATTAGCCTTTGGACTGAGCAGAGGAGCAATCAGTTAATGGCTGACCAGTTTTTGAAGACGCTAAGCACATTACAAGTGCTAAGTATTATTATTTTCCCTGCAATGCTTTATTTTTCCCTCTGAATACTCAGTTTAAGTAACCCTTTCAATTACATTATCTGGTTTCATGCATTCTGCTCAGATTAAACGCGGTGCCACTTACGATTCACCCACCTCAGTGGCTTCCAGGTCTCTGCAAGTCTCATCCTAACCTTTGCCTCTCAAGCTTGGGCTGACACAGCCTTTGTTCCTGGTCCAACATCTGCCCCAGATCTGCTTTGGCTTCTTAAACTCAAAGGCATCCAAATCTCTTTCTGTCAGGCACTTCAACCTCCGGCTCCTTGCTCTTGCAGGCTATTTTTCTTTCTTAATAGGGGAACATCTTGCATCCTTTCCCTTTCCTTCCAGCCAAATTAGCTCCCTGGATAAGCTGTCTCCTCCCACTTGCTGGCATCTTGTGATGTTTAGGTTTATTCTTCTTCTTTGTGAGGGCTTTGTGCTGTGCTGCCAACCAACCTCTCTCATCAGCCCTGGGGATCTCCACCCGTGCACGTCTGTGGCTTTGCAGAAGAGTGGGACTGGCTCAGACTTCACACCAGTGGGTGAATCCATCTCCTGACAGCTTCAGAGCAGCGATGGATGGACCAGTCCTTCACAGCCACAGGTGGGCTCTTCTGGGTGTGCTGTTCTCCAAAGCCACCCTGGGGCAGGGACTTCTCAGTCACCTCAGCCAGAGGAGCCTCACGACTGTATCCAAAAGGGTTTCACCATCCTGGGTGGTTTCTGGAGCTCCCATCTCTGCTCAAGCACCTCCATCTCGGCTTCTCCACTCCTGACAGCTGTGCTGGGACATGTCTGCTCTTCAGGACCCAAGTGTGAGATGGTGGGAGATCAGAAGCCAGCCCACCCCTCAGCTCACTGTCATCCCTGCCTGCGAGCTCTGCCAGGGAAATACATTTGGAGGGGCCATGCCAGGCACCTGCCCTCCCCAGCCTCTGCTGCCAGCCTCCTGGCACATCCTACCCAGACCCCCGGTGTCTGTATCTGTGTTTTAGGAGCTGTGATCACCCTGCAAGGCTGGAGGCAGCTGTGGAGCAGCTCAGGGCTTGTCAGCTGTCAGCCCATGAAGGGTTTGTCGTGTGTGGGGCTGCCGTGCTCCTGCCTAGGATTTCCCAGGCAGAGATGTGTGTGTGCAACCTCTGTGGTGGGTGGGAGTGTTGTTACAGCCAGAGTGATCTGAGGATATAATTGAGATAAGGTTTGTATGGAGAGGCAATAAATTGTTGCACCTGAGATGGCTGGGGAAGAAACCCAAAACACAACAGTTTTTGTGCACACGAGCCTAAGCTGAGCTGGACACAGCAGGAATGTTTCAGCTGGATGGTGGCAGATGGTTTGTGCCCATGGACACTTTTCCAGGGGGTTGTTGGCTCTGCCAGCCCCTTGGAGCTACTCCCAAGAGCTGCTCTGCTGCCACTGCTCCAATCTTACTGCAACACAAATCCCAGGTGGGGCAGGAGGGCACTTCTGGGAGAAGCAGACTTTAAGCTCCAGCTTCAGGGAATGGGAACCTTTGTGTCTTGGCTCCAAATGTGGTGGAACAAGATTAATTAATTTAGCTGCATCACATGAAGAGTGCCAGTGTTTACTTGTGAGACCACAGAGGAGCTTTTGCAGTACCCAGAGAGGCCTCCCACATCTGGATGGGCTGGGAGCTCTTGATTGCAAGGCAGGAGATGCCCAAGGAGAGCTCTGCTGCATAAAAGCAACGCTGAGAGAGAGGCACAGATTCAAGAGGCCCCCCGCAGAGACAAGCTGCAGGCACCACACACAAACTGAGGCATTCCATCACATTTCTGCAGATTAGGTCAAGCCGGCCAGGGGCTTCTGCAAGGATGGAGGAGTCTGTCAAGGCTGGGTGCTGTGGTGGGATGAGCCAGACTGGAGGGCTGCTGGGAAAGTGAGTGAGGTGGGAGGAAATGTGGATGTTGTATGTGGGGCTGATTGCTTCCTTTCACAGCTGAAAACTGTGAGGAATATGATAGACCCAGAGGAGAGCCCAGGAGATGAGCAAGACAATGCAGGGGACAGCACTCAGATCTTAATGGATGAGACGGACCAGGAGAGAAGAGCTCATTGAAAAAGGGCATTGCCTGGTGAAGGGAGGACTGGCTGTAAGCTGATAAAAGAGAGAAATGGAAATCTTTTCGCCCCAAAGAAGGCAAGGATGGAGTACATTAATGAGCTCTTTAATGGCAAGGCAGGTAAAGGTGAGCAGCAAATGGCTATTGCCAGACAGCTGAGCCGAGTGTGAAAAAACAGATGTAGGTGGGATGTGAGAAGCGATCGGCTCGTACAGGAACAACCCCACAACTGTGTGATTAACATTCCCACTGAATTATTGAAAAGGCACACACACACAAACTTGGAGACTTGGCAGGCTCCTCTGGTTACTCTGCAGGGACAGGGAGGTTGCAGAGGGATGGAAACAGGTGTGTTCACATCCAATTTGAACCAAAAGGAAGGGCAGCAAAACTAAAGTAAAAACTGACATCCTGCTTGGCTGCTCCCCACATGATGAAAATCCACATGCCTGGTACTTCTGTGCCTTCTCATCCCTTGCACAGAGGAAACTGAGCCCAGAAAATTGGCTTCAGTCTGGATCAGATGGTTTTTCTCCATTAAAAGCTGCGAATGAGCAAAACTCTCAAGGCAGCACTTGTATAATCTCTACCACCCTTCTGGTGGTGCTGGTGAGCTGGCTGAGAGGGGTAAAACAGAGGCTGTGACACAGAGGAGATATGAAAAATTGGAGCCTAAGTAAATTCAGGTGAAGCTGAAGTCACTCCTCCAAGCCAAGGAGTTGGGTTGGTTTCTCCAGCAGCACTGGCCGTGCCCACCAGCACCTTCACCACCTTCAGGGCCTCGGGCACCACTGGCATCAGAGGGTTGGAGAGGAAGGAAATGAAGTGTGCTGTACACCTCTCTCTGGAGAACAATCTCATCTCAGAACACTTACCCAGAAAAAATGACCCAGGGCCCCTGGCGGAAAGCCCGTGGTGAGGAAATGGGGAGAGAGGAGCTGGAGGAGAGGCTGGGGCACCTCTGAAGTCCACACCTTCCTGGCCACGGCCGTGTTGCAGCCATGCTACAAGACCTGTTCACACGCCCTACGCATTTAAGGTAGGATCAGTGCTCTTCCCAAAAAAACCCTTCATCCCCTGAAGTCCATCCCCTCCCCTCTCCTCTGCTCTCTCCCTATCCCGTGTCCATATGCTCACAGCTCCAAGCTTTGGGGGGGTGACACGGAGAGGGACAGGATGTGCATTGAGGAGGAGCTGAAGCCCAGGTGAGCAGGTCCCGAAACGCGCAGCAGGGCGCTGCTGCACCCGGGCAGGGTGCTGTTGTTGGTCCTCCCCGTGACGAGCACTCACAGATGCAAATAAATTCTGACTTGGGCTCCCAAATTCCTGCTCTGCTGGCTGCGCTAAAAATAGCCCAACGCAGTGCGCGCTGGCTTCAATCACCCCATCGATCCGCGCTCCTGGGTCTGGGCCAGCCGCGCCGCAGCGCATCCCGCGCCTGCCTCCCCGGAGCCTCCTCGCCCAGAGGATTTCTGCGGTGTGGCCACCTCCACCGCACTGTCCTCCACCCCTGCTGACCCCTTCTCCCGCAGACGAGGTGATTTATTGCTCCACAGCCCGACGGGCAGCCCGGCCAGGGGGGTTTGTCGCTGCTCCCGATCCCTGCAGAGCCACATCCAACACCGTGAGGAGCTTGGGGCTCTCGGGAAACGGAGCTCTTGGTTCGCCAAGACCCAGCCCCGATTCAGGGAAGGACTGAGCTCACAAATGGGCAGAGGGGAGCATTTGGAGGGGAGTTGGCTGAGGTGGCTGGGAGCGAGGGAACATGCAGGAGCAGGAGCTGGCCGGGCTGCTGGAGCCCAGGGCTCTGCTCTGGCATCACCCAGGTGTTGATGATGGCTGATCCATCAGCATCAGGGGGACTGGAAGAGAGACGGCTCCCGGGCAGCCCTAGGAAAGGCGCCAGCCCCCAGGAAGCACTGCAGGTGACTGGCTTGATTTGAGCAGAGCCGATGTAGTCTGGCTGTTGTCTGTGTCAGGGCGGTGCATGGGAGCACCTTCCCTTCTTAGGGCCCCCGGGCCTCCTCACTGACCCCTCCTGTGAGATATGCACCTGGTTTCACGGCAAACTCAGCTGAAGCCATCAGGAGGCTCAAATGCTGGGCGGGGAGGGGGGCAGTTCACACCTCCAACACCCATCAGCTCTGAAGAAGGCAGCCCCCAGCTACCTCCCCTCTCAAGTGCCTTGCTGCCTTGGGGAGGTAGCTGGGCAGGCAGTGCCTGCCACCACTGCCACCCTACTGCAGGGAACTGCGATTTTTTTTCCCCTAGCCTCCCCTCCTCTTCACTCCAACATGCCTTTCCTGTGCCCTCTCCTTCCTGCTTGGTAGGGACCCCCCCTTCCTTTGGATGAGTTTGGGGCAGCAGGAGCAGCGTGGCTGGACAAGGTATCACTTCTCTTTGCAGAAGCAGCTTGAGTGCTTTGGTGGTTGAACAGGAGACAAAACAAAGAACAAAAACATCCAGAAGGTCACAGGTGATGAAATCCCCGCTCTGTCCTCAGAGGGGTGTGTAAAGCATGTGCCTCAGTGGGACAGAGGGTGCTATGGACAGAGCTCTCCAGGCCCTGTGCAGAGGCACCCCTGGAGCTCATCCATGGGGTGGTGGCCCTGGGGACAGTGGGACCTCTCCCCTTTTCTTGTCTGGCTTTTTTCACATCTCATTTTATGGCATCTCCTGCCGAGGGATGTGGACCACAGCTGCCAGGACTGCACCTTGTTTTGGAGGGAGGGCAAGGGGCTGGAAGGTGCTCAGCAGCCCAGGAGCCATCTGGAGATCCGTGGTGAGTCCCCACCAGCAATGGGGTACTGGGTGATGCCTTAGAGAGACCTTGGAGACAGAGGGGCCTAGACTTCTTCTAATCCTCCTTTTTCCCAGTTGCAGACAGTTTGCATGTGGGAAGTGTTTAATTTAGAAAGGCCAGTGCTGCTGTATCACATTCCCATGTCAGTCTCTGTTGGTTTATGACCAGTGAAATCCTGGTGTGAAAACAGAATCAGGCTTTGATTTCATCTGCCCCTGCTGTTTTACGCCACTAACAGCTTTGCATTTCGATAGCAGCTTTTATTCTAGGAGCTAAATGGGCTTCACAGACAGGCAATTAATTAATTGAGCCTCCCCAGCCAGCCTGTGCCCTCAGTGCCACGAGGAAGCATTTCCAGATGAGGAAACAGAGGCAGAGGAGCAAAATGAGTGGCCCCAGCTAAAGAGCTGAGCTGGCTGCTGCCTCCACAGCGAGGCCTCACACTCCCCTGGCTGGGCCATTGCTCCCAGTTCCGTGGAGATGGTCACGATGCCATTTCCAAACTGGTGTGGGAATGGTCTCAATGTAGGGAGCAGCTGAGGAAGTTCTTTGGGTATCTATCAGTGACTGTCAGCACTGGAGCATCTGAGCTCGAATTAACTCATGAGCTGCCACCACTTTGGACCACGCCAGCCTCTTGATAAAGAATCCTGTGAGACCATGAAACGGTGCCAGTCGGCCCCATTACGGTTTCCATCATCCATCCTTGCTAACCAACTCTTATTTCTCCTGGATGGGACCTTAAGCAACCTGGTTTAGTGGGTGGCATCCCTGCTCATGGCCGGGGAGTTGGAACTAAATGATGATGACTTTTTATTTCATAATCCTAGATGATTTTTAAGGTCCCTTCCAACCCAAACCGTTCTATGGGGAGGCACTCAGGGTTTGCAAGGAAAGGCTGTTTCAGCTGAAGGGTTTGCTTTGGTCCAGGTACAAATCAGCTACAGCTGAGATTTGGGGAGGGACCTTCCGCGATGGCATTAAACAAGAGAGGGGTGACCCTCAACTCCCTCCTCCAGGTCCTGTTCACCACCTGGTGAGCAAGACACAGCCCTTGGAAGCTGCGTGCTGTGGGCAGGATCTGGGGCACCTGGAAGAGGTGGAAGAATGTGCCTTTGCTCAGGCAGAGTGAATGTATTCCTGGAGAAATTACCTGCCTTTTATTACGAAATCCTGCTAATGGCTTGTTGTCTACACAAATAAGCACGGGGAATGAACTCGTGCACTTCCCAGCCTGCTCTGTGTCTTCCTGGCTCAGCTCCTTTCTGAACAAACATAACCTTTTGCAAGAATACCTGTCAAAATCGCTTTGAAATATTGAAGTAACAGGATGGGATGTGGTTTGCTCCTGGGCCCTAGTGCTCATCCGTCAGGACTCAGGATGTCCATCCAAAGCGACTTGTGAGCAGGATGCAACAGAAAAAGTTCTGGCAAGCAGCAGGGCCTCACAGGGCTGCATTTGTGGAGCTTAGCACCTGACTGTGCTGGCTCCCTGGCCTCCCACACACTCACCTGGGAGCAGGGCAGCTCTCAGACCCTCATGAAGCCCTTGCTTTTTGTTGGTCATGGGATTGGTGAGACAGAGGGGCTTGTGACTCAGCTGGAGCTGATCAGGACAAAATTGTGTCCTTTGGCCACCAGCGTGGCCTGGGAGTGCCTTCATGGCCTCAACACCTCCTGAGTAAGGCATCACCTGTGAGTATTTCAGAGATGGGGCCAAAAGCTGTGGAGTCTTGGACCAGTGTTGGACAGCAGTGGTTGAAGGGCGTGTGGCTGCTTGGGTGGACCCATGGACACAGAGCCATCCCCTTCCCTTCCGGTCTCAGAGTGCCAAGGGCTGGCTGGGGATCCCCAGGGTGTCTCAGTATGGGCAAGCTGTAAATGCTGAGCATCTTTTACCTCAAAAGCAAAATCACCCCTCCATTCTCTCCTTCTCCACAGAGCAGCAAGAGGCTTCGTGCTCTAACTCATCGCTGGCTTCCCAGCCTGAAAGTGGGGGGGATAATCCACCCCTCAGCGGCTGGTCCCAAGGGCCACCACTGCCCAGACACATCTGTTTAGGGGCAGAGGCCAATACCTTTTAATTTGCAGGAGAAATCCCATTGCATGGTGGCACCTGCTCAACCCAGAGCCCTTCACTTATCCCCTTCCCAGTTCCTGGTGGTGATGGTCTCCCACCTGGAATAAGGTGAGGGATTCTGTTTTCCTGGGTATGTGGCTTTTTTCTTCAATGCACTTGGAAGTGATGAGAACTTGGATGCAGACAATTGGTGGAAGAAAACAAAACCAAGCATTTAGGAATCCAAACATTCCCCCCTCCAAAAGATATCCCATCAACCAACCAACCAACAAAAAAGTCCTTCAAACAAAACTCCATCTCTTTCTCTAAAATCCATGATTAAAACCTGGTACAAACAGGTGAATATAGATATATATATATATATTTTTAGTAGATGTAGTATTGGTTTTTTTTCTCCTCTCTCTTTCTCATTATACAGCAAACATTGCAAATATAGAAATTTTCTCTGTACAATTAACGACTTCGGTTTACAATGCAATGTGTGGTAAAACCTTTTAGTGAGTGAAAATGTGAACGGGCCTTCAACCGGGTAAAAGTCTAAACTGGAAGACTCCGTTTGCAAAAACAGCCCAAAAGATGGAGCTCCTTCTGGTCTCTTTTTGGTTTTTGTTGCTGTTTTTGTCACTGTTGATTTTGGAAGGGAAGGAAGGAAGGAAGAACACAAACTGTTCACAAAGAATCCACAAAATCACGGAATAGGGACTCATGCAATGCAATATTGGGAAACGCCAGACCTCAGCTCTCTGCCCGCTCTTTCATTTTCATTTTATATTTAATTTTTTCTTTTTTCTTATATTTTTTTAAAAAATCAAAATGAAACAAAACTTTTTTTTTTTCCACTCCACAGTTTGCTTGTTTTGCAAAGTTCAAATTTGGTGCATGTCTCACCAACGTGAGGACATTTTAATATCTCACTTTATATATTATATAGAATATTTATAGATTTTTCATTATTTGTTCTCTCTTTTATTTTCTTTTTAATTGATTCTCTTTTTTTTTTTTTTAATTTTATTTTGTTTCAAAGACAGTCTGAATAAAAATAGCTGCTGCGGATTTCTTTTGGTCCAGTTAGTGTGTTAAGTCACGAGTTGTGTGAGGACTCAGGACTTTTGCTGGGCAGAGACGCCCTTCCAGTAGTCTAAGATGTCGTGAAGATCCTCGTCTTTGGCAAACTGGACCTTTTTGCGTAGGGCATGGCCGGCTGCCATGTACTCCTCCTCGTCTTTGTGCCGCTTGCGGTTGAGTTTGAAGCGCTCCCAGATGCTGTGCGATGGTTTGCAGGTGTACTCTGGGCTGGAGGTGTAGCTCAGGTTGTGGTACTGAGGCGAGAGCTGGGAGTAGGCCAGGTCTCTGGGGCGAGGACGGGTCAGAGGCTCCAGGATGGAGGGCTTCCGCCCGCCCATGCTGTCGTGCTGCTCCCCTGGGTGCGAGCTGGGGTACGAGTGCCGGTGTTCGCTGTACTGGCGGATCTTCTCCGCCTCTGCCCGCAGGATGGCCGCGGCCGGTGTCACAGTGAGGATGGTGTCGGTGGTGGGGGATGTCTTCTCGATGTATTTGGCTTCGGATTTGTGGCCCGATCCCTCGGAGCGGTAGGACCTGGGGCTCCGTATAGAGCCACTGGAAGAGGTGCTGGAGCGTTTGGGGGCCGCCTCCATGCTGTGGTGTCGCTGGAGAGGGTGGTTGTAGCTTTCCTTGTAGACGGGGGAAAGGAATCCATGCTTGCTGGGGATCTGCTCTGATAAGAGCACCAGCTGAGGCTCCACTGTGGAGACCGCCCCCGATTTCACCCCTTGGAAGGAGGTGGACTCGGATTTCAAGGCATCGATGCAGTTGTTGATGATCTGGTTCACCTTGTCCACCTCCTTGGCAATGGTGGAGATCTCAGCCACAGAGCCCTGGGTGTCTGGCGGCAGGGACAGCTCACAGTCTCGCCTCTCAGGCTGCTCACCCGTCCTCACCTCCATGTAGTTGCCCTTGGTGGCCTTGGGGGTCTCGCTGCTGTCAATCAGCTTGTACTGCTCGACCTCGCCAGCAGAGGGTAGGTAGGGGATGCGGGTCACTGTCTCCCCACCCAGTATCTGTCCCTGGGACAGCTGGGTGATGCTGGTGGTCTCCATTTCTGGCCCATACTTCAGCTCGATGATGGTCTTCTTCATGCTGCCGGCAGCCTTTTTGTGCTTCTCCTCCTGCTGGCGCCTCTTCCGGAGGCAGTAATACACCACGCCCAGGACAATCACCATGCCGAAGAGACAGCCCAGGATTGTCATGATATAATGGGTGGCAGTGGAAGGGGTGGGCACCGGCTCCTTGCGGTTGGGTCTTGTGGGGGTGATGGTGACGCAGGTGTGGTTGTACTTGGAGTACTGGTGAACAGAGACTACACAGTAGGTGTAATCTCTTTGTGCTACTAGGTTGCTCACGGTGATGTTCTCCTCCTTCTTCCTGAGCTTGGTGATCATGGAGGAGAAGCCGTTTTCGAACTGGGAGAGGATGTACATCTTGCTGAAGGGGTAGGGGATCTGCACGGTGAGGATGGCCGAGTTGTGGTTGAGGTGCTTCACCTGGATGTTGGGGCGCACCTCCGTCTCACCGATGGGCGTGAACAGGGAGAACTGCGGCGTCGTGCCGTCGCCGGAGGAGCACTCCTCCTCGGAGCAGGGGCTTTCGGAGGGCACCGTGGTCACCTGGTACCTGGGAGGGATAAAACGAGGGATCACAGTGTAGGAGCCACCAGTGCAAAGGGAAGAGAGCATGCTCAGAGCATTGCGGTAGCCAGTCCGGCCTTGGCCTAACAAGTAGTAGCCCACGTAGTCGGGTGGGGAGTCGCACTGCATCCGGTCGTAGGTGCGTGTCATGTTGGTGAAAGCCTCCAGCCACTGCAGGAAGCCGAGGAGCTCACAGGAGCAGTAGAAGGGGTTACTGTAGAGTTCACAGACAGAGAGCTTGTTTAGGCCCCGAAAAGTGTTGCTGTCCAGTCTCTGGATCCTGTTCATGGACAGGTCAATGTTCACTATGTTGGGGCACTCCCAGAAGGCATTGGGGGTGACGGTCTCGATGAGGTTGGCCTGGAGATAGAGGTACTCCAGCTTCCCCAGGCCCCGGAGGATGCCCTCGGTGAGGTTCCTCAGTCGGTTGTAACCCAGCTGCAGCACCTGGAGGTTGAACTGTCCTGAAAAGGCACCGTCCTCGATGTAGGAGATCTCGTTCTTCGTCAGGTTGAGGTATGTCAGGTTGCCGAAGCGGCTGAGCGAGGCGTACTGCACGCTCTTGATCTTGTTGTCGTTCAGCCGCAAGTCCACGATGGTGCTGTTGATCTGCTGGGGGATGGACTCATAGGGGGGCTGGTTTTGGCTGCAGATGGCCAACCAGACGAAGCCCTTGTCCCCCTCGATGAGCCAGCAGTCTGCCCGCACCCCGTGCAGGAGAGACATGGCCGCCACGCACATGCAGAGGGCTGACGTCGCGGCCCACCGGCGACCTGCCATCTGGAAGGGCAGCACGGAGAAGGGGTTCCTGGTCTGCTGGAAGCGGGGAACAGGACAGGGGCTGGGAAGGTGCGGGCTAGTGCTCCTTCGGCAGCTTTGCTTGCCTCTCCCTTCTCCTCATGGCTCGGAGATGGGAGGGAAGCGTCCGTGGAGAAAGCAGACCTCGGTGCCCACGGTACTCGGCAGCCAGCAGCCAGGGGCTGCTACCAAAGCCTTGGTGGCTGAGGCTGGTCCCACATCACCAGGTCTCTGGCATCTCGAGGAGGGAGTCATGAAGTTAAACGCCTGTGCAGAGGAGTTGCTCAGGCTTAGAGACAAGCCTTCCCCTCATTTTTTATAGTACTTCTCCTCGTTTTCTTTTTGCTGCCCATCGCGGCGCTGGTCCCCATCTCCCTGCGCCTCCGTGCGTCTGCCTGTCCCTGCTCGGTCCCTCGGCTCACCTGCTCAAAACAAAACACAAGCACAAACTAAGCACAAAGGAAAGACAGTCAGCAGTCAGAGGTGTTGGACATCCATCCAACTCCCCTCTTAGTTAGGCACTTGCCTTCTCTCTTTGGCAACCACCTTTCAAGGAGCCTTCGGTTTATTTGGCTGCCACCAGCACTGGCAGCACAAGGGGAGGTGGTCACTGACCACTGAGGTCACCCTCTGAGCCCTTGTCCAGCATCACTTTTTTGGCAGTTGAGAGACCAACGCACATCCAGTGCACCGTTTGTCTGACCTAATTAGGTGTCTACCTGAGGAGGAGAGGAGTGATGCCCCAGAAGTGTCTGTTCCTCTCCGCTGAGAGCAGATGAAGTCTAGACAACTTGCTCTGATGTAGATTTGATGCTGCAGCGTTTTGCTGAGGGGAATCCTGACTGTCTCGTGTGCTGGTGTGCGCAGCAGCAGTGCCCACAGAAGGGGTGCTGGTCGAGGACACTGTGTCTGTCTGCCTGCACTGCCATGTGGCATCTGGGATACAGCCCAGCATCAAACGCTTGTCCTGTTCCTGGGAACCCGAGCAGTAGTTTCAGGGCACTCTTTGCAAACCCACTGGTGTGATTGTGAACTACCCAGTGTCCTTGTCCCTGGCTGGGGCTTGTTGCCTTTCCCCAAGGCCTCTCCCTCCCAGGTGAAATGATGCAGAGGTGTGGAAGAGCAGCAAACATTCAGTGGCATAACAAGAGCATTTGCAGAGGTTGGGACAAAACCTCCCCCCCCCAGCCAGAAACAGCTGTTTGAAGATTAGGAAAAGTCTTCACTAGACACAAACCTGTGGGGCTGCCAGCAGCCTCACTTCCCACAGAGAAACTCATTCCTGGCTCGTATTTTCCATTTTTTTCCCCTCTAAATTTTTTGACTAAGCATAAATGTGCATGGACAGCACTTACTTCTTTTTCTAATTTCTTACAGAAACAGGAAGAGAAAAGTGGAGAGGTGGAACTGCATGAGTGCCAGCATCTCCTGGGTCACGCTCTTCCACAAGATATTGAAAATATCATCTGTGGATATCTGTACTGCCAAACAGAACTCTGGGCTGGTAGGATGGATGCAGTGAGATGTTGTGGCAGAGATGGAGTTGCCCACAAATGGGAGAAATCATCACAGACTATCTAGAAAAATCTTTCTTGGAACTTTTTTTGGGAACAGGAGCTTTGGTCATCGCCCTTGTCCAAGGGCAGGGAAGACAGCACCAATACTGCTTGAAAACAAAGCTGGTAAGAACTGGAGGTTCCTTGGGAAGTTGTGAAAGAGACAGGGCCACATCTTACATCTAAATTGTCTTTCATTAAATCTTGAAAATAGTATGAACCCAGAAAAAGTTCTCCAAACCATTTCACAGCGCCCAGGCTGGACTGTTCTTGGCACTACATACCTGAAAATCGTGTGGGGCTGATTGTTTAGAGGCAGATGCCATACTCTGACCCTTGTCCCAAAGAAGCCAGGCTCTTTTCCAGCCACAATACCAGGCAGGAAGGAGACCATCTTTGACTGCAGAGATCCCTGTTCACCATTCAGTTTATACTTTGGTAAACAGGCCAGTAATAATAAGCCATAAAACAGTTTATTTGGCTGGATTGTGAACAATGAGTCTGTTCCCTGGTGACAGCTGGGCTTCCATTACATGAATAACAAGACCTTCTCTCACATCAGCTCTCTGCACATGAGACTTTCTGGTCACCTTGTCCTCTGTGTGCTGTCACTGCCCTGGGATGCTCAGGTTGTCCATTTTAACACAGCTGAGTCCTTGGAGCCAGCAAGGAAGGGAAGAGGGGCTGCGCTCCCTGGGAGATTGCAGGTGAGTGCCCCCCCTTGCCACCCCCACAGCGAGACACGGGCTGCAGTGCCAGACTGAAACGTGTCTGCTGCTGCATCCCTCTGGTGTTAGACAACTCAATTAACCTCTCTGCACTCCAGCCTCCTCTCTGGCACCATGAGGTAATGATAGCACTTCGTGGGGTGGTGGGAGACCGAAGCAAAGTGCCCCGAGCTCTTCTTGCTGGGGTGACAATCCCAGGACATGCATTGTGATGCAGGTGGACACTTTCTCTCTAGGTGTGCCAGCTCTCCTCTGCCACAGGGAGCAGCCTGGTGTCCAGCTCCTCCTGCATCCTGTGGGGATGCACATTGCCCCTAAGGGTGTGGGATGAGGGTATTCCTGGCCTGCAGAGCCATAAGCAATGGCTTGCCCCAGTTGTCCCTTCAGGGTGGCACTTGGTGCCAGCATCTCCCTGTCCTCCTCCACGGACTTGTGGATTCCAGGGATGTCCCACAGGCACGGGAAGCCCTGCCAAACTGAGCACAGGCAGCAGGGAGGGATGCACCTTGGCATATTCTCCTCAGCAGGCACTTATTCTGTCTCCTCTATCTCCCGTTGTGACCCAACCACCCTCTCTGGGCAAACCTGTGTTTGGGAAGGCTCTGCAGAGCCAAACCAGCCTTTTCCTTGCCAGAGGAAGGTTCTTGTCACTCCTCCCTGGGGAGGCTGTGGGCAGCAGCCTGTGTCAGAGGGCATTAGTGGAGAGGGACCATCAGTGAGCAAAGAGCAGAGACAGACTCCCCACAGATCTAGCCAGGCTGATCCCCTACAGCCTTCCCCTATAGCACCCATGTGCCTCCCCCCTCTAATTGGAGGCGCTGGGGATGAAGAAGAGCAGCAGTAAATGATTCAAACATGTTCAGTAAGGCTCCCACTGTATGTTTTCTCTTCTTTCCCATACATTGCCCATCAGCCAAGTCCTTCCCAACAACAGAAAGGAGAAATGGCATTTTATCAGCAGCCCGAGTTTAATTTCAGCTCATTAAAGCAAGCAATTTGCTGGTTTATTTGCTTTACAAAGTGTGAATAAAATGACAGCATTAAGGAGATGAGAGAGAGGGAAGAGGGGCTAATCTCCCTCTTTATTAGATTGCCGGGACATGACTGGTGAGTGGAGAAGTGGGTCTTGTTGCTTTGCACAAAAGGCATAATTGTTCATCTTGTTGGCTTCTGAGAGCCCCATCCCAGCCTGTGGTGGGTGTGGGTGTGTGGCTGAGTGACACCAAGCACCGAGCATCCCACAGGGATCTAGTGGTTTAACTCTCCTGCCTGCCTGGTTTATCTTTGCCCAGTTGTCCTGAGTTTATTCTCCTGGTAACACAATTGGACACTGCTTTTCCCAGTCCTCTGAACCCCTACAGAGCTGAGAAAACCCAGGAATAAACCACCAAAACTCTCACAAGGAAAACAACCAGGAAAGTGGTGATTTGGGGGTCTCCTTTGCTGTTGGAGAAGGAAGCAGAAGGTAGGAATGAAGACAGTGTGGAATAACAACAGCAACGCTTTGGAAGGATGGATTTAATCTCAGTCAGAGCTATCTTGATGGTGGCACCATGGTGATGATGACAACAGGCCACATACACGACAAGGCCATAGCAGCCACCCAGGAAATACCATTCCTGCAGAGTCACCCGTGCCCTGCAGAGGTTGTGATTCCCTTTCCTTCCACTCTCAGGAGGCAGAACGGTCTGACCAGCTGAGGTGACGCTGGGTTTTTGTGGCTAACAGAAGCCAGCAAAGGGGCAATGACAACCCCTCCACTCCTTGCTCCTCCTGCACATTGCCTCTGATATCCACTATGTCTGCTGGAGCCCAGATCCATGCTTCTCCCTGCTAATCCTTGTCCCTGACTGTGATGTGCTCCCCTCCTACCCATCTCTGCTCCTCCAGCCCTGGTCCCTGTCAACAAGCCAGCAGCAAAGAGGGATGGCTGGAATTCAGGGATGCCCATGAGGCTGCAGCCTGCACTGGATGAGCAGCAGCATCCTCATCCTGGCTGAAAACCCATGGCAAGGGAGATGGAAAGGAAAAGGCAAAGCTGGAGCTTCAAAAACCAGTGCAAGCTGGCTGGGAAGTTTTTGCTTCCATTTCCCAACTAATGGCATCTTGGAAAATTAAACCAGAGCAGCAGCTGCAAGGAAGCAAACAAAGCAGCCGAGGGGGCTGGGAAGGGAGCTGGCACTCAGTTCCTAATTTTGTTATTCTACTGAATGAGTTATTTCAAACTGCGGGTTACATTTACTGAGGGAATGCAAGATTACCATGCGTGTGCATGTGTATACACACAGCAGTGCTCCTCTCCTTGGCATTTCTGCATCTCTGAAACTTCCTTCACCCTGGCTGCTCCATCTCCAGCTTCTCTTAGATCCCCTTTCACAGCCACTTGGGCTGCTTTATCAAAAAATGATCCCCGCTACAAAGGGAGCCAGAGGAAAATGGGAGTGGTACATTACAAACATGAAGTTTTGGCCACCCAAACAGGTGGGGAGGGAGTATTTGGCTAACAGGAACCAGATTTTAAAGTGAACCTTGGTTTTTTCATGATGTGTAAGATCATCTGGGGAGGCAGCTCCAACATGGCAGATAAAACCTTTAATAGTGATGAAATCACCCCTAAGAAGCTAATGTCCACCCTGTACATGTCAGGTGGGGAAGGGAGGCTTCCAGGCAGCTTTTCTCCTCATTCATATTCCTGGTCTTTGCTCCATGACTCCTGCTGGGTGATGCTGGTCAGAACCACAACCTCCCTGAATAATAAGGATGCTGAGGCCTGTAACATTCAAGTTCATTATATATTCAGACATCCTGGTCCTAATATCCTTCACTGACAGGGTTTAGGCAGCATTTTGTGCATCCCAACCTTATTCCCAAATGCCTCACAGTGTTAGATAATAGAGTTCTCCAGTCAATTCTACTCTCTCTCCTGCTATTATTTATTATTTAAGAAAAACAGGCAAGGGAGAAGAGATATATTTTCCACTGAGGTTTGAGGAGAGATTAAGAAGGAGTGAAGCAGAGAGGTGAAGGGGAGGCTGAGAGAGAAGTGCCCAGCACTGCATCCAGGATAGCTTTGTCTGAGACTCTGGGAGGTCACAGACTGTATGACAAGTATCCAGGTGGGAAGAGAGAACTTTTCTGGGAGACGCTGGGAGAAGCAAAGAGAAATGACACGCTTAGTCTCTACACAGGGACAGAAATATTACCAGGGTGTCAATACTCATGGGCTCTGTGTGGTGCTGGGGCAAATCCCTCCTTGGCTTATTCCTGTTTTAACCTTGATTGAAAAAGTTATGATCTCTACTGGAAGTTGATAGTCAATCCCATTTAATTTATCAGTAAACTTGGGGGCTGCAGTGTCTGAGGGAAGCCCTAGTTCAAAGCCACCGTGCCTCCACAAGCCAGAGCTGCAGCCTGGGAATAGCAAGAACAGACCTGTTTGCACAAACGTTTTTAAGAACCTTTTTTTTTCTATGGCAAGATAAATTCTGGTTTAAAACGACAGTATTTTCAAGACAAACTCTTGGGATTTCAGAAAATAAGACTATTCTGCTGTTACTCAGCTGCACTCTGAAGTCATTTACATCCATCTCATGCTGCTTAGTTTCCAGGGTCTGTTGAGATGACAACCCTATCTCACGCTGCTGTGGGCCGCTGAGCAGAAGCCTCTGCTGAGTTTAAGTAAATGCATAAATGATCTTCTTGGTGAGCAACCTCTTAAGCCCAGCTGGGGTACCTGTGCATTAAGCCAGCCTTGCAAAACATCGGCACGAGCGGCAACGGAACGTCAGCTCCAGCCCCTGACAGTGCAGCTGAGCCCTCAAGGAGCTGAGGAGTGCGATGGGAGGGGCAGAGTTAGAGGAAGGTGAAGAGGGAAAAGGTTTTAGGGGATGTAGAGAGGTAAGAGCTCTGATCAGGTATGACCCTAGCAATAAGAAAGGTGTGTTTCCGTGGGAGAAAGCCTCTCTAATACTTGCTTGATGGGATTTTTCCTTAGAAGTAATCAGTCTGAATCACAGCTTCATTATGGGATGGTTAAGCTGATGGCAGGCTGGGGAAAAGCAGAGGTCTGGTGTGGAAGCAAGACTCCCGTTTTCACCTGTAAGTAGTGGTGAAGATCAAAGGATGTTTTTCCAGCACCGATGCAATGGAGGGAGCCAGCCCCACGCTGGGAAGTGGAGCCGCTGGTGTTCCTCAGCACTGACAGTCTGAGCTGAGCCTTGTCTCTGCTGCATTGTCATCCTCCCTCAGATCTTTGCTGCTGTTTGGGAAAGGGTTTTACTGCTTCCATTCATTAATTTATTTTTGCAGGAGGCCTGCATAACCCTCGGCCTTCCAGATGGGAAAACCCACTTCTACACAGGGGAAAATCTGGTGATGGATCTGTGAAATGGTGAGTTTGTTAGAAATTATTTTTAGAGGTGCAAGTGTCTTGTTTGCTCTGACTTTTTAATGGTTGTGTTTGCAGAAGAACACTTCCCCCTCTGTCCTGCCCTTCCCCTGTGAAGGGGTCTCTGGCCAGTGCAGCATCACAGTTTCTAGGTGGGCTGTAGTGCTGAGTGTTGAGAGATGGACAAGAAAATACACAGCTCATGAAGGACTTCATGGTAATGGTCTGTGATCTCTGGGTAGGCAGAACAGAATTCACCTTTCCATCAGCACGTGTCCTGCACACAGGAATTGTTACGTCTGTGCTGTAAGCAAATACCTCTGCTAACCTCTCACTGACTTGCTCACCTTGGAAGCTGGTCCTGCTTTTCTGGTTGGAGACTTTAAGATGTCTCTCCCAATCCAAGTTATCTTGTGATTTTAATGATGTAGCTCTTGTCCTCTGGAGCTGAGGAGCCCAGCTTAAGGCTGGACCCTTTGGCTATCCACTTTCTGAAGGGGGTTTCTGCCCAGATATTGCTATATCTGGCAAGCCCCAGTGCCCTACAAGCCTAATTTTAGCTCAGTGCTGCAGGCTGGCTTCTTGTCATGGGCCAGGAGAAGGTTAATGATCACCTGGGCAGCCCTCCAAAACCAATCTAATGTTTATTCAGGATAACAGCATTGCAGAGGAAACCAAGTGTGACCACCTTCCACGTACAGCTCACCCATCACGGCCCTGCTCCTGCAGGTGGCTCTGCTGGAGCAGCTCAGGTTTGTCCCCTCTTGGAGGAGACCCTTCCCTAGGTCAGCTCAGGTCCTCATCAACATTTCCAACCCTGCCCTCTTACCCCAAACAGATGCTCTGTTTCTCCAGAAAAACACTTTATCAGGCTGTGGGTCTGTTGTTTCAGCAGTGGAAATTTGCACTCACCATTGTTTTTTTAATAGGACACTCCTCGTGGGTCAGATACCCAGGCTACAAACAAATATCCATTTTTTTGGATACCTGGGGGGTGGGTCAGTGGTCCCAGCCTGGTGGTGGTGGCCTGGATGTTGCAGGTCTGTGCTCCAGCTGGGTCTGGGATGGAGGGGAGAGGATGAAGGGCTGGTGCAGATTAGCACATGAGGAGGCACAGGGATGTGAGACAGCAGTAACTGTACCCTCTGGCAGAGGGCAGAGTCCACTAGATGGTTGTGTGTGTTTATTCACCTCAGCTGCTCCTTAATGGCTTAATTTCAGCCATGAATTAGAGCCTTTTCTTCCCACCAGCACAGCCCCTGCAGTTATTCCATCATGTCTTTGACACAGCGTGAAAAGATGTGCAACAGATTCATCCCAAGAATACCCTGCACCTGTAGGGAGGTGAGTACACTGCTTTCTTGGGGCTCCCCTTGGGCCCCTCAGGCCTCCATGAAGGGATTGGGTATCAGCTCTAAAGCCTGGAGGCCTGAGATGTGCTGTGCTGAGGGAAAGATTCTCTTCCAGCAAGAAGCACTCACAGACATACATGGCCCAGGAGAGCTCTTGATGCTTCCCTTGGGATGCAGGAAAAATTGTACTGAGAGCAAAAAGTGTTTTCTGAGGCAGCCCTGAGATGCTGGTACTGGCTTCACCATCAACAGTCCCAAAATAGCTGGTTCTCACTGCCTTTCCAGGCATGCTGAGAGGCATTGTGAGAACATCTATTTAGCAGTGTCTCTGGAGAACACTGGGAATGTGCTTCCTGCTACCTGAGATGGTCAGGGAGATGGCTGGGCAGCCAGATGGCCATATGTGTTTGGAGCCGATATAAATGTCTCATTTGATTATGTTTACAGCATGATTAAAAGGCTCCTTGATTCCTGAGCAGGTATCTTTTACTATGCTAAATCTAAATAGAACTAAGATACTCCACTGTGGGCTTGGCTGCTTAAACACGGTGCCAGACAGTGTTTCTCTCAAGGCTAGCTGATTTCCCACTGGATTATGCCCATGCACTGGTGGGAACCAGCAAAGCTCATCTTTACCCACAGAGAATACTCAGCTACAGGTATGAGGGACCACCGGGTCTCCTTTGTGGTGCCAGCAAGCCTAAACCTCAACCAAACAGCCTTCTACCCAAAAGTGTGTGGCCAGATGCAGAGAAACTTGAAAAAAAAGAAGGTTGTGCACATGCCAGACTCCAAGAGAAACTGGTTTTGTCTGGGCACGGGGTCAGTGCCAAACTGATGGTGGAGAAGCAGCAGTAGGAGCTACTGGAAAGTTAGCAGCACACAAAGCCCTTCCTCAGCATCCTGTCTGCTCCTCAGCAAGGTCTGTGGCCCATCTCTGAGCCTCTGTGTTTCCCTCCTTGTCCAGAATATTTGGGGAGTGGACAGAAACTTTAGAGACCAAGACAGCAGAAGCAGGGAGCTCTGCCAGTGTTTGGATTGCCCGTCCTTTTCATAAACATTTCCTGTGGAGGTTACCCAAGCCAAAAAAGCAAGTGAACCCAAAGCACCTACCCTCTTTGGAGGATTGGAGTTTATTGTTAATAATCTACTGCTAAAAGGGTAACATCTGTTTTGGACAAACTGTAATGAGATTTAAACCCCAGGTGGAGGGAGGACTTCACAGTAATAAATGACTTTCTGTATGTCTAAATAGTTTTAATTTTTTTTCTGGCAGAAATAGCTGCTTTTCACCTCAGGCTTCTTTTTGCCAGCTCTTTTTGTTTAATGATTGCTATTAATTTCCAGGGTGGCAGATGGATTCTAGGCTGGTGGAGTCTGAAATGAGGGAAAACAGCCCATGAAGGTGTGAGCTTGCCATGAATGTGTGCACAGGTCACACATGCTGGTGTGATGCCGTGTGTGGGAGTTTGCTTCCCAAGGGAACAATTCCTTCTCAGTACCTGCTCCCCCCCCACTGGGACGTTTGAGCATCTCTCAGTCATAAAGGAAGGTAAATTAACATTTCTGGTCACTGCTTGTAGCTCTGCCTGTTTAGACCTTCATTTAATAAAGCTGCTGATTTCAGCAAGGGTTCGGGAGGGATTCAAACCAGCACCAAGTGCTTTGCTAAATCCAAGCTGAAGTGAGCTGGAGAGCAGCACGTGGTCTCCAGAACATGGAAAGGAGCTCCCTGCCCATGGCTGGATGCTGCTAGGGGATGTGGATTCCTCCTTGGGCAAGAAACAGACACTTTTCAGTGTTTTTCCTGTTATTTGGATGGGGGGTTTTGGGGTTTTTTTTTAATAGTGGAGGATGTCCCAAACAGACAATCTTCCATCCTCTGCCTGTAGTGATAAGTGTCTGCTGTTGAACCCAGCACACTCTGCCAAGCTCCTAGTGCCCAAAGGAGCACTTTCTTTATCCTCTCTGCTACCACCTCCTCCCCAAGAAGCCTACAGAACTAATCCCAATTAGTGCTACAGTGTGCTGGGGTGCCCTCCTCTGTCTTCCCCTCCTGTGGAGCATCTCTGGACTTGGCTCAGGGCGCAGGACACATGGGTAGCCAGGTGAGAAGCTGGATCTAGGAAGCAGTGCTGATGATGGCCCACCACATGGCAGCACCCTGTGGACAGAGAGCTGTCCCGAGACAAGAGAGTGGCAGAGGATATGGGAAGGAAGGAGGGGTTTATTTGCCTGGGCCTGGGTGAGCCCCTGGGTACGGAGGAAAGGGGGTAGAGATGGAAAGTGCAGCATCTCAGGTGATGCAGATAATCTCCTTTAATCTCCTGCTCAAAATAACCCAAAGTCAAGTAAAGGAGGGATTACAGGGCCTAAGCCACTGTTATTGCCAGGGTGGAACAGACTTAGGTTGCCTCTGAAGGGCTCCCGAGGAAGAAGAGGAGCTGCAGCAAATACCAGCCTGCTGGAAATGCCTCCTGGTGAGGGTGACTGGGTGGGCTGGGGACCCTCCTGAGGGAGCCCAAGGAGAACTGGAGCTGCAGGGACAGCAGCTGCTAGCAGACCTAGGAGCCTACACAGGGACCTGGTCCCAGGCAGAGAGTGTCTTAGATGCCCACTTGTCACCTTGTCATTGCTGACGGGTTTATTCTTAGTGCAGGATCCAAAGTGCTTTGTAGCCAGTAATTATCCTAATGGGGAAGCAGTGCCCATGGAACCCATTTCAGAGATGGGCAACAGAGCCCAGGAGGAGGTAAATGACCTATCAGGTGCTGGGGCACGGCTAGAGCGAGGTGGTCAGTCCCTGCCCTCCCACCTCCCTCCAGTTTTCAGGGGTCTTTCCTTGGGTGCGTGTTCCCAGCAGCCTGAGGCTGAAGGCATCTCCTGCCCTTTGCCAAAAAGCCACGGCTCAGCTGCTGTGCTGCTGCCAGGGAAAACCGAGCTGCAGAGCCCTATTCATCAGCTCCCGGCGATGTCTCCGAGATAGCAGCAGCACAGCGACTGTGTGAAGCGGGACTGCACCAGGGAGGGAGCAGAGCATGTTCATTTTAATGAGCCTGTCCCTGCCTAAAGGAGAGAGAAAGCGAGAGGCCAACCTGGTTTAATAAACTCTAGCATGCGGATTTAATCAGATGGATCATTGTTCCCCAGCACAGGGATGAATATATTAAAAAAATGATTCAAACTTTTCCCCTTTGTTTTTCATTTGTATTATGTGCTGTGGTGTGATAAAACATCCTGGGGCCAACTTGCAAGGCAATAAAAGAGACGGTGGAGGAGAGCAAGACATTGATCCATGCGAGTGAGCACAAGCGCCGTGGGAAGGGAGGCTGCTGGCAGGCAGGGCTGGAAGAGAGGGGCTGCAGCATCCTCAGCCCCCACCAACACCCCAGGGAAGATGTGGTTATGGGGGCTGACCTGGTGTCAGCTCCTCTTCAGAGATTTGAGATGACTAATAGCAGTTTCAGTCCAGTGCTAAAAGCAGCCCTCGGTCAAGCATGAGGCCTCCATCTCACTACAGACAGGGCTGAGCACAAGCACATCCCCATGCTCCTGCCCCAGCAGAGAAAGAGGGACAGTCCCCACCTTTTTACAGGGACACCAGCAAGTGGATTGTGCTGGTGGTGTCTTTGGAGTTAGGTGGCACTGGCCTTCAAGGGAATGGTGCAACAGGACAAACTTTCCTCTGGACTCTCCCCTTCTCCCTAGCAGGAGTTGTCCCATCACTGTCTCTCCCTTGCACCATCTGCCAGGCAGGGAGGAGTGGGGATCTGGGTGCTGCTTATTAATTCAGAGAACTAAATAGCTCTGGCTGCAAAGCTGCAAGCTGCACAGCAGGAAGGGAAGGGCTGTATTGTGGGGCTCTGCCGCTGCTCCCTGTCTGAAAGCCACAGCCCTGTGCCTCTGACTGTCCCTGGGGACAGCAGGCATTGCTTGGGGGCACAGGAAGGTCTTCATCCAGCGCAGCAAAGAGCAAACTGGGTCTGCAGGCAGCCCAGGTGGGATTGTGTCAGTGTGAGCCTCGGCAGTGCCTGGCTCTGGGCTTGCAAAGCTCTTGCTACGTGGGTGTGAATAAAGCCAGCTTAGACAAAATAGTCTTTTGTACTAAATCCTGGAGTACCTCCACCTGGAGCCGGGGACAAGGACAGACCTCAGGGGCCTCAAGATACCTCCATGGAATTTACCTCCTTTGCCCTGCCCAAGCTCACTGGCCATGGCTCAGGCTTAAATAACCCCAGCCCTTGCTTTGCTCACCCTTCCCTGGCCCATCAGGCTGCTTGTCACCCTGAGACACAAAGAACTGGCTCTCCAAGGATGGGACAGGGCACCCAGCTGGGTTTTTAACCACTCCCCCTAACACTAAAGCCAGAGCTGCACTGGACAGCTCCCTGGCAGGTTATAGATGGGCATATGGCTAAAGGCAGCCCAGAGGTGTTTTTGTTGGGGGGGCTACAGGTCCCCCTGCCATGGAGCAAAGCTGTACCTGACAGGTTTGACTGGCCCTAGGACAGACGTGGGGCTTGTGGTGAGAACCCAGGAATTACTTCTGACATCCTTCCTTCAGGATGGATCCACCACCAGCAGCAGGGCCATGGTAGTGTTTAGAGGAGGGGGAAAAGCATCTCCTTCCTTGGGAAAGATTGCTCTAAATTGTGCCATTGACCCATTCACTGAAAAGTCACTTATGGCCACTTGGTGTTAAGTATCACCAACTTTGGCTTCTAACACACCACCGTGCTACTGCTTCATTACTTTACCCATTACTGTCCATAAACACTAATAAATAATCCTATTTTCATTCCCACCATTGTTTAAGTGGTCATTAATTGTAGTTTATATGCTGTCTTTGTGTATTTGTGTACGATAGCTTCTTCATGGTTCCTTGATTAACTGTGATTGATTGTGTATTCAAAAATCAATTAAAAGTTTCAACTCTAAAAGGTAGAGTCTTTAGTAGTAATTCTCCAAGACATTGCCATTTATAATGGAGTTATTGTAGTGCTAGGATCCATTAGTATGGCACGCCGTGATCTTTATTTTCCAGATTTATGAAATATGTGAGTGTGAGTGTGCACATGGCTCTGTCTCTGGTGGCGGGGTGGATGGGGAGAGGATGTGGGAAAGAATCAGCTTCTCACAGGGTTGTTGGCTTTTGTGGGTGACCAGGCATGACTCACTCCTTTCCTTAAGGCACTGATGCAAAGGCTGAGCCCCAGGACCCCATCATTCCCTTGCTGGTGTGATAGCACCGTGTATTAATTTTCTATTTGTAAAGAGGCGCCGATACCCTCAGCAGAAGGGGGCCACAGAGTGGGATGTGTGTCCTTCTGCAAAGCTGTTTTAGTGAATGGCCTGTGCCTTGGTGGGTGAGGGGCACGTGGGAGGGATAGAGGTGGCTGTGAAGGCCTTTTTGTGGTGGTGCTGATATGATGCTGATATGATGGAGGAGGAGGAGGTTGGCCACCACCTGGGTGTCAGGGCATGTGCTGGAGCACAAATCTCTGCCCTATATAACACCACACCTGTAGTATCAGTGCTTAGCTCCTCATATTGCTGTTGTGCTGGGAAAATGTGTCCAGCACCAGAGCTGGAGGAAATGGGTTTAACACCGTGCTCTTGTGCTGCCTTGCCCTGTAAACCTGAATTCCACGTGCTTATGCCTCTGTGTGCTCTGTGACTCCAGGGCAGCTCTGCCCAAGCAGCTTGTCCTGGCCCGTGCAGAGAATCAGGGGTGGGCAAACCACGTAAGAGATTTTGTGCAGGTGCTCTGAGGTGGGGGAGCAGATCCCCCCAAGGACCAGTGGGAAATCAGGCCCTTGTAATGGATCCCCTACTTGTCCCCCATCCTCCTGGATGTCTGCCTGCCGCCAGGAGCAGGGCCCTCCCAGCCATCTGCCAGCTCAGGCAGAGGATTCCTGTGCACTAATCTGCTCACAGACATTTGTCACCCACCCCTCTCCCAGCTGCACGATGCAAAAAACGCCTCAGTGCCCCAGTACAGCTGCTGGGAGCACCTGTAGGGGAAATCACCAGTCCTGTTGAATGATGGGGGGACCATTTTGTGCAAGCCCTGGAATGGGATCACTCTGTTGTATTAACTTGCCTGCTTGCATTGATGTTAATGAAATAAAGAAATATAATGGTTCCACACTTTTAAACTTCTTATAGCTCGATTTGCATAATGGCCACCGCTACCCTGAACAGGAACTGATCTGTCAAAAAATATTGTTCCAGTCCTCTATCATTCAGCTCAATGGGAGGTGCAGATTGGCCCACTGGAGCTGTTTTTCGCTGATGGAGTGGAGTTTGCCTAGTGCCGACCATAAAAAGCTAATATTAGCACGCAATCCAATACTGTAAAAAAGAAATTGGTTAAAAGTTATAGATCAATAACTGTTAACGTGGCTCTATTTTTCAGACACATCATGTTTGCTGCTGCTTGCTGATGGGGAGGCAGGCTCCCTCCTGCTGAAGCAACTCCATGGTTCCTCCTTGGAGGAGCCTGGGGCTGCCAGTCAAGGCTCAGCTGTCCTGAACAACCATGGGAGCTTAGGATGCTGCGTGGTGTTTCTTGTGGAAGTTTGTTCCCCTCCACCCCGGACTATGAAATGCTGGTCAGGGCTGGACATTGGTCCTGTCTCCACCTTCCTGCCCAACCCTCCTCAGTGCCACAGATCCCGTCTCCTTGATGTCCTACAGCAACCCCACTCGATGCCTTAGGCTGTTACTCCTTGGTTACCTAGACCTCTTCTCCTCCATGCCCCAGATCGCTGCTCCTTGATTATCCACACCTCCGTTCTGTGATGCCCCAGATCTCTGCTCCTTGATTACCTACATCTCTGCTCCTCCATGCCCTAGATCTCTTCTCCTTGATTATCCTGATCTCTGCTCTTTGATGCCCTAGATTTCCTCTCATCAGTGCCCCAGATCTCTGCCTGCTGCCAAGACAGTGCCTCTCCCGGCAGACTCCTGCAGCGCTTCCAGCGCTTCCAGAGCAATCGGATGCTCTTACCCCTGTGGGGAGAAGGGCGTTGGTCTTGGCATGAGTCTCTCCCCTCCCTAAAGTGAGGTGAGCATCCCTCCTCTCCACGGGGTGTATCTAAAGCATGCTGCCCATGTGGCAGGGACTGTCTCTCCCCACCAGAGTGTGTTTAGGGAGCATAGACCCAAATCCTCAGCTGCAAGGATGGGAACAGGAGTGTGCAGGAGCAGGGAACCAGCTGAGCATCACGAGCCAGCGTGACAATGGTCCTCTGGCCCCCACTGACCTTGGGCTTGCCTCTGGTAGCTCATTACAGCCTTCCTTTGATCACTTGCCTCTTCCCTGCTCTTTACTTGGAGATGCTGGAGAGCTTTCGTGACCAATATAATCAAAAAGGACATTTTTACTTCCAAAATATACAACTTAATTAGAACTGGGAAGGGAGAGACAAGCCAGTCCATAAAAACACCCACTCTGCGACAATCTCTGTCCTGATTCTGCAGGAACTGGGGACAAGAGGCACCTGGTTTTCAGTGGGAACAGGGTGGTTTCCCAAATGTTAGAAATACCACTCAGGTCCTAGACAAAAAGGGGTTCTTCCACTGCAAGAGAAGGGTTTGGTGTGGAAATGCCCTCACCTGCAGTCAAATGTGCTTTGCTGAATTGGGACCCATTGGAAGCATGGACTGAATGGCTGCAGACAGCAACACAGAGACCCTCATCTAAACCAATACCCTGCAATCCCACCCTTTGGTTGGGTACTTGAATATCCCATTGTCACCCACAGTCGTGCTAACACGCTCACTGAACTGGGACCAATTCCAGCTCCCCAGGGCCCTCTCCCTGCAGGCAGCGAGGCAGATCCACCCCATGGCACGGGAGGAGTGTGTTTGCATCCAGCTGCCAGCTGTGGGCAGGACCTGCCCAACAAACAAGGTCCGGTCGTTCCCGTCTCTGCAGCTGCCCCGTGAAACAGCTGACACCTTAAAAATTGATGGGGTTCATTTCCTGCCTCTGTGCACTTACTTGAAGCACCAGCTCTGCCATCACCAGCAATGTCCACATTAATTACTATCACAGCCCAAGTACCTTGGCATGCGCTCCCCTGCCTGGAACGCCTGTCCCAGCAGTGACCTGCATTTCCCTCCCCTCGAGACCTCGCGCATGACTGGGATTTCCAGCGCTGCTGCCTGCAGGAGAGCAAAGCTGGTGCTGGGACAGCCCCCGGGGAGGAGGACAGGCCCTCAGGCAGGTCTGCTGATGGGTTGGCTCTGGCCCAGGCTCAGAGGCTCACCTGCAGCACGGGGGGCTCCTTCCCCTCCTTCGCCCCTTGCCTCACCGAGCAGTAGCATCAGTGCTTCCCCATCTCTGGGGCATGGGCTTTTCCACACTGCATAAACGATTTAAATATTCATTGGAGACTGACTCCATGGCTGGGTGGTGGAAGTGCTTCCCCTGGGGTTGTCTGGAGTCCTTGCACTGAGTCCCTTTAGGTTTGAGCCCCAGGGACCCCCCTTCAGCTTTCCACTACGGAGTCCTTCTGAACAGAAACCTTTCCAGTTTCTAAGAAAAAAAAAGTCAAGTCATGGAAAAAGGCTCAGGTCCCTCTAAAAACTGCTCCTGAGGGATGGAGACAGGCTTGTCAATGCTCTGTTGGCTGCAGAAAATTGAAAATCTCATATTTTTTGCATAAAATGCTGATTAACCAGTGCTAAACACAAGCATGTCTTAGGCAGTAAAAGGACATGCACAAAAGAGATAAAACCCTAGAAATTATGAGGCAACGGGAGCCAGCAACAGAAAGCATCATCAATAAAGCTTCTTCAGCATGGACAGAGTAACATCTAACCCAGGTATCACACAGCCTAGTCAAAAGTGTGACCAAAAGTGTGCTTTGAATGCCTGAACACACCAAAGCCAGGACCTGGAAGAGACTGACAAACACAAAAGAACACAACGCTCATTCTAAATGCTTCATTCCTGCCTTTTGCTATTCACCTCAAAACCTCACAGGAAACACCAAGCCCACAAGCAATAGTTCCCCAGAAAAAGGTCTACAAATTACAGCGGGTCAGAAGCTGAACATGAAGTACCCGTGTCACATCAAGAGGGAGACAGAGCCCTGGGATATATGAGCTGCAGCGTGGCCTAGGAGTCTCACAAAATCATCTTTCTTATCTGTTCAGGGCTGGTGAGGTCTACACTGGAGTAGATTCTGGTATTGGCAGCTCATATCAGAAAGGAGGTGGCGCTGCTGTAGGCAGCACAGAGCAAACAGGATGATCAGAGGTCTATGAGACATGACCTACAAAGAAAGATTGAAAGAACTGGGTTATTTTGCCTAAAAGAGATGATGGAAGAAGAGATGTGATAACAGTTTTCAAGTGCTTAAAAGGCTGCTGCTAAGGGGAAGAGAATAATCTGTTCTTTATGTCCATGGTGGACAGGACAAGAAATAATCAGCTTAAATTACAGCAAGAGAAATCAGGTTAGACTTGGGGACAAAAAAGGCTCGTGGAGCAAGGCAGTGGTTACCTGGGAGGTGGAGGGGCTCTGTCACTACAAACACAAACGCTGTTTGGGGACAGGCTGGCAAACATCCATGGGGAGAGGGGGCTGTCCTGGGGCAGGGCTGCACCCTCTCCATGCCCCTGTGGTGCCTTCAACACGATGTCTGGAGCTCCTGGATTGTCCAAAGTGAGATCATCCTGCAGCAATCACTTCAGCTGGCTGGACAAATCCCAGACATTTTGGCTTGTGAGAAGATTCAAGATAGCAAAACTTGATTTGGTAGCAGACCGGGGGCACAAGTCAACGTTTTGGGTTATTTTTCTTTCAGTAAAGAAATGCTTCAAAATTGATTTTCCTTTTTCCTCTCATCTCTTTCAGTCACTCGATTGTAACACAAACGAAGCAGAGCATCCCAGCCACGCCACACAGTCAAGCTGAAATGACACCATCCAAATGAAACCTGTTTGATAATGTCCTTGCTGAAAACAACAATGAAACCAATCTCTCCCCTCCAGGCAATCGGGTGGGGTTGAATCACCAGTTGTGAGCGCACAGACTTGCCTGGAGATGTTTTTCAGCCAGCTCAGAGGATTGTTGCTACCAGAGAGGCAAAAAGAAAACAAAAACACGGCCCCTTCCAACCCAGCTGTGCCCACACTGGGCAGCAGCTGCTGTGCCAGTGGCCAGGATGGGGGATCCACCAAGGTGTCCAAGAGCAGCTCCACCCACTTCCACTCAGTAGCACCTCCACTGTGCTGCCGAGCAGGTACTCTGGGCTTCAGATTAAGAGATTCTGTGCTCTCCTGAGGAATTATTATTACCCCTGGGTTCCAAGAGCAATCCTTTATTTTAAAAACCTGCCTCCTAACTCATTTTATATTTACCCATAGAATCTTGGCCGGGGTTTCTGAGAGTTGCAGGCTTTTGGAAAGGCCAAATTTTAAATGGAGCTGACTCAGCAGAAGCTAACTTGATTGAAACAGTGCCTGTTTGAGTTTATTCCATTCCTGGGCAGGATTGGAAACAAAGCAGCAGAAAATGGACTCTTCCCAGCTTTGTTTTCTCCACAGGCTCTTGGCTGTGTGCAGCAAATGTTGTTGCTGACCCACAGGGCTGGGACTGAAGTGGAGGAGAGCAGAAGAGAGCTGGCAGAATCCCTGCTGTATATCCCTGCTGTATATCCCTGAATAATCCCATATTCTATTGATTTAAAGTTTAATACAGTTGAGATGAGAATCAAATAAAAAGAAGAAAAAGGAAGAAATAACAAAAAAATTAAAACCCTGTAAACAATTAATTTTCAGCCTCACTGCCCAGCATCAGTCTCAAGGAGGGGACTGGGGATGCAACTAATACTTAGATTATTAAAATATCTCTCCAGTTCCCCCCAGGATGCTCTGGTACAGGCAAGCCCTGCCATGGGGAACACGGTGCCAGTTCTTTTCCACATTACAAAGGGAGCAGGCTGGCACTTGGAGTCATTTTAACATAGTCCATGGAGCCAAGCCTGCTTCTGCCTTCCTTTTCCCACGCTGTGAATCCTTAGCCGTGCCTGTGGCACAATCTGACTTCTGGACACGATGGCAGCACACCTTGCTTGTTCATGTTCATGGGGCAGTGCTGGACCAAGCAGGTCTTGCTTGGGAGGTGAGTGTCCCCTCCACAGCCTGGCCTTTTCCTCAGGTTCTCCTCCTCACTCAAGAGCTGGAAGGAGAAGATGGATTATGGAGGACGGCCAAGCTGCCATGCCAACGTAGCACTGCGGACTGCATGCAGTTGGATCCTGTCGCAGGTCCTTCAAGGAAAAATTCATTTTAGGCTCAAGAAAACCATGGAAGTGTTGAAAGTCGACCATCTTCTCATACCTTGGAGAGTGCCTGCTTCTGATGTCCTCGCTGTGATGAGGGGCCTGAGTGACAGCCAGGCTATGAAATACGGCCAAGAGTTTTTGAATTGACAGCTCATTCCATGTACAAGCAAAGCCTGAAGGACAGTCCAGAGCTGCTTAGCGAGAGCAGGCTAATAGCTAAGTACACAGCAGAGACCTAATGAGAACTCCAGTATCTCCCAACTCCAGCTTCATTCAGAAAGCCAAGAATACGGAAGTTGTCACTTAGTGCCCAATGGCCATAACGAATGAGCCAGTGGAGATGCCCAGAAAGAATAATACCATAAACTGGCAAGGTGGCAGCTGCATTCATCAGCTCAAACAAGAGCTGGCCATCCATAAAATCCGGCAGGATCAAAGACCAGTTCTTCAACTCCAACGTTATTTCCACCTTCAGAGTGCGGACAGAAATATGCCTGAAATTTGCCAGCAGCCCCAACAGATGTGTCACTTCTGCTGAGAGCCAATGCTGGATGGTGATCCAGGCTATGAAATGCTATTAATTTATTACAGCAAATGCTGAGAATCATCGGGCGATTCAAAACTCCTCAACCCCCAAGTCCTCTGGAGAAGGCATCAGTATCGATGATGGATGGCCTGCTGGAGCTGAGCACCCCACACCTGGGCTGCAGCTGGGGAGCAGCCTGCCCTGGGCAGCGATCTGGAGACCCCTCCAGCACGAGCTGAAACGTGGTGCCTGCTGAGCTTGTGCTGCAGGGACAACACACAGGACCCCGCTGTCCCCTCCTCGGTGACAGCGTTTGTCTCCAACCCAAAACACGAGCACAAAGCCGCAAGGCAGCCTGCCAGCTGACACCCTTCCCCTGGGAGCTGGGAAGGAGGGTGAGAAACGTGCTGCAAGTCCCTGGTAACTCATGCCCACTCCTGTCTGCTTGCAAGAGCCCCCCCGGAGCCGCCTGTCACCGCGATGGGGCTCGCCACCACCGTGACAACCCCGGGGGAGTGAGCGCGGTGTTATCTGCACCGCTGCTGCGTTTGCCAGGCAGCCACTTGTGCAGGGAGATAACTTCCCTCCAGGATCGCATCCTGCCTTCCCCTGGGCAAAGGGGTGGGCCTGCTGCTGTCACAGGGCTTCGATATCCTTCCCCGGGGGGAATTGCTGGGTGCAGGGGGGGATTTGCTCACCCCAGGGTGGCTTACAATGCTGGGAGCGGAGCAGAGTCCCTGGTGAGGACTTTCTGGGGTTTTTTCCTCTTTTCAGGGGAATATGGGTGATTTGAAGCCCCTGGGCCACCAAGAGTTGTGCACTGTTAGGCGTGTGACAGCTAACGAAGATCACTCAATCCATAAAGATTTTAAGTCAAGGGTTTGATGTTAATCATGGACCAAAACATTTAATAGCCTGTTTCACTTCCACAAGGCATTTTTTAAATTAAAAAATGATATATT
>VWZW01000753.1:633150-657197 GCA_013397115.1 Edolisoma coerulescens | reverse complement strand
GGGGGGGTGGTAAGGAGAGAAATAATTGAAGATTGTTTTATTCCAGAACAACCTGAGGCAGGGAAGGCAGTAAGGAGACAACATGTTGGGGAGTGTGATGGCAGCACCACAAGCCATGAACTGGTGGCAGAGGAAGCCAGGGAGGGAGCAGCCTCACCACACTGGGAGAAGGTGCCCAGGGAAGGGGAGAACAGCCAGAGGCACGTAGGTGGAAATCCAGGTCAATCTTTTGGCCACCACATTGGCCTACCCTTACCTGTTGAATCTTTAGTTTGTGCTGCTGAGGCCTTGGTTTCAAATCCCTCTTTCTGTCTCTCAAGAAAAACAGCTAAACCCCCAGGGTGGAAATTAGTCTGGAATAGGTCAAGGATGAAGAAAATCTGACATGTCTGGCTCTGACGTTACTCTGTTTTTCATTCAATATTTAAAGATGTGTTTGAGCAGGGGTTGGCCTGAGATACATTCCAATAGTCTGTGCACAGGAAAGGTCTTCAGCAGAGCAAACCAACACTTCCCTTGCCTTGGGCAGTGCCCATCAGCTGGTGGTGCACGGGGCAAGGGGGCAGCAGGAGGGAGCAGCTCCATGTGGGAGGCTAGTGTTGGACTAACTCAAGGAAGGAGGAGGAGAAGTGGGATGGAAATGTGGTCTGGGGCTGACCAGGAAAAGTTAGGGTGGTTGTTTAAAACTGGAAGTAGCAGGAGTATGACACCCAAGCCCCTGGCCATGGATGGACTCAAGTCCTCCTATGTCTCCAGCTCTGAGCCTTGCTGTTGTTCTCTTCCCTCAACTCTACAAGGGGATTAAAGTTATTCCCTCCTCACAGGGTTTTGAGATGCTCAGTTACTATGGTGATGGGGCCATAAAAGTACCAACGATAGCAAGAACAATAATAATATCAGACACGGTAGGAGCCAAATAATTGCACTTAGGGCACGGCCACAACACAAAAGGGAGAGCCACCTCCATTCACCACGGCTCTCAAACCCCGAAGACAAAACTTTTGTGGTACCAATGGGCTCTCAGCCTACTTAAAGGGCTAATTCCCAATTCCTGCAATAGCCAATCAATGCTAGGAGTGGCCACCAATGGCTATAGCTCCAGCACTGGTCCTACCTCTCCACGACTCCATCCAGGAAGAGCGGGGAGCAGCGGGGCCAAACGGCCTTTGCCAGTGGAGAAATCAAATGTTCCTCACCCCACTTCTGGAACACGAAGTCCCCACAGGTGTTTGGCCACTGCACTGTGTGACCAGCTGAGCATTCTTTGCCCAGAGTGGGGAGTGTGCCCAGCACAATGCCACTGACAGCTAGTTCCTTTGTCTCTGCTGAGCACAGCGCCTGCCTCATTATTTTTTTTAATTTATGGGGTTTTAATTGAAAAAATTGTATAACATCTGTGGCTGCTTCATAACACCTGTGCGCGACAAGGCTGATTTTCAGCAGCGATTGTCACCGCTTTCTCATCTGGGCAATGCTGAGTCAGTGCTGTGTGGCCTCCTCTGAACTTCTCAGGCAAGAATGATCCTTGGAGGGCACGTAATTGACATGTGATGGAAAACAAGGTGACGAGGAAAAAACGTGAAAAGACATCCCTTTTAAAAGGGGAAAGCTTGGGATGAGCAGGTGATGAGTTTGCAGTGGTTCACCTGAACAAATGCTGCTGGCACTCAGCTGGGAAGCTGGGCTGCCAACCCAGACCTGGTGTTATGGTAAGAGGAGGTGGCAGAGGGGATCTGGCCTTTCCATCAGCATTTTGGGCAGCATTTGCATCCCAGTTCTTGCCGGGCATCCACCTTGTGGTTACCCCCAGCTCCAGCCCAGGAGCTGCCTGCTCCCTGAGGGGGGCAGGGGCAAGGCTGGTCCTCCTCTTACAGCAGCATCTGCCACAGCAGGGACTCACTGCTCCAGGACTTGCTGAGCTCAAGGGAGCTGCTGGCAGCAGGAATATAAACTGCCCTTCTGCCATTTACACAGCTGCTGTGGGGACCTGCCCTGCTCATCCCTGCTCTGACAAACATTTGCACATTTGCAGCATCCCAGATGTGGCTGGGAGATGTCACCACCCGTGCTGTGGCACGAGGCACGAGGAGCTGCCACAGCCCTGGCCCTGCCAGCTGTGGACAGCGAACCCAGAAGGCAGCAGACACCCCCAGATGGCTGAAAGCCCAGAATCCTTCTCCTTCATCGTCAGGCCTGGAGGCCCAGCACCGCCCAGGTAGTTTTTATCATGAGTAAAAGGATCCTGAAGCTCATTGCTGGTGCTGCCACCCAAATCCTCATGGTTTTGACAGCCTTGAGTGCTGCCTACCGAAAGCTGCCTGCTTGCAGCATCTCCCAGGGCTTGCTGTGCAGGTGCTGCCTGTAACAGTTGGGCTGTTCAGGAGGCACAGAGCAGCCTGGGAGGCTTACAGGTGTCTCTCACATTTCTACATGCTCATGACAAAGCTGCTTGGTAGCACAAGTGAGCGAGGAGCAGCAGGGACACAGCTCCGGCTGTGCACAGGCTGAGGTTTCTTCCTTGCAGGAGCCTCCCTGTACAAAGCTGGAGGAGGTTTCATCCACTGCTCACAGCTCTGGGAAGCTTAGGCTGCCCTGAAATCCCTCTTCCCACAGTGACTTGGTAAATAAATAAAACCCTGTTCCCTGCTGAGCTCGGTAATGGCAACAGGGCTGCCAGGGCTGCAGACAACCAGGGCTGGCAGGTAGAAAGCAGGGGCCGGCTGAGCGGTTTGGGCAGGGAATAAAGGAGGAGCAGAGCAAACATTTCCGTGTCCTTGCCCCCTTGTCACTGCAGCTTGGCAACACCCCCGTGTAACACGGGCTTTCTGAGCAGATTCCCCCTTGCACATCCCTGGAGCAGCCCCCGCTGCTCTCCCCTTCAGCACAGTGTCAGCGTCACGCCCCCTCCTCCCTCATGTGTTCGGGCTAAGAATTCCCCTCGCCTCTCCGAGCACATTAAAAAAATCAATGTAATGACACAGCAAACATTAATTATGATCAGAAAATGCAACTGAGAGGGATTGATCTGGAGGAGGGTGGCAGCTAGCCACCAGATTACCAAGCACCACATCAGTGGGGC
Source organism: Edolisoma coerulescens (assembly GCA_013397115.1). Taxonomy (NCBI): domain Eukaryota; kingdom Metazoa; phylum Chordata; class Aves; order Passeriformes; family Campephagidae; genus Edolisoma; species Edolisoma coerulescens. Next base: position 654,118 of record VWZW01000753.1, on the reverse strand, counting down.
TGGTCCAGACAGCAAAACATCCTTAGTGACATGTGGCTTGACCATTTCAGTCTCTGGTTTCTTCAATGGACTTTTCCAGTTTGTGGTGAAAGGCAAACAGAGAAGTGGATAAATGCAATGTGTGTGTGGATATATCTAGGTGCCCCTGGTATGCTAAGAGGACATGAGACAAGAGAAAGCAAATTGCTTGTCTCAACCTGGTAATCCCAAGGACATGGCTAATCCTGCTTGGGGTGAAACTTCATCCCTGCTGTGGAGGTGACCTCCATGCAGATGCTTCCTCAGCTGGGTGCTGAAGCTCTCCTGGGGACAGGGCTCCCACACACCCCCTTTACAGCCTGCACAGGCTCTCAGCCAACCTTGTCCTTAGGAAGGTTTTCCTGAACATCTAAATCAAGACCTCCTGGCAGCAGTTTAAGCCTATTACAGCTTGTCCAGCCCTTGACCAATTGATCAGCATCATTTTTATAACTGCTTTTTTCCGCACTGATGAATGTTACACATCCTACCTCCAGTTGTCTCAGTCCTGGAGCACAAACCAGCTCTCTCAGTCCATCTTCCCTGGGGCATGTTTTCAAAACTCTGTGAACTCACTCAATTTGTCTGAATCTTTCTTAGAGTTGTGATGCCAAAGCCTGGAGATATATGTCTCCAGCTGATGCATCACTAGCACTAAATAGAGCCGAATAAATTACCTTGCTGCCTTCTATCCAAAACTCTTAATACATCTGTGGGCAATGTGAGCCTTTGCTCTCCCTTTCTCAAGCACCAGGTTATTGTCTGCTGCTCAGTTTGAGGTCTACTCCACTGCTTGAGCCACTCTCCTGCTGGCTTACCAGTCCTTCCCCATCCTCTGTCTGCGATTTCAATATCGCCTTCCTAAGCGCAACACTTTGCACTTGACTTTATTGAATTTCAGTGTATTGATTTCAGGCCATTTCTCCAATTTATCAAGATCATTTTGCTCTGAGGAATCTGGCAGCAGCTTGTCTCATATCTGCTCTGTTGACAAAAGGTCTCTAGACCTCAGGGCTATCAAGCCAGAGCTTTGAGTTAGTCCTGAAAAGAGTCAGGAAGAACCACATGGGAGGCATGGGGACAGTGGCGGGTGGAAGTGACAGAGTGGCTCACACAGAAACAGCCCCATGCTGCCATCTCAGCCAGGAAAGGAGCGGAAGCAAGAGGAGGAGACAGAAGGAGCAAGATGGAAATGCTAATGGGTCCCCAAGGGTGAGAGCAGGGATACCTGCTGAGAGATGCTGGGACCCTGCTGCAGCCCTGGGGACAGCCCTGGAGCAGGAGGACGGAGGGGAGATGAGCACTGGGATTAAATGGTCCCTCTTTCCTTTCAGGTCAGCGTGTGATGAGCTGCCCTGTTCCCACCTGAGGGCTTGCCAGCAGAGCAGGAGAAGCCCTGCAGCATCAGGCACTAATGGCACTATCTGGGGACAGCAAAACGGGAGTAAGATGGAGACAGAAGTCCGCTGTGGTGTGCACAAACCAGGTCAGATGGTTTTATTGTTGCTACTATTATTATTATTATTATTATTATTATCACCCAGAGGTTGGAGTTCTCCATTCTTTAAGGCAGAGTCTTGGGAAGCTGCTGCTTGTCCTGGGGTGGAAGGAGCAGCTCCCAACCCTTCTGCTTGGGCACACTGCAGGAGCACGAGGCTTTGGGCAAGCATTATGGATCTACATCAGCATTTCCCTTCCCACCACACTCTCCTCCCTCTGCTTCTCCCACCAGCTTGCCAACAGCCCCTTCCTCTGCCTCTTCCTCCTGCCCCTTAGGAGGGCTGAAGTTCAGTCAACAATTACCCACATACTGGGAGGAATTTCCTAAAAAACTCTGCAAGAAAGCACCTCCTGCAGAGCTGCTTCCTGATAAGTCCCCATTCTCCTGTGGAGGGCAGGTGAAACAGCTGCTGGCACAGCGGGAAGGCTGGGAAGGCATCAGGAGAGAGCTGCCAACAGCCCTGGGGAGGAGGCAAAGCAGAGGCGTAATGGAGGGGCTGGAACAGCTTGGGAGAGGGCAGTGGAAGTGGTTTCCTTGGGAAAAGGCTGGCAAGCCTCAACTGAAAGAAGGACAGCAAGGAAGAGATAGGAGATCTCCTCCTGGTGCTGAGGTCACGAGGAGAGAAGAGGAGCAAGGTTTGGGTGAAGCCTTGGCAGCCACAGGAGCTCACCTTGGCTCTTGCCATGGTAGTGATGCAGACACAGACGTGTGATAAGCCCTACTCTGCACACACTTTAAAATCTAAGTAGCTTATGAATAAGTAATAATCCCTTATTCCCAGAGCCATAATCTATATTTAATTAAGAAAATAACTAAATGGTGGCAGTAAAAGGGGCTGTGTGGGGAAATGGAGAGAGGAACACTGTCAGACAAGCTGCAGTAAGAAAGGGAACAAACAGCAACCTCAGCGTGGCAGAGGCAGCAGAGCCGTGGCCTCCAGCTTGGCTGCAAATGCAAGGTAACCTGGCCTTCAGAACACCTCTCTGCAGCAAAGTCTGCCTCAAGAAGCTTCTTGGGTCAACAGGTGAGCTGCAGGTGGCCAAGAGGGACTCAGTCATTGACATGCAGGTGTGGAATTTCCTGCTGCTCAGTGATGCTGGACTGTGCACAGAGAGCAGGGCACAGAGGAGCCAAAGCAGCCCCCACGTCCTGTATGGGAGCATTCAACAAACGCCTTCAACTCTGCCACAACAAACTGTCCTGCAACCTTTCTGTGCTCAGTGTCCAAGGTCTCCTAATGCCTGGCACTGGCAAATCCAAGCAAGCCCTGCAGCTGAGTAGCACTCAGGGCTGGCGAGCTGTTAGCCTGGAAGGGGCCATGCCAGCCCAACGCTGGGCCAGTGCCCAAAGCATGCAGAGGTGTTCATATAATGTCTGCAGCCAGGCCAGAGCCCACGGCAGTGCTCTGCTGGATCCCTTAATGCACCCCTGTGACCACCATCCTTCTCAGTATCACCCCAGCACCCACGGGCATTGGCTACTTTTCAGGGGTCTTTGCCAGCTTGGAGCCAGTGCCAGGCCAAGGCTGGAGCTTGGCTTTCCCCCGGTCTCTGTGCTGCGAGCACTGCGGGTGGTGCTGATGCCAGCTCTGATCACCCCCTGCTCTGGACAAGAGAGGTAAAGATGGACAGCAGCGTGGCCATAGATAGTCCAAATATTCAGCACCTGTGTCCAGAGCGCTTCCAACCCCACCAAAAGCACATCCCAGCTACATCCCCAGACCTTCCCCTCCTGGCACCTTTCACCAGCTCCCGAAAGCATCGCCGCAGCCTTGCTCTGTTAACTGTGTTTTACTTATCATTCCACTCATGGGGTCTGCAGGTGACAGATACCCCTCTGCTTCCTTGGACTGTAGTAGTGGAAATGACAGCACGTTTTAAAGGCTGGGTTAAAGAGAAGGAAAAAAAATCTCAGTCCACAGACTATATATTATAAATAGACCGTCTAGTTTTTAAATTGAAAAACAACAATAATCACTGCTAAGAGCCTGCTGAACAAAACCAGCCTTATTACCACTGGGACAAATTCATACTTACCAAAAGAACACAAGTATTTTTTAAGCTGCTCTTGAGCACCCTAAGTTGCTAATGTCCTGCTGCTTCCCCTCGCTGAGGTCCCTGGGAGCGGTGACAGAGAGCCACAGCAGGGATGCGTGGGCAGTGCAAAGTGGGGACAATCCTTTCAGCTGTGGGCAAGAGAGAGGGAGGTGATTTGGAGCAGGCTCAGCTATGCCAGGCTATGAAGAGAGATGCCATCAGGTTTTTTTAGCTGCACTCTTTTCCCCTACCTGCTGTTTTATGGCAGGGAGACAGGAGGTCTGGAGAAACGTGGGTGGAGAAACCTGGGTGGAGATGAGGGGCGGGCATGGGACAGGCTGTGTTTCACGGGGCACAGCCATTCAGGCCAGCCTGTCTTTCTGTTCCTTTAAGGAACACAGAAAAGCACAACTTTCAGAGGACGTGGTGTGCACAGAGCCCACCAGCACACAGTGGGCAGCTGTCCCTGTGAAGACACTGGTCCAGAGCAGCTGGGTGGGCAGGTGTATGAGCTGCAGGGACTTCTTGGATTTGAATTAGCAAGGGGGATAACAGAGATAACTATCTCACTTTCCCATCACAGCTGTCACACTGCTGATAGCAAGGTCAGGAGACAGGCAATGAGTGCACTGAGGGAAGTGAAGGGATGAGATCCCCAAAACTGCCTGTCCTCCACTCCTTGACCAGAACAAGCGACCGGGGCAGGGAGATGAGGCTGCAGAAACTGTTCCATGAGGAGCAGGGTGCATCTCAGTGAGATGAAGGGCATTGCTGCCAGGCATCCCTGATGGGATGTCCTGAGGGTGCAGCACAGACATGGGAAAGGAAAATTACAGCAGCCCCATGCCAAGGTCCTGAGATCTTCCTCTCCTCCCTTCCCAGGCCACAGTACAGTGAGATCACTAGAAGCTGGCTGCTAAATCTGACCTGTCCTGTACTTTGGGAACAGCATGGTACCACAGAAATCATCAACAAGCTGCAAAGGTGGCTGCCAACCCAGAGCCAGGAGCATGGCTCGAGCAGGTGGAGGACTGGAGATGGTGGAGGCAACACTCTTTCATCTGGGTTTTGGTCCCTGAATCAGAGGGCTGGACAGCATTGGCCATCACTGATCTGGAGCCAGCATCTGAATGACTGCAGAAGAAACTGACCCTTGCTGGAGCCCTGCCTGGGCACTGTTTCAGGCACAGCTGCCAGCAGGCTCATGCAGTTGGCCTGTCCTGTGTAATGATCAGCACAAGGGATGTGGGACTGACAGCGTTCCACAGCCCTGGCCACAGCAGCAGCCACCCTGAGCAGAGCTCTGGAGCAGCCATTCCCTGGGAGATGGGGCTGAGTGGGTCTTCTCTCTGCTGGAGCCGGACTGTGGCCACTGGTGAGGAAGCACAGACTTGTAAGGCCGATCTACCAAGTGATGCCAACTGCTCCATGTTGCAAGTTGTCTTTCTGAGTGCAGCATGCAGGTTCAAATGTTACGGAGAAATAAGAGAGGTGTAGCCTTGGAGGCGGAGGAGAAAGGAAAGGAACAAAACCAATTTAATAATGAATATATTATGTAGACATGTCATGCCTCTTGCCTGCTGGCATGGCTTAATACCCATAAATCAAAGAGGAAGGAACTGCTTTTAATGCTGGAGATGGATGCTGGTCCTCAGAAAATTGCTAAGGGGGCATTAATGAGGAGAGACATCTGGGAAAGGCTCCAGGTGCATTGGCTGCATGCACAGGAAATGCTGCAGTACTGCTGTCAGCTAAAAATTATTCCGGTGCTGTGGACACGTGTGGCCCATGAGGACAAAAGCTTGGGAACCACGGGTCCCCATGTGGAGGTGTTGGTCAAGCTTAGGAGGAAGGCAGACAATCCCTTGGTTCTCTGCTCCACAAGGCAGCTCTGCTCCACAAGGCAGCTCCTTCCCTGCCCTTGCACACCAGGACAGCTGGCCCCATCCTTTGCCTTTGCTCAGCAAGAAGCTCCACACAGTCTAAAGGATGGGACAGTCTCGGCCTGTGGAAGGCAGGAGCCAAAACTGAGGTGGGATGTGCCATCACATCCATCCTGCCTCTGCTGGGCATGCAGTCACCAGAGACAGGGGTAGGGACAGCGTCATCTCACAGCCACCACCACTGCCATGACACGGAGGATGGGGAGTAGCACCTCTTCCTGCTGTTCCATGAAGCATTGGATCAAGCAGAGATTAGGGTCACCCTTTGGGGCTAGAAGGAGCCCTCCACTGTGAAAGAAGGAGCCCTGGGGTTACACGGAAGGGACAGAGGGCAGAGGCTCAAAGCAGGGAGCATCTCTGCAGTGTTTCCCAAGCCCACCCTGAGGGTGGCTGGGCAAGAGGCAATTACCCTGTTGGACAGGCACAAGCCCTAACGCACTGATCAGGGACTGCCCTCCTTGGGATGTTTCCCTTTCAGCAGCACAAGGCTCCTCCCAGGATTTCAGAGGGGTGTTAAACCCAGGGGGGATGGCACAGTGAGACCTTTCACATCCCCAGGAGGGCTCTGTGTGCTGGGGGCTCCTATCAGGAAAAGGAGGGGGGATCACTTCTGCTGTCAGCGTTTTTTCCTAAGGAGAGGGTATTGAGTGCCAGGATTTCGTTAATCACATTTTATGTGCATTTTAAAAACCCTTGAAATCTTCACTTTTTAAGAGCATCTGCTCCTCTCCCACCCGCCCTGTAATCTGGCAGGGGCTGCCTCTCATGCCTGCTCTCCCTCTGCCCTTCCCAGGACCACCTCCTTCCACTCACACTGACCCACTTTGGGCATCAGATTTGCAGCCCAGCGGCTCACCCGGGGGAAGAGGCTGGATTCACAGAATAAATTTGCAGAGCCAGGGAGCTGGCCAGGGCCGGGTGAGCAGGAACAGGCTCTCAGGAGACACCCACGGCCACGTGCATGCGGAGAGGCGAGAAACCTGCCAGGGAGAAGCCTGGGAGGAAAGGATGCTAAGAAAGCAAAAGTTCACAGTATGAATGGATTAGAGGGGAAAACGGGGAAGAAAACAAGGCAGGAAGGAGGTGAGTGAGGGGAGGGCATGACAGAGAGGAGCACAGAGCAGTGGAAGGGAAGCTCACCAGGGGCAGAGCCCTGCACAGCACAGCTGTTGCTTTTCAGGTTGTGCTGCAAAGGAAAGGTGTGATTTGGGAGAAAGCTTGGTCCTAGCACAGGGGGAATCTGCCGCCCCAGAGGGGTAGAGCAGGATGGGGGGTAGGGAAGTTGCTGGCTTGGAGGACCTTGAGGGCTGCTGGGACTGAGCTGTAGAGAGTGAAAGGAGGGATGGAGGAGGCTGAGTTTTTGGAGGTGCCTCAGCATTTCAGGGCTTCTTTGAAATGAACAGCCAGCTCCTTCAAGGTTCACCGCATGTGACAGAGGAGCCCCAACTTCCTGCAGAAGCAGCTGCTGTCCCAGGGTCCCAGCAGAGGGATGGAAACCCCAAGCATGAGATTCAGAGAGCTGCTACAAGCAAATCCATGAAAAGCCATGCTGGGGCCAAGCTCACAGGCAGACAAGCTCAGCCCTCAGAGAGCAGGGAATTGCTATCTGTCTGTGTCTCCCTCTGTTTTCCCTGATTTTATTGTGTTTTGTTTAATTGAATCACACACACACATGCACACAAAGCCCCAGCTCGTGGTGTAAAGTCTGTAAGGAAATGAGCAGCAAATTAACGTTCCAGGAGGAGCGATGCTGAGCAAACACATGACACTCGCACGAGCTGCGAGCGAGAGCAAGGCAGCAGCAGGAGGAGAAGGGAGAAACTGGCAGAGAGGGAAGAGGGAGCTGCAAAAAGGGTTTTCCAAGGGGAAATGGGGCCCAAAGGAAGCAGAACAAGAGAAGGAGGAAAACCTGAGAGGAGGAGGGAGAGGACAATGCAGATTATGCCGGTGGTTCCTATAAGGTCACTGTGCCCAAACTGTCACTGATCCCCGGGTGGAGCAGTTCAGAGCACAGGTAAAGCTCACACAGCTTGTGGCCAGGGGATGTCTGGGCTGAAGGGACATGGCTCAAAGTCCAAGGGGTCCTTCCCTGCTCCAGGGCTCTCCTGCACAAATATGAACAAAACACTCCTCTGGACCCAGTATCCAAGTCCACCAGGGCCACTGTCAGCTCAGCCTCTCTCCTCTGGCGTGGCAGTCCCACCCCTCCCTCAGCTCTGAGCTCAGCCAGGACCCCTACTCCCCTCCCTCTTGTACCACCTGGTGTACCTGCAGCTCCACACAAGATGCTCATCCTCAGGAAAATATTGGATACTGAGGAACTATGGACATGCGGGGTGAGACCACGAAATGCTGGGGCATCTGCTCCAGCACTCCCCAGGCTCCTCATCCCCACAGAGCTGCACCCCAATGGCACCATCCAAACCCTGGATGACCAGTGCAACCCTCAGCAGTCTGTGACCACAGTGCAGAGGGCAGGGACACAGAGGGGAAGGAGCAGCTCCAGGACTGAGGGTTGTCTGTGCAGTCAGGCAGCGCTCTGGCCCCTCCTCACGAGGGGCTGGGAGGCAGCACAGCACTGATCAGCCACTCCACAAGATGAGGTGCTCTTCAGCACTGGAGAAGTGCCGGGTTAAAGGATGTTGATCATCCTGCCCAGGCTCGCTGTGACAGGCTTCACACGTGTTCAGTCACATCCAGATATGAAGCCACTCTGGAAACCGAGACATTTATTCAAAGGAGCAGCAGCACTGCACACACATCTGCCTGTGTAAAGGAGAACTTCAAAAGGGCTGACAGTCACAGAGCCCAGCAGTAACCTTTGGCTAATTAGCTGTCTTGATTTTCTTGCAGTTTATTTTTATACTTCTTGGGCTCTGAAATGCATTTACTGTAATGTCAGAAAGGCCATGGTAAATATAAAGCTTTCTAGCAATAAGTATATCCACCCCACTGAGCTTTGTGGGACTGACAGCTCCAGCTTGGCGTGGGCTGGGTGGAGTGACAATGCTTTGCTGAGGTTTTTGTCTTGCACAGGATTTACTGAGGCTGTGGTGGTGGAAATGATAAAGGCACCTGGGGCAAAGCAGGTAGGGGCATGGAGCACAGCGAGCACGGAGCAGAGGGCACCTGTAATGGTGCTTTCCTGAGGTCAAATCACAAATGAGCAGAAAAGACAGCGGGGTGAGGAAGTCTGCAGGATGCAAAGCCATGAGCCAGCTCGGCAAGGAGAGGTGAGGTCAAGAAAAGCAGACAACCAGAAAGGTGGGAGTGACGCTGAACCTGCAGAGAGAAGCAGGTGGTACCCCATTCTAAGCTGTAAGGAAATCATCCATGGGAGCTGCACTGCTCAGAGAGCCTGTAGGAGCCACAGAGCCTTCCTGCTCCTGGGCAGAGGAGAAAGAAGCCTGGAAAGATGCTCTGGTTAGATCTCAGTCAAGAAGGGATTTTCAAGTCCCACTGGGGTGGAAGATGACAGTGCCTATTGAGGCAGGTCGCTCTGCTCCCCACCCCAGCTGTGCTCCGTGTACCACCGCACGGTGCCACAGACACTTGTGCCCCTTGTCAGAGGGGCTGTGACTCTCACTGGGACCCGACACCCCAGGGCTTCCCTAACAAAGCCAAGCCCTCCATTCCTGGCTGACACCCCCTCCATCCCAGCAGCTCCTGCCCTCCACAGACCCTGCACGTCAGCGCTGCTGAATTCCACTTGGCCGAGGCGTTGGGGTTAAGGTGAGGGTGTGCATAGCCTCAAATGCTCCTGCTTCTCCCCGTAGGGACATGCAGCCCACTCTTGCAGGGCATCTGCCTCCTGCAGGCCCCAGCCCTGGGGCTGGGCACAGACATGGGACCAGGCTGAGCTGCACTGGGAGGAAACACGAAGGGTAAGAAAGCAGCTCCGTTATCTCCGTGCTGTGATCTCCAGCACAAACCACTCAACACGTGGCTCTCCCTGGACTGTGCACAGAGAAGATCAGTGGAAAGAAAACAGAGAAGGGACCGATGCATTAATGATCAGAAATGAAGCAACGCTCCTCTGCCCCCAGATCTAGCAAGGAGACTTCTGAGTCCCTGCAGATGGGTGGCAGGCAGGCACCCAGGACTTCAAACAGCCTCCCCCCCTCGGCTGCTGCTCCTCCTGCCTGGCTGGGTGTCAGTCTCAGGACTGCCCTGTGTACCAGCTGGGAGAACTCAGTGCCAATTAAAAACCAGGCTCTTGTATCCTTTGAACTGCAGAGAAACAAAACCCGTGAATTCAACCTTTGCCTTAGTTTTTTTCCCAAATGCTGTCAGGAGTTGAGGAGACAGAACAGTGCTGAGTGCAATTGCTGTTGAAAGCTGCTGGCTGTTTCAGTGTGGTTCTTGAACTCCACCAGCGCAGCTGTGCTGGAGTTGGTAACTGCAAATCTTTAATTTTAAGGGTCAAATCATTATAGACTCTCTCAGGGAAGTTAATAGGAAGTTTACCTTTGACTCAGCTGTGTAAAATCAACAAGAAATTCCCAACTGATCATAGTGATACATGGCTCCATCTCCAATCCCAAGCATCCCTTCCTACAAGTCAAACTCATATTTTCATTTTTAAACCCATCCTTACAATTAGAGCTTGTGCTGCCTGATCAGAACCAAAATGTCTCAAATGGCTGGGCTGGATTTTGGGACTGACTTCAGCCAGCACTCAAACCTGAGTCTCCTCACTTCTGCTGGGGTTCAAGTGTTTCAGGACTGAGCTCTCTGCTGGGATAATGCACCTGCAAGGCACAGCATAGCTCTGTTCAGGCCCTTGGTCTGCAGTTGGTTGGGCCCTGACTGCTCCTGAAAATCCCTTTGGCCTCACCCAGGCACCTTAAAAGCCCTTTGTACCAACAACCTGCACCTGGGTTGCTTTAAATGATTAACTCCATGGGGGCAGCTTCAAAGCATCTTAAATAACATCAGGTTTGTGAGCAGAGCAAGGCACTGTGGTACCCACAGTCCTACAACCCCACACAGGGTGATGGCGAGCAGCAAGCACTGAAGGTTTCAATGACAAGGAAGGAGTTATTTCGTTGCTCCAAGCAGAAAAGGAGAGACATGCAGCACCAAGCCCTCACCCCTATGAGCCCTTTTATTGCCCATTTACCTCGGAGAGATGTGTGTGATGCCAGTGTAACCCCAGCCCTCTGGCATGGCCAGAGCCAGGGCGTGGTGCAGGGACCTTTTAAAGGAGTTGGTACCATTCAGGGAGGGAAGGTCCTGAGCTCGTAGGTCATGCAAATATACCTGCATATACATTATTAATGCCCTCCACATGACAGCTGCTGGCTGCATCTACAGATTCTCTCCACTGATGCCTCTCTCTGAGTCACGGCTGCGAAAAGCTCCTTGACAGACCTGGAGGATGAGAGGTGTGGTAAAATCCCAAACGTGAGTATTGCATCAAAGGTTCTGTGGTTATCAGAGCACAAATAACATCTCCCTCACCATTTCAGGGGCAGGGGAGTGCTAGGGCTGTCTAAGCACCCTCCTGGAGCACAGGATCCACACTGAGGGGCACAGTGTGTCAGGCCCAGCCCGAGATGCTCCACAGGGGTGCACTGAGGTGGCCTGTCCATGCTGCTGGCAGAGGAGCTGGGGAACTCAGCGAGGAGCTGGTGGGTGGGCTGGAGTGGGATTTCTCCTGCATGGAGAGCTCAGCAGTCCTCCAGGCATGCCTGGCTGTGTCAGCCACTCTTGGTTTAGCTGACACGCAGGAAAGAGCCTCGTGTGAGACCTTCAGAGGGTGCTGCACACCACTGGAGGGAGATTGTCCCACGTACCTCCACGGATGGGCAGAACCTGAAGCACTGTGCAGTGCAAAATGAAGAGGGATGGCTGGGACAGTCTCCCCTCTCCCAACAATCTTTCTTTTTTCATTACCATCTTTCTTATTCTCCCCAGGCCTTTCATCTGCTCTGAAGCTGCTGCTGCCTCAGCCACCCAAGATGAGTGAAGGGTACATGAGCATCCTGATGGACACAACAGCCACTTCCAGCAGCAGGTACCCTGCCCTGCCACGGGCATTCATTTACAGACACTATTCCAACCAGCCCTTGAGGCTGGGCAGGAGGTTCTCCACCCATATTTTGCTGGAGCTCTGCTCTGGGGGATAGCTGTGGCCCTGAGGAACCAGCACTAGGCTCCAAGGCAGGGGGACCTGCATGGGGAAAAGACCCCATCCCACTCTGGGAACAGACAAGAAGCGAGACATCAGGGAGGATCACCACTTCCATAGTGGGTTTATTATCAGAGAACTCTGCTCCTTCCAACTCCATCTCTGCAGAGTCAGTGACTCCCCCACCATGTATTACATTTTATTCTATAAGTGCAAAGCAATTTCCATTGAGGGTAGGGACAGTGAAGCACAGAGAAAGAGGAGAATAATATCTCATCTTTCTTTAATCCCCACCATCCCAAAGGATCCTGGTGCCGTTTGCTTTACTTTCTATATGTATGCACAGTTAATTAGCATTACCACAGAACTGCAGGTATTCTCAGACTTAGTAGAGGGAATATCTTGTAATAGAAGGGTAAGCAAATTGTTTCTGCTGTTTCCATTACAGCCAACTTTGATTATCCAGGGTAATGGGATAACAGGGACAAAGCAAAAACACGGATAACATGAGACCTATGCAAATTAAGCTGGGGGAAAAAAAGTGATGCTGAGAATAATGGAGGAAAGAAAGGTCAGTGATGCTGATTAAGGAGCATGCAGATCCCTGTGTTAGCACTGCCCTAAGCTCACAAATCCATACACAGTGGTACCTGGGCACAGCAGTTATGGAGCAAATCTATAGGGTCTGTCACTGTGAGAGGGAAGCAGAGACATCCCCTGCACAGCAAAGCCAAGCTGCAGCAGAGGGAGGCGAATTGCATTAATGCCGAGCATTTCAAAGCCTCTCTGTGAGGGATTTGTCATTAAAATGAATAAGATTTGGGCACTCAACCCACCTCCTCCCTACACGAGCAGGAAGAAGCCCAATTTAAAGGTCAGCGTCTTAATGGTTTTCGCTGTGTATACACCAGGATAATTCCTCTCCAAACAGAAATCCAGCACCTCCTCGGTGAGCCACAGCCTTTGTTTGAAGGAGCACAAGAGCATCCATGGCTGAGGAGGTACAGGAGTACAGACAGGTATAGCTTCTGTGTTAAAACAGGAGGGAAGAGGCTCCAACTTCATCTCCTTGCAGTACGGCCCAAGATGAGGAAAGGGAACAGCACTGGAGTTCCTCTGTAGTCCCTCATCTCAGCAAAGACCGGATTCACTCCACTCTGTCAAAGGGGATGTTCAAATCCTTGGCACCAATATCGTGGAGGCAGCTCTGAAAAATCTCTGGTGGTGGGTGGATAAAAAGGGCACCAGTGGAGATGAGAAGGAAAGAAGAGAGGGAGGAATCTTAGAGGAAGAAGAACCTTCTTAATAGGTTTTATTGATTTAACCCAAAGAGAGAACAGTAGGGGGAAATATATGCCATTTAAATGTAAACCAGCAATAAAAATAATCATTAGAGTCATAATCTCAATCTGTTAGCATTTTATGTAGAAATGATCTTAATGGGAAATATTTTCTGAGTAAACTATTTGCATTTACTTAATATGAAGGAGCCTCTTAAATATAACTCAATCATTATCATGGACTTTTTTTCAGGGGTTGTTTTCAGTACTCAGTTCTTTCAAGTGCCTGATGATTTCACAGCCCCTGTCAGTCAGAGCCTGACTTGGAGAAGCTGCTGGCCCACCCCAGTTGGGATCTCCTGTCCATATCCCTGTGGATGTTCCTGTTTCCATACTGGAAATACCTGTGGACTTCAATGGCAGCCAGAAACCATCTCTCTCCACCCAAATGGTGATGAGACTTTGTGAATGGCCAAGGAGGCTGCATCACTTGCTCAGATCTTCTGAGCTGTAATTGAAGAACAGTAACTTCAGAGCATGTTTCCAGGCCCTGCGTGTTCCAGAAGTGAGAACCACCTGACCATCTCTTTTAGCTTTCTCTCTTGTAAAAGAAGAGGAAAATGAGGGGTCTTCCCTTTGCAGAGGAGCTGCAGGGCTGGCAGTGAAGATCCAGGGCAGGGAGCCCTTTCCTGGTGCAGAAGGGGAGATTGGATGTGTCCACCTGTATCTCAGAAGGAGCTTTTCTGGTCAGTGCCTTGTCCCCAAGATCAGTCCCCGTGGGGACACGGCGCTGCCCACGTGCAGGTGCTCAGGGGAGGTCACCGTCCCTACGACTCCCACGCCGTGCACATCTCAGCCACAAAGAAAGGAATAAATACCCTCTTCTGCCTGGGGACACCTTTTAATCTTCTTGCTAGATTTTCATACCCTAGTCCAGACTCCCAACTGGGCCAAGCATGATCTCATTTAGCATTTCATGCACAGAGGCAGGTAAACCAAGGCTGTTTTATCCCATGCACTGGTAGGGGCTGGGGATGCTCTCACTGATGGCACTGGGGGTTCTCACCACCTTGCAGCAGCCATACCTTGCCGCAGAAGGGAGAACATCCCATGGAGGTGGGCACCTGGACCAGCATGCCCAGTGCTGGGAAGCTCATCAGCCCCTTGCAGACCTGTTGGTGGCAGGACACTTGTGGGCAGCAGGTGCCAGAGCAGCAGCTCTCCAGGGGCCAGGCCACTGCCAGGGTGCTACGCCAGCAGCTGCCACTGGCAGAAGCCACTGCAGCTCCTCCAGTGGGTCTGGCCCCGTGTCCACAGCCTGGGGTGCTGGTCTGGCCCTGTGTCCACAGCCTGGGGTGCTGGTCTGTCCTCTGATGCCCTGCTCATCGCCAGGTCTCCAAACGCACAGCGGCCCTCATGCTGTGTGGGTAATTCAGGCTCGCAAGGGGGTTATTAAAATCCATTCAAAGCTAATGTCAGCCAGTTCAGTGTTAATGTCAGTGGCTGAGAGGCACAGCGGGAGTGGGTGGAGAAGGACTTTGATTTCCCCACTCTAATTTCCAAGCGAGGTGGGCTTGGCAGGCAGCGATGGGGAACAGGGACGGCGGCGGGTGGGAGCGCGCGGTGCCGCGTGTCACACAGCAGACAGGTGGGACTCGCAGTTTAATCCCAGCAGCCAAACGTTTCACTCCATGCTTTGCTTGACAGTATCTCTCCCTGGCTGGCCATTTCAGAGGCACGTTATCTGCCAGGATCCCAGCAGGTGAGTCTGCCTGAGCAATCAGCTCTGCACAGAGGCTGGGAAGGGGCTGTTGGTGCTGCTCCACACGGGGCTCCATCAGGTATTTCAGGTGGATTGGGCATCACACCCAGGCACTTCCCATCGGGTGCATCTGGAGGTTCAAATCACATGTCCCAAATTCTGCACTGACTCATAGACCCTCAAACCTGCTGGGGCTGAAAGCAGGGCTGGAGTTTGCTCACGCCGTGCAGGTGAGTCCGAACCATCCCCTGGATTTTGAAAAAATCTGGGTAATTTCAGGATGTGGCTAGCATCATGCAGGCTAAGATCAGAGTAATCGGAGCTCCGGGCCATAAGCCGATTCCTTGCATATGACAGGAAGGAATTAGCCCCGTCTCTCCACGCAGCAGCGTTTGTACACATGGGCACACACCTGGAGGGGTCTGAGCCATGGGGACACGTGTGTCCCAGGGACAGGGTGACAAGGATCCTTGCAGGCAGTGCAGAAGTCCCACGGGCACGGACAGCAGAGGAAATCTGCTCCAACCATCATTCACAGGGCAGGTATTCCCCCACCTCCTCGCACTGGCACAGCAGTGCTGGGAACCCCCAGGTCTCCTTCCCAAGAGGTCCTGCCCTGGTTCTCCCCCGATTTCAGCATCTGTTTGCAGCGGGGATTCCTCCACGTTGGCTTGGAAATGCATTGCAGTCTCTTAATAGCTCATCCTGGCTGGGAGCTCTTCCTCGTATGTAAATACAATGTGTATAACAGTGGCCTCATTTCGCACTATAGGAGTGCATCAGACGCAGCTGAAGGTACTGAAGGATGGCTTAAATGATCCAAATTTAACATTTGGTTATGTAGGCTGAATATTTCAGTGAGTTTTTAGGTTAGAAGGCGCTGCAAATGGAGCCTGACCTCCTAGACAGTGAATTTTACCCAGGGATTTAAATCAAGTCTGACCATTAAGCTTCATCCTTCTGACAGACAAAAATTCGTCTGGTTCATAAGCAAGGGGGGCAGCTGCTGAAGGCAGACTGGTCACAAGCCACGACATCAAAGTGTTGAACAACATCTCTGAAGGGCAGCAGGTCCTGCCTGATGATACGGCCACAATCCAGGTTATTTTGCTTTAGCTTGTCTGATTTGTGAACGGAGGGTAACAAACAGTTCTGAGGTCAAAGCCAGTGTTCAAAAGCAGTATTTGGTGCTGCTGTTTTAACCTAGAACACAGCTGCTATTCAGAAATCAATGGTATTAGAGAAAAGTGAAACTCTAGCTGCCAAATATCAGCCAGATAGGTCAATGAGGTGGCTTAGGGTGGAAGGACCATCGAGAAGATGTGTGGCACTAGCAGACCCAAGTCCCATCCTGTGTCCCTGGAGGTGGGAAGGAGCTGCACCTCCCTGCAGCCAGCATCTCGTGCCATGTGGCAGGTTACCAAGCAGCTGAGAGCAGGAGATGGTTTCTTTTGCCATTTTTCTAATTTATCTAATGAGCAAGAAAATAAATCAAGCTGACAGTCACCCAGGTGGTTTTGAGCCTCAGCTCCTCACAGTCCCCTTGTTCTCCCAGCCCATTTGATAACAGGGTTACAACCCGAGGACACAGCACTAACTCCTGCTATAATCTTTTCTTTACCAACGTCACTTAGCAGATGGAGTCATTTAGATGTGCTCACGTTTAAATGAGTGGCTTGCCCTGAAAGGGACAGAGCTGGGGCTGCTGGCAAGGTTTTCGGGATCGTTAGCCTAGAAAATGCTTAGCAGGGGAAGCAGTTGGCAGGCAGATTTCACGGACATGGCACCGCTGTCCTCTGCCAGCAAAATTACAAGGCTGAAATCCTGGAGCTGGATGGGGCCAAACCGTTCACAGCAAACAATTTAATTGATGAATGAAGTGAATTGCCCAGGAGATGGGTTTTAGTCATCTGCTCACGGCATGAAGCTGCTTGGAGAAGGGTTTGCACAGTCGGGTGTCGCCCGGGACGGGCTGGCTGGGGCTCCCCATGGTGGGAACCTTCACCAGAGCCCCCTGGGCACCTCCTCCCTGGCTGAGCAGCTCAGTGCTGTGAGCCTGGCTACCTCCAGGCTTGCCAATCCAAGGTGCTTAGAGATGTTACTGCTCCTAAGCCTTCGTGGCTGGACCAGGGCTGGGACCATGCAGAAGATCTCAGCACTCGGTGCTGGAAATGGAGCCAGCACAATGTAAGGAAGAACAGCACCAATCTAAACAGCAAAAGCTACTTTTCAGCTCCTGCAAGAAATTCCATGGCAGTCTCAGAGGTCTCTCCTCTCTAGCCCCCTGACCTGCTGCTCAAGGCTACCTCCATGAGCTCCTTTCATTTGGTCTAACAAAGTAAATTAGTTCTCCAGCTCTTCCAAGGAGAATAGGCATAGAAATGTACATTGAGATGAATGCTTACACCCCTTGAAAATACCTCTTGCTTGTGGAAAGGCTTCTGAGGAATGAATAGAAAGGACAATGATTACCAAAAAAGGAGGAAATATTGTTCATGCTGCCTGGCAGCATTTGACCCATCCCTTGCAAAGGCTGGGGAGAAAAAGGAGGAAGAAGGCAGGGAGCTGAGACACTAATGGCAATCATTGCTCTGTTGGGAGCAACATCTCACAGTGTCCATGGAGATCAATCGCAAATTATTCAGCCTAATAGTTCTCAAAACAAACTCTTATTCTGCTCCTTTGTGGCAGGCATGAGGCTTTCTCTGCAAGGCCCATTTTACATCTTAGGTAACTCAGTGCTGGATGGTGTAACGCTCCATTGTGACATCCCTGCAGGAGCCTTTGATGCCGGCATCTTCCAGACGAGACGCAGAGCTTATCAGCTCAAATAACACAACTGTCTTTTATCCTTTGTGTCCCAAGCCTGCTGTTTTGGCACTTATATTTGTAATTCATCGCCTGGCTCTGGGTCTGGATCCATCTGGACAGGCAAACTGTCTATCTGTCTGCATTGCTGAGATATTTGTGTCTGCCTCGAGGGACCTGAGCACCTAATCTCTGCTTATCTTCATTGATGCTTAGGTTCCTAATTGGTTAAAAGTAATTTTGGAAAGGTGGTCTTAAGGGCTGTAGGCTTGAAGATGCTTTCAAAATGACTACCCCCAGGCTAGGCTGTCCATCTTTCCCTGGGACTGCATCCCTGGTCTGGTCTGGCTTCCAGAGATACCCGTGCTCCTCCAGCTCTGCTGTCCCTCCCTTCCAGATCAGTGCCAGCCCACGGACCTGCCCGCCTTTCACCAGCACTGCATTTTCTTCAAAAAACGACAAATGAGGTGGAAGAAGAAAAGGTGAAAACATGATAATAGCTGGGGGGAAAGGCCGCTGCTGAAGATTTGACAATGCTGGAAATAGAGGCTCAGAGAAAAGTTTTTCTCCAAAAATTATTCTTTTCAATCTCAACAGCACACTGAGGAGAAGTTTAAGCACACTTTTTAGCACCTTTTGTACTCAAATTCGAAATTCACCTGTCTAACCAAGCAATAACAGAAATAATCTTTTTTCATCCAGCTGCACATTTTGCTACAGAAATTTGTTTCCATTAAGCTATTCCCTTTTGTCCTCTTAGAAAGCATATTTTAAATAATAACAGTGTAAAAAAAAAGATTACATACTACCCAAAAAACTCAACCCTGTCAACCGTGCACTTTTATACAAAAGTTATCTCCTTCTCTCAATGGATTGATGAAAACCCTTTTCATAATGTCAAGGTAGAGATGAGGAAGAGGGAGAAAATTTCTAAGTGCCCAGCACAGCTAGTCATTTGAACAGGGAACATGGAGCAAAATCTGGTCTTAGAAAACTGAGCTGCAGCTCTGACATGAACCTGATGTTCTTTTGCTGCTTTGTAAAACAGAATTTTGTAGAAGTTGGGGTGGAGGCACACACTGCACTTCTCATCTGCGGGGGAGAAAAAAATGTGCTTTTTCCACATTCTTTAAATCTCAATAGAAGAGTGTGAATTCAATCTCCAAAAAAATAAAAATTGAAAATGCAACCATGATAACTTTCACTGCTACCACACTTCCAGGAGTGTAGCAGCCACAGCTCAGCCGCTCAGGGTTTCCCCAGGAAGGTCAGCACTTGGAGAAGAGTCCCACCAGGAACAGCAGTGTGAGAAACACAACCCTGGCTCGCTGTCTGTGTCTGCATCAGACTCCATCCCACTGGGAATGAATGCCATGAGGCTCCCCTTCACCATCCACTCCTGGGGAGGGTTTCCCAGCACTGGAGCCCTCTCCAGAAAGACCTGCTCCATCCTTGCCAGCTCTCCCACGGGCAGCTGTCTCACACCAGCTACTCCTCTCACTCCAGAGATGCCATGGACAAGGCCACCCCTCACCTCTGAGCCTGAGTGTCGCTGCTGGTTCCAGCCACAGTCCTGAAGGTCTCCTAGTTGTTGTCCTCAGGGGCTGGGAGGCACACTGGACACGGCATTCAGGGTCCCTCAAGGTGGTCACCAAGCCCAGTATTTGAACTGCAAGGATAAAAAGAGAAAGTGTAAGAGGGAGTTTCATCAGAGGGGATAAAAGATTGATTGATGGCTTGATTAACACCAAGCCATGCCAGGGACAGAACAGCTGCTAGAGCCATGGATCAAACACAGAGACACAGGGACCAGAGGTGAAGGGGAAGAAGACCACAGGGAGGTCCAAATGAGAGCAGCTGCTCAACAGAGCAACTAAAAGGGAAAAGAAATCCACTTGCCAGTGGAAGAGGGACTTTGAGAAATGCTGG
Organism: Edolisoma coerulescens; assembly: GCA_013397115.1. Lineage (NCBI taxonomy): Eukaryota > Metazoa > Chordata > Aves > Passeriformes > Campephagidae > Edolisoma > Edolisoma coerulescens. The sequence goes on along the minus strand of VWZW01000753.1, from coordinate 634,708 downwards.
AAGGGGACCTGGGACTGAAGTAAAAAGAATGGGACAAATGCCAGACAGGGATGGAAGAAGATGCAAGGAAGATGGATAGCTCTGGGCATGCCCAGGGCAGATGGTACAAAACATCAATGCAGAGCTCCTGGAGGAGTGAGGAGCCACTGCCACCACCAGCACCAGCCACCCAGCACGTGCAGGTTTTAACAAGCTTAATAATCCTCGTTACACCTAAAGATTGGTCTCATAAACGTCTTTTTAAATCTTTGGTGTGATTTTATTGCTCTCAGTGGTCAGTTCCTACACCCTTGTTGTTTTTCTATTACTTTTGGATGCCTGGCTGGCCAGGGCTCTCTCTGTTTCCCACTGCTGTCAGCTCCTGCTCACCTGTGCTGCCAAACAACCAGTACAGCAAGAAGAAGTGACACTGAGTGTAACAGTATTCATCTTTGTGATATTCAATGTCTTGTTTTATTATCACCTACACAGTAACAATAATAGCAGTATTAGTGACAACCATTATGTTACTCCTCCTGTTAGTAATATTCAGACATGACCTAAGAGGTATTTCAGAAAGACAACACAAATCCAGTGCAAGATCCAGGAGGATGGGGCAGTTAATTAAATGTCAGAGTGATGGACAGAGCTGGGACAAGCCCAGAACAATATCAGAGAGCTGGACAACCTCTGACAAGCACAGGGAGATGGATGGATCTGGGACACGTCCCAGACCTCTCCCCCAGCAGAGGCAGAACCCTCCTACCCACACACATCTTTAAACACAACATTGCTCCCTCTCTGTCACTGCTTCATTGACTTATGCAGGTGAGGAAATTTTCTTGGGAAAGCTGCCTTCCAAGCCATGTCACTGATCACAGCCTGATCTAGTGACATCTTTGTACCTCCAAATGGTGCAAAGGAAATGAAGAGCCCCATTGAAAACCACAGTGTCTTAGAAGTGTGTTTTACCAGTGTATGTGTGAACTCACAGCAGGCAGGGGTTTCTTTTGCAAAAGATTTCTTCTCCTTTTTCCAAACTAGACATTCATAAGAGTGGTGGCCGGGGAATATGGAGAGAGAATGGCAGCCAGAGGGTGTTCCAAAACTCCAGGAATATTAGAGAACAAAAGGAAGCCTGTGACAGACACCGGGCAATCTGTAAGCCATCAGGAAGAGTGGAGAGCATAATAGACTAATCAATCAGGCAGACAAGGGTGAAGTGTCACGGAGAGGCAGTGGGTAGTTGGAGGTCAGTCATGAAATATAATCTCTAAATTGGAAGGAGAAGGGCAGCAGCACAAGAACAGTGACAGGTGTTTGAACGCAGGCAGGTGAACGCTGGATTGGTGATTTCCAGGAGAGTGGATGTTGGATGGGAATATTATGGGGGTAAGGAAAAATAACCTGGTATTTTAGAGACAGGCACATATTCTGTGAAGCGAAAGGCTGAGCTGGCGAGACTTTAAAGTGCTGTTCCATTTCAGAAAATGCTGCTGGAAGACAGACGGTGAGGCTCCCTGGTGCTTGTTCCTCTGGGTTTCCAGACAAAGTTTTGTCAGGTTAGAAGCAAAAAAAA